>OX377618.1:106164366-106558491 GCA_947397865.1 Polietes domitor
ACTGACTGACTGACTGACTGACTGACTGACTGACTGACTGACTGACTTATCATTGACCAGCCCCCAGACCAAACGGCTGAAGCCAGGGTCATGAAATTTTCAGGGTAGTTCCCAAATATGACGTAGACGTCGACTAAGAAAGGGTTTTACGAAATTCGTACTTTTAGGGGATAAAATGGCCCAAAAAGGGATAAACATCGAACCTTCGTCCTGACTAAACGGCAGTAGCTATAAACATGAAATTCGGTGAGTTCCTTGCAATGACCATGCAGACGAGCTACAAATAGGGATTTTTTGAAATTTGTACTTTTAAGGGACGAGCGGGACAAAAAGGGATAAAAATGGTACCAACTAAAGTATTACAGCTAGAAACGTAAAATTTGGTATGTAAATTCCTCTGACTATATAGTAACGACGTAAAATTGGATTTTTCGAAATTGGTACTTTTAAGGACGAGCGGGACAAAAAGGGATAAAAATGGTACCAACTAAGGTATTACAGCTAGAAACGTGAAATTTGGTATGTAAATTCCTCTGAAACGAAGTAAAATTGGATTTTTCGAAATTTGTACTTTTAAGGGACGAGCGGGACAAAAAGGGATAAAAATGGTACCAACTAAAGTATTACAGCTAGAAACGTGAAATTTGGTATGTAAATTCCTCTGACCATATAGAAACGAAGTAAAATTGGATTTTTCGAAATTTGTACTTTTAAGGGACGAGCGGGACAAAAGGGGATAAAAATGGTACCAACTAAAGTATTACAGCTAGAAACGTGAAATTTGGTAAGTAAATTCCTCTGACCATATAGAAACGAAGTAAAATTGGATTTTTCGAAATTTGTACTTTTAAGGGACGAGCGGGACAAAAAGGGATAAAAATGGTACCAACTAAAGTATTACAGCTAGAAACGTGAAATTTGGTATGTAAATTCCTCTGACCATATAGAAACGAAGTAAAATTGGATTTTTCGAAATTTGTACTTTTAAGGGACGAGCGGGACAAAAAGGGATAAAAATGGTACCAACTAAAGTATTAAAGCTAGAAACGTGAAATTTGGTATGTAAATTCCTCTGACCATATAGAAACGAAGTAAAATTGGATTTTTCGAAATTTGTACTTTTAAGGGACGAGCGGGACAAAAAGGGATAAAAATGGTACCAACTAAAGTATTACAGCTAGAAACGTGAAATTTGGTATGTAAATTCCTCTGACCATATAGAAACGAAGTAAAATTGGATTTTTCGAAATTTGTACTTTTAAAGGGATAAAAATGGTACCAACTAAAGTATTACAGCTAGAAACGTGAAATTTGGTATGTAAATTCCTCTGACCATATAGAAACGAAGTAAAATTGGATTTTTCGAAATTTGTACTTTTAAGGGACACGCGGGACAAAAAGGGATAAAAATGGTACCAACTAAAGTATTACAGCTAGAAACGTGAAATTTGGTATGTAAATTCCTCTGGCCATATAGAAACGAAGTAAAATTGGATTTTTCGAAATTTGTACTTTTAAGGGACGAGCGGGACAAAAAGGAATAAAAATGGTACCAACTAAAGTATTACAGCTAGAAACGTGAAATTTGGTATGTAAATTCCTCTGACCGTATAGAAACGAAGTAAAATTGGATTTTTCGAAATTTGTACTTTTAAGGGACGAGCGGCACAAAAAGGGATAAAAATGGTACCAACTAAGTATTACAGCTAGAAACGTGAAATTTGGTATGTAAATTCCTCTGACCATATAGAAACGAAGTAATATTGGATTTTTCGAAATTTGTACTTTTAAAGGGACAAAAATGGATAAAAATGGTACCAACTAAAGTATTACAGCTAGAAACGTGAAATTTGGTATGTAAATTCCTCTGACCATATAGAAACGAAGTAAAATTGGATTTCTCCAAATTTGTAGTTTTAAGTGGCGAGCGGGACAAAAAGGGATAAAACTTTTACCAATTTTACTATTACAGCTAGAATCGTGAAATTTAGTGTGTAAATTCCACTGATCATATAGCAGCGCAGTAGTTTGATTTTTCGAAATTTGTACTTCTAAGGGGTGCGCGGGACGAAAAGGGATAAAAATGCTATACAATCCTGTGTTACCAAATAAAGTACATATTTTTAGGGGAGCAAAAACACATGTTACCTATAGTGATTTTTCAAAATGTGTACTTTTTGGGAAAGAGGTGTGCTAAAAAGTTATAAACTGGCTGGCTGAATCTAGAAACATGAGATCGAGGATATAAATGGTTGTAATTTTTTGTTCAAAACTTAGTAGAAAACTATACATACGAAGTAGTTCAGCTAAAATAGTGCATATCGACAAACACATTCCTTTGACTGTGTGTGAGTGCTAGCTTATATGAGCTTACCAAATTACTATTTTAGATTTATCTATATCCACCAAAAGAAAATTAAATAAATACTATCCAAAAACAGAGACGGATAAAATTAACGAATAACTTGCCTTTTCGCGTGCGAAGCAGCGGGTACTGCTAGTATTTCATATTTCTGTTTTTACATCACATTTAACCCACTCAGAACCAACAGTAAGAAAAAATTGTCGGCTCTTTATGAGTTAGGAAGTTGTGATATGGTTTGACAAGGCTCGGACCAGATTTTAATTTATAGCAGTTTTTTTAAACACCATTCTCACCGTGAATTTTATTCAAGAAACCCCTGATTTATAGAGGTTATTTTGAACGCGTCCAGCTCATGAATGGACAATGATAAAAGCGAAATATTTTGGGAGAACACATAAAACAAACAAATCTTTCCTTTTAGTCGGGAACATCCACTAATTTTATTTTGAAGCCACTCTAATATATATATATATATGCTGCTGTGCCCTGTAGTCCTGCGAGCATATCCATTATTTGTTGAAATATAGTAGGAAATGTTTTGACGCCAAAAACCATTCGGTTATACCGATATAAACCCATGTGTGTGTTTATAGTTAAAAAATGATTTGATTGTTCATTTACTTCTATTTGAAGAAACACATCGGCACACATTTAGCATTGGCCATTTTTGAAGAAATGTCATTTGGATGAGTTAATGGATATTGATGCATTTCCAGAGCGTCATTGAGCCCTGTTGAGAAATCCGCACATAGACGAATACGTCCATCAGTTTTTCTTATGACTACAACTGGTGCAGTATAGTTGACTGGAGAAATAATATTGTCCTTTTGGAGTCGCTGTAACTCCTCTTCTACAAGATGTCGAACTGCATATGCAACTGGTCGAGGTGGACGAAAGAAAGGTTGCTTTCCTTGTTTGATTAACAGCTGACCTGTCGTTTTGTTGCATAAACCCATTTTACCATCGAATAGATCTGAAAATGTTTCTTTAAGATTTATTACATTAGTATTTTCTTCACTGATACTTCCCTGATTCTCAATGCATCTACAATGGGTGTTAATGGGTGTGGCCAAGAACGTTGAAGTAACATAGCAATGTAGTGTTAATTTCTTTGTTTTGAAAAGTAACATTACAGTCGAATTGGCTAAGAAGTGGTAAATTTCCCGTTGCACTGCGTTCTGTTTGTTTAACTTCTTGTAAATTATGTATCTGAAGTTGGTTGAAAATATCTTCAGTCACTATAGTTATATCCGAGACCGTGTCGAGTTGTAACTTCACTGATATTCCATTGATATTGACAGTTACATATTTCCTCATTGAAGTATTAATTGTGTTGCATATGAATATACCATATTTTTTTTTTTTGTTTAATTCAGTTCAGTTTTATTGATTGATATATGTTATTACAGTTCAACTTATTTCTACACCCGCGAAGCCATTGCGGCTTGTTTGCAGGAAGAATGTAATATGTTTTGTGTAAATCTATATTTATATTATTATGTACATATGCTCAGCTCAGCTGCAGCGTGCTAAGAAATTCATTATATAATATTAAGGATAATACATTTAGATTGTAAAGAATTTAAGATTTATCATTGGCTTGAAGATAAAAAATTATTTCAGAAAATGACATTTTATAAGTTTTTTTCTATTCATTATATTTTCTATATTTAAAAGGTGTGTTGGCATTTTATTTACGGTTGTTGGTAGGGCTACCGATAATGAGTTCTTTCCATAATCGTTTCGAAAACTGGGTATTTTGTATCTGCCTTCCGCTCTTCTCCTTGTATTTTGTTGGTGATCGATGCACACTAAGAGGGTTGGATCTTTGTAGAACTCGCATACAATTGTTGTTTTGTAGATACCATCGATATCTAGAATTTTTAGTTCCTTGTATTGAGCATTCGGGTCGATTGATGTTTGGTGATTATTCCTGTTGTTTTCATTGGCAATATTGAATATTCGTGATATGTCTGTTGTATGAATGTTGTTTGGGTTATTTGTTGTTTGTTTATAATTTTTGTATAACAGTTTTATTAATCGATTTTGTGTCATTTGCAGGCTTCTGCAACATGCTGCTCTTCCCCATGCAGTTATACCATGTCTTAAGTATGACTCAACCAGTGCGAAATACGCTTGTTTTAGAACTTTGAATGGCGAGCATTTGCTCAGGTGATATAGGGCGTACATTGATTTACGTAGTTTCTTTTGCAGATTATCTATGTGTATTTTCCATCTAAATTGATTGTCAAGGTGGACTCCGAGATATTTATACGTGTTGACAGGTTATATTTGTGTGGAACACGTATCCTCCATTGTGTTGTTGTTCCTTTGAGATTTATGCAAGCAATCCGTGTTGTGAAATGTCAGGGATATATTTACGTGTGGAATATGCCGCGGTCTGAAATGCATAATCTTGGTTTTGGATGCATTTATTACCAAACCGCTGTCATGACACCATTTGGTAATTGAATTTAATTCACGCTGCATTATGTCTGAAGCTGCGAGTATGCATTTATTTGATACTACTATCGCCGTATCGTCCGCATATGCAAAGGGTATACTTTCGCTTAGTTGGCTCAACATGTCATTCGCGTAAATTATGTAGAGTATAGGCCCTAGTTTTGAACCTTGTGGAACTCCATACGTTGTGCTGGTATAGTTGCTTGCGCTCTTTTCAATTTGTACTCTGAATGTTCGACATTGCAGGTAATTTCTAAACCATTGCAAAAACAATCCTCGTACACCATTTCTTTCTAAAACTTCTATTAGTTTGTCGTGTGGTAAGGTATCGAATGCTTTGCTAAAATCGATAAATAATGCAAGGCATTGCATATTTTGGCTCAAACTTTGGTTTATATGATTTGCAAAGACACCGAGTAATTTATTTATATTTTTACCTTTTTGGAAACCATATTGTTCTTTTCTTATGACTTTATATTTTGTAAGGAAGTTATTTAGTCTTCTTACAACAATTTCTTCTAAGACTTTTTCCATAACAGACAAAATTGAAATGGGTCTGTAATTGTTGAAGTCCGTTTTATTTCCTCCTTTATAAATTGGTCGAATTATGGATGACTTTAGCATTTCTGGAATTGTTGACTCACTCAGACTGCAATTTATTAATTTGGTCATAATTGGGGTTAAACATTGGACATTGTTTTTGAGGTCTATGGCCCTAATTCCGTCTGGTCCTGCGCTTTTCCTAATATTTAGATTTAGTAGAATGTTGCCAATCTCCTCCTCGTTTGTGTAGTTCATATAAATCGTATTTGGTAAATTTGTTAGTGCGTGCGAACTCGTCTTTATTGAACAGTGGTGTATTAAATTGTGAACGTTTTCTTTAAATTTTGTAGCAAATATATTGGCTAAGTTCTGCGTATTTTCGTTTGGAAAGTGTTTTCTAATTGTCTTATCAATATCATCACTTCTTTTCCCCGTTATCTCGTTAATGAGTTGCCACGTACCTCGTATATTGTTTCTATTTCGTATAAATTGTTGCATATTATATGCATTTTTTGCAAAAATTATTATTTTATTTAATTTGTTGTTGTATGTTTTGTTTTATTTTTATTATTTTTATTTTTTTGCCATTTTTTATTTAGTTTGTTACGTATTTCACAACATTTTAATAGCTCTTCGCTTAGCCAAGGATGCGGATTTCGTTTCATAATTTGTTTATTTCGCATTATGGAGTTATTATAAATGTCAGAAAATATTTTGTGTATTTTATTAAATATTTCATTTGTATTGTTCGACTGTGTAATTAATTCATTCCAATTTACACTGTTTATCATTCGATTAACTTTCACATTATTAATTTTGACACACAAATCCGTGCAGTGTATATTTCTCGTGTTTTTGTTACTCTCCCTTTCTTCCTTGATGCAGCCGAAAATAGCGTAGTGGTCAGAGATGTTTGTTGTAACGATAGCAGCGTGTGCATTCGCAGTCGCTACGTTACAGCGTATGAACATGTGATCGATACAAGTGCTTGTGTTGTTGTTTGTACATTCCCTGGTTGTCTCAGTTACCATGCAGTGCAGGCCACTGGACAACAGCATGTCCATGTACATTGTTGTTGTTGTCGTGCTTTTCTTTATGTCTATATTCATATCACCAACAACAACTATGTCTTGTTTTTTGTTGATGCTATTGACAATTGCGTCTAGTTCTTCTACAAATGTTTTGATGTTTTGTCTGGGGGGCGATATACGGGAATGACGGTGACTATTTGGTTATTTTTTGTTGTAATGTTAATCTGGATGGCTTCGAGAGTGGTTGCTTTTATTGTTGTAGTTTCGTAGTTGAAATGTTCGCGAATATATACTGCAATTCCTCCTCCTCTGCCGTCCCTGTTTAAGAAAATGGAATTGTAACCATTTATGTTTTAAAGGTTTGTTTCGTCGTCTGATACGTTTGTTTCTGTTAGTAATATTAGGTCTATTTTATTTATGATGTTGTTTATGTGTGTTAAGAATGATATGAAATTTTTTCTGAGGGATCGGATGTTCATGTGTATAAAAGAAATTTGACAGTTTAATAAATTTGTATCGATTTCATCGAAGCTGTTAATTATTTTATTTGTATGGTTCATTTTTTAGGCATAAAAAAAGAGAAAAAAATAATAAAAACGTTGAAATCGTTTGTTTCTTAGGATTTTTTGTATGTTTTAGTATGTTTTTTAGCTTGTTTGGTTCTTTTTTCTTAAAAAAAGAATAAAAAATTGACATTAATGTTTTTATTTATAATTTTTGCTTTAATGTTTTTGTTTTATTTATATTTTTTATTTATCCTTTTAAATTGTTGTGGATATTGCCTCTAAGTCTGATTCGTTATATACAGTGATAGGAGATACATTTTCACTTTTACGAGCGTAAATGTGCCCATTTCGTACCCAAACCTATTTCCACCCACATTCTTTTGCTTTGGTTTTGACCATCCATAAAAGACGTCTATTATACGGTGTGAGTTCGTCATTTACGTAAATGCAGCTGTTTGTAATAGTGTTCGCTTCTCCTCTTAATATGTTCGCACTGATTCTATGTCCCTTTAACTTATGCATTAGTTCTCTCTTTTTTGTAGTTGAAGCAAATTCAATAATAATTTTGTTATTTTTTTTAACGCGGTATGAGTTGCTGATATCGCCGTCACTTAGTTCGATGCCGACCGAGGCGGATATTTTTTTTACGACCGTCGCTGCATCCATGTCCATGTCGTCGAAGTTGTTTATTTCTATATTTTTGTTAATAGATTTCTGTTCAAGTTGTTGTATGCGTTTGTCCATTTCTCGAATTGTTTCCTCTTTCTCCCTGTCTTTTTGTTGAAGGTTGATGATTTGTATTGTAAGGTTGCTCAACGTCTCATTAATTTTGTCGATAGCAGTGTTCATTTTGTCGCCTATTTCTTTGTTAGAAGCAGTCATCGCCACCATACTCTGGGCGATTTGAGTTGTAAGTGGGTTGATATTGTTTTTTGTCATGTTTAGCTTTGAAACAATAACCTTCTTTATGTGCTATCTTGCTACACTCCTGGCATTTGTGTTTCCTATATGTGCAATCACGGGCATAATGCATACCACCACAAAACCAGCAAGGGGAGTTGGGCTTATTTTTACTCCTATTATTGAATTTGTCCAGTATTAAACGATTTATCTAACTCTGACCTTGTGGATTTTCGATAAGAGCCGTATCAGTTTTCAAGTTTATGATTCTTTGACATTCTCTGGGTAAAATATCAAGTGTGATGACGTTGGATTCACCATCCAATTTGCTCAAAAGCTTGGTACGTACATCGAAATCATCCGTTGACTTGAGACCTATCACAAACATTAGGCACTTAACCCATTTTCGGCCGCTGTTCGATTAGTCGAACAGCAACTTTTGTCTACTTTCAACGTGATGATTTTCCGTGAAGATGAACATATACTTTATATGTATACTAGCAGTACCCGCTGCTTCGCACGCGAAAAGGCAAGTTATTCGTTAATTTTATCCGTCTCTGTTTTTGGATAGTATTTATTTAATTTTCTTTTGGTGGATATAGATAAATCTAAAATAGTAATTTGGTAAGCTCCTATAAGCTAGCACTCACACACAGTCAAAGGAATGTGTTTGTCGATATGCACTATTTTAGCTGAACTACTTCGTATGTATAGTTTTCTACTAAGTTTTGAACAAAAAATTACAACCATTTATATCCTCGATCTCATGTTTCTAGATTCAGCCAGCCAGTTTATAACTTTTTGCACCTCTTTCCCAAAAAGTACACATTTTGAAAAATCACTATAGGTAACATGTGTTTTTGCTCCCCTAAAAATATGTACTTTATTTGGTAACACAGGATTGTACAGCATTTTTATCCCTTTTCGTCCCGCGCACCCCTTAGAAGTACAAATTTCGAAAAATCAAACTACTGCGCTGCTATATGATCAGTGGAATTTACACACTAAATTTCACGATTCTAGCTGTAATAGTAAAATTGGTAAAAGTTTTATCCTTTTTGTCCCCGCTCGCCACTTAAAACTACAAATTTGGAGAAATCCAATTTTACTTCGTTTCTATATGGTCAGAGGAATTTACATACCAAATTTCACGTTTCTAGCTGTAATACTTTAGTTGGTCCATTTTTATCCATTTTTGTCCCTTTAAAAGTACAAATTTCGAAAAATCCAATATTACTTCGTTTCTATATGGTCAGAGGAATTTACATACCAAATTTCACGTTTCTAGCTGTAATACTTAGTTGGTACCATTTTTATCCCTTTTTGTGCCGCTCGTCCCTTAAAAGTACAAATTTCGAAAAATCCAATTTTACTTCGTTTCTATACGGTCAGAGGAATTTACATACCAAATTTCACGTTTCTAGCTGTAATACTTTAGTTGGTACCATTTTTATCCCTTTTTGTCCCGCTCGTCCCTTAAAAGTACAAATTTCGAAAAATCCAATTTTACTTCGTTTCTATATGGCCAGAGGAATTTACATACCAAATTTCACGTTTCTAGCTGTAATACTTTAGTTGGTACCATTTTTATCCCTTTTTGTCCCGCTTGTCCCTTAAAAGTACAAATTTCGAAAAATCCAATTTTACTTCGTTTCTATATGGTCAGAGGAATTTACATACCAAATTTCACGTTTCTAGCTGTAATACTTTAGTTGGTACCATTTTTATCCCTTTAAAAAGAACAAATTTCGAAAAATCCAATTTTACTTCGTTTCTATATGGTCAGAGGAATTTACATACCAAATTTCACGTTTCTAGCTGTAATACTTTAGTTGGTACCATTTTTATCCCTTTTTATCCCTTTAAAAGTACAAATTTCGAAAAATCCAATTTTACTTCGTTTCTATATGGTCAGAGGAATTTACATACCAAATTTCACGTTTCTAGCTGTAATACTTTAGTTGGTACCATTTTTATCCCTTTTTGTCCCGCTCGTCCCTTAAAAGTACAAATTTCGAAAAATCCAATTTTACTTCGTTTCTATATGGTCAGAGGAATTTACATACCAAATTTCACGTTTCTAGCTGTAATACTTTAGTTGGTACCATTTTTATCCCTTTTTGTCCCGCTCGTCCCTTAAAAGTACAAATTTCGAAAAATCCAATTTTACTTCGTTTCTATATGGTCAGAGGAATTTACATACCAAATTTCACGTTTCTAGCTGTAATACTTTAGTTGGTACCATTTTTATCCCTTTTTGTCCCGCTCGTCCCTTAAAAGTACAAATTTCGAAAAATCCAATTTTACTTCGTTTCTATATGGTTAGAGGAATTTACATACCAAATTTCACGTTTCTAGCTGTAATACCTTAGTTGGTACCATTTTTATCCCTTTTTGTCCCGCTCGTCCTTAAAAGTACCAATTTCGAAAAATCCAATTTTACGTCGTTACTATATAGTCAGAGGAATTTACATACCAAATTTTACGTTTCTAGCTGTAATACTTTAGTTGGTACCATTTTTATCCCTTTTTGTCCCGCTCGTCCCTTAAAAGTACAAATTTCAAAAAATCCCTATTTGTAGCTCGTCTGCATGGTCATTGCAAGGAACTCACCGAATTTCATGTTTATAGCTACTGCCGTTTAGTCAGGACGAAGGTTCGATGTTTATCCCTTTTTGGGCCATTTTATCCCCTAAAAGTACGAATTTCGTAAAACCCTTTCTTAGTCGACGTCTACGTCATATTTGGGAGCTACCCTGAAAATTTCATGACCCTGGCTTCAGCCGTTTGGTCTGGGGGCTGGTCAATGATAAGTCAGTCAGTCAGTCAGTCAGTCAGTCAGTAACGCAACTCTTTTATATATATAGATAATCTATAATATAGCAAATTTTATTGGCTTACACGAAATAATTGTTGCAGTGTTCCTTCATTGTCTACTTAGACTTTAGAGGGGGGTCCAAAAATACCTTAAAAATAGACACACTTTGTATGTACATATTTAGACATTATTATTAATATTTATTATCAAATATTACTTTATTCCTTTTGATAAATGTCCAATATAATAAATAAATGACATCAATATTTATTGTATCTTCGTACTTTAAGAGACGTCAACATTTGACTGTTCGAGTAATCGAACAGTGGCCGATAGAGTAGACTCAGCTTAGTCAATATGCATTGTATACACGTTATATTTCTCTCGCGTTATCATCTTCATCATCATCCATAGTAAATGATTGGAAGCTGAAATGCCTTGTAAATAAGAAGCTCGGTGGACCTAAAATTTCGCAGTTGATATTTCGGGTGGATTTTGCAACGAGTTTGTTACTGACACCAGATGAAACAGATGAACCAGCGGATGATATGGTTGATATGGTTTCTGAATCTGATTATGATTGTACGACCACAGATAAATTGTTTCTGGTTCGTCCGCTTCCTCGTTTATCCGGTCATCACAAAATTATTAGGCATCCTGAAAAAACTAGGCGATGTAAAAACCTACCCAAAGAATGCGTTCTAAGTGTCAAGTTCATTTGCACTTGGACGTATGTTTTGCCACGCACCACAAGTATGAACAGGAATAAAAAAAATTTTAAATAAATTAATAATTTAATATTAGTAACAACAGTGAGAAATAATAATGTAGTTTTATTTAATATTTGTATATGGGACAGTGATATTTTCCAAGAATACTCATGTAGTACAGTTGTAAGTATATACGATCGGCCAGTGTTCGACTAGTCGAACAGTCTCACGTGGCGAAACTATAACAGGTACACAATTTTAGACGACCGATTCGAGTTTTCTGGGTCATATTTACCATAGAAACATATTTTTTAACCTTTGCTTCGAAAATTTTTGCAACCCGGCCGATATTGGGTTAAACTGATCTAACGTGAGATCATTTGAGTTTAAAAAGTTCACATGTTTACTAATCCGGCGTATGTGATGGAATCCATGTTTGACTCTTTCGTTATTTGAAGGCAATTGAAATGCATGTTGAAAATCGAAATTTGGCTTCCGAACAACTGCTGTAATTTTTCTACTGTTTCCTTGAAGTTGAAATCTCTTGGGTGTTTCGGAAGAATGTAGATGATGTACTGCTATGTACTATTGTGTTAATTTTTCGTAACAGGAGCCTGACTTTTGCAGCGTCATCCAATTTCTTTGCATCTATCGCAAGCAAATCCTCATTCCTTGAATACCACACGTCGAATGTGAGGTTATGGTCGGTATCATAGCAGAATTCCGATATATTGGAGGCTAGTGCCTCAAGGATAAATTCCGTACCATCACCATCTCCTATACGAAAGGAGCTAGGACGATCAAATTTTCCATAAATACGTCTTATAGTCGTAGATCGGTTGGGATTGAAACTGGACGAAATCGCCTAAAGAGAAAAATGTTTCCCTCACAAGGACTAAAAACAACTATAATAATCCCAAATATTTTAGAGCGCATTCCATATAAAAAACGTGCACCATAAATTGACTTTTATTCGTAGAGGTAAAATAGGACTAAAAGGGATAAAAATGGTACATATCAAAGGACAACAGCTAGAAACACGAAATAATGAAATTTGGTGTATACATTCCTCTGATTGCATAGACACGTAAAATAAAAAATAAATACATTTTTAGAAATTCGTACTTTTTGTGGTTAAAATGAAGAAGGGGATGACTGCTTAGACACGAAAAATAAAAGGATTTTTCCAAATTCGTACTACCAAATAGTACTACCTAAACGACTACAGCTAGGATAATGAATCTAGAGGATGTACACACGTAAAATAAATAGATTTTAAAAAGTCGTACTCTTAAGGGGTAAAATAGGAAAAAGGGATAAAAATGGTACCAACCAATTCCCAGCTAGAATCATGGTATTCCGCGTACACATTGAATATATTTATTACTGCACTTCTATGAAAATCGACAGCCTCTGTGGAATGCAATCCATGGCGGATGGTTTTTATTTTTTCTGCTCTATAAACCACATATTTTAAAAGATCTTCTTCAAATTCGGCAAAATATCTTATATTTCCACTAGAAACACCCATGGTGATCATAATTATATATAGCTCCCATACAAATTTTGCTCCTGGCTTGACTTTTTCCTCCCAGAAACCACGTATATTCAACGAATTTTTTTTCAAATTGAGCATGACACGTTATACTTGAACTGAAAGAACCTATTCTGAAAGTGGGTCACTTCATACAAAACATAAATACATACAAAAATCCTTCCTGTTTTCACTTTCTTACCGAATAGAATTGTATTCGGATAGAAAGTGGAGGGTATCATATAGTCGGTCCGCCTGACTTTAGCCTTTCCTTACTTGCTTAAATTTAACAATAGGAAATGCTGAGATGAGATAGTAAATGGTTAAACTGAAAATAAATTGTATTTATTGTTGACCTTTATATTATTTTTATTCTTTGTTATTGTTCGGCTATAGGTTATGCAATTAAAAGATTAAGATTTTTCTTATAATTTTTGTTTTTATTTTAAAAATCCAATATTTCGACCAACTTCGTTGTTCATCCTCATGGATCTATACAAATAAACACGAATAATACGTTAACATATTACAAACAAAATAGACTATAGAATTGACATATTTATATATATAACAAAAATAATTACATTAATAGAAATCTACGTCTATGCTTGTCAATAGAGTGTCTGTAAATTTTAGCGCAACCGTCCGTGTCTCTCTTGTAATTGAGTCTTTTTCCGCTGCGACGCACAGTAGCGCCCGTAGAGCAAACGAGGTTGCAAAAATCAAAATTTTCATGAGCGCCGACGAAGTTTTGAATAAACCCATGTTATAGGAAAGTTTTCAACGATTTCAAATCTGCCACTCTTAATAATATCACATTTTTAGTTTAGAAGATATAGCCGTTCAAAGTTGACCGACTTTCGGTTTTCAAAAAAACACACAATTTTTAGTGAATTTGTTGCGATTTCAGGTATTACACCGAAAAATAGGTAACGAATCGCCTTATTTTTTGTTTGTATTGATTGATGTATTTATTAAATGTATAATGATAAAAAATTAACTGTTTGCTTTGTGTTTCTCCTGGTAAATCACTATTTAAAAACTATCCGTTTTTCACTATTTTTCAACTTTGGCGGAAAATAAAAAAAATCTATATTTTTCTATATTTGCCATTTTTGCAAAACCTGTTCATTGATTATTTCTTTACATAACTCAAAAATTTTAGCTGCCCGTACGTGCCCGTTTGGCTTCTAGAGGTAAAAAAGGCTAAAAAGGCATGGTTGCAGAAATTGTATGGCGTCCATCACTTATATGTTTTGACTGACAGTAGTTTGATCTAATAGTTTGAAAAAAAAAACTACTCATTGAAATTAGCAGGTACGTACTTCACTTAAACAATACTTTGGCGTACAAATGGTCAAGAACAATATTGACTTATGGTCCCTACAGGTAGGCCCAAATCTTATTTGGACACGTGCATAATATCAAAATTGCATTATTCAGCCTAAATCCATATGTATGCAGGGAACAGGTAAATTTTTCGGCATGGTAGCATAAGCCTATATATTGCAAATGGTCAAGAACAATATTGACTTATGGTCCCTATTTTTATTTTTTATTTTTAGGCATGGTAGCATAAGCCGATATATTGCAAAATAAGGATAATGCCTGGATTACTCTACGACTGAAAGTTGGCGCAACAATTACTGAAACCATTAAACAATTTAAGTACTGAAAACATGGCGTTAAACAATTTTAAATTATTTGAACTGTTTAGAAAGTCAACCACACCAAATTTTTTCACGGAAGCTGCTTTAGAAGAACTTGATAGCTTATACGGAAATATTGAGAGAAGCGAAATTATAAAAAATAAATTTTATCTGATATATGCAAATATTAAGGCAAAATGGGTGAAATCTAATCGAACCATTCAGAACTTCAACTCCAAATACGAGGACTGGCTTAATGAAGACACCATCCTGGATATATTGGCAGTAGATAAACCCACCACATCAACCAGAGGAGCAAAAGGAAGGCCAAAAAAAGTATTGAGGAGTGTTCAATTTTCACAAGGAAGAGGAAACTTGCCGATGCCACCAATGACTTGACCACGAAGCAATTATCGGACGCGCTGTCTATTAAATTTACAAAGGATAGTGAAAGAGATAGGTCGCAGATAACCAAATCTGTTGCTGATGCAAGCCCACTGCGACTAAAAAGGATTAAGGAAAGCATTCCCACGCCCACAAACGCACACATTAAAAAGTATGGATCCGAAGAAGCCTTGGCCTTGTTTATGGACTTAGAACTTTCCAAAGAGAAATATGAGAAACTACGGACATCTTTAACGCGACACGGCGCTGACGTTTTACCCGGATACAAGCATATTACGCAAGCCAAAATAAATTCACGACCACTGCATACGGAGCTTACGGAAGTCTCTGCGAAAGCCAATCTGCAGGATCTCATGGGCCATACAGCAAAACGCAGCAACATTGTCTACTTAGACTTTAGAGGGGGGTCCAAAAATACCTTAAAAATAGACACACTTTGTATGTACATATTTATACATTATTATTAATATTTATTATCAAATATTACTTTATTCCTTTTGATAAATGTCCAATATAATAAATAAATGACATCAATATTTATTGTATCTTCGTACTTTAAGAGACGTCAACATTTGACTGTTCGAGTAATCGAACAGTGGCCGATAGAGTAGACTCAGCTTAGTCAATATGCATTGTATACACGTTATATTTCTCTCGCGTTATCATCTTCATCATCATCCATAGTAAATGATTGGAAGCTGAAATGCCTTGTAAATAAGAAGCTCGGTGGACCTAAAATTTCGCAGTTGATATTTCGGGTGGATTTTGCAACGAGTTTGTTACTGACACCAGATGAAACAGCGGATGTTGATATGGTTTCTGAATCTGATTATGATTGTACGACCACAGATAAATTGTTTCTGGTTCGTCCGCTTCCTCGTTTATCCGGTCATCACAAAATTATTAGGCATCCTGAAAAAACTAGGCGATGTAAAAACCTACCCAAAGAATGCGTTCTAAGTGTCAAGTTCATTTGCACTTGGACGTATGTTTTGCCACGCACCACAAATATGAACAGGAATAAACAAAATTTTAAATAAATTAATAATTTAATATTAGTAACAACAGTGAGAAATAATAATGTAGTTTTATTTAATATTTGTATATGGGACAGTGATATTTTCCAAGAATACTCATGTAGTACAGTTGTAAGTATATACGATCGGCCAGTGTTCGACTAGTCGAACAGTCTCACGTGGCGAAACTATAACAGGTACACAATTTTAGACGACCGATTCGAGTTTTCTGGGTCATATTTACCATAGAAAAATATTTTTTAACCTTTGCTTCGACAATTTTTGCAACCCGGCCGATATTGGGTTAAACTGATCTAACGTGAGATCATTGAGTTTAAAAAGTTCACATGTTTACTAATCCGGCGTATGTGATGGAATCCATGTTTGACTCTTTCGTTATTTGAAGGCAATTGAAATGCATGTTGAAAATCGAAATTTGGCTTCCGAACAACTGCTGTAATTTTTCTACTGTTTCCTTGAAGTTGAAATCTCTTGGGTGTTTCGGAAGAATGTAGATGATGTACTTGCTATGTACTATTGTGTTAATTTTTCGTAACAGTTTCTTTGCATCTATCTCAAGCAAATCCTCATTCCTTGAATACCACACGTCGAATGTGAGGTTATGGTCGGTATCATAGCAGAATTCCGATATATTGGAGGCTAGTGCCTCAAGGATAAATTCCGTACCTAAACGACTACAGCTAGGATAATGAATCCTAGAGGATGTACACACGTAAAATAAATAGATTTTAAAAAGTCGTACTCTTAAGGGGGTAAAATAGGAAAAAGGGATAATAATGGTACCAACCAATTCCCAGCTAGAATCATGGTATTCCGCGTACACATTGAATATATTTATTACTGCACTTCTATGAAAATCGACAGCCTCTGTGGAATGCAATCCATGGCGGATGGTTTTTATTTTTTCTGCTCTATAAACCACATATTTTAAAAGATCTTCTTCAAATTCGGCAAAATATCTTATATTCCCACTAGAAACACCCATGGTGGATCAGAATTATATATAGCTCCCATACAAATTTTGCTCCTGGCTTGACTTTTTCCTAACCAGAAACCACGTATATTCAACGAATTTTTTTTTTTCAAATTGAGCATGACACGTTATACTTGAACTGAAAGAACCTATTCTGAAAGTGGGTCACTTCATACAAAACATAAATACATACAAAAATCCTTCCTGTTTTCACTTTCTTACCGAATAGAATTGTATTCGGATAGAAAGTGGAGGGTATCATATAGTCGGCCCGCCTGACTTTAGCCTTTCCTTACTTGCTTAAATTTAACAATAGGAAATGCTGAGATGAGATAGTAAATGGTTAAACTGAAAATAAATTGTATTTATTGTTGACCTTTATATTATTTTTATTCTTTGTTATTGTTCGGCTATAGGTTATGCAATTAAAAGATTAAGATTTTTCTTTTAATTTTTGTTTTTATTTTAAAAATCCAATATTTCGACCAACTTCGTTGTTCATCCTCATGGATCTATACAAATAAACACGAATAATACGTTAACATATTACAAACAAAATAGACTATAGAATTGACATATTTATATATATAACAAAAATAATTACATTAATAGAAATCTACGTCTATGCTTGTCAATAGTGTGTCTGTAAATTTTAGCGCAACCGTCCGTGTCTCTCTTGTAATTGAGTCTTTTTCCGCTGCGACGCACAGTAGCGCCCGTAGAGCAAACGAGGTTGCAAAAATCAAAATTTTCATGAGCGCCGACGAAGTTTTGAATAAACCCATGTTATAGGAAACTTTTCAACGATTTCAAATCTGCCACTCTTAATAATATCACATTTTTAGTTTAGAAGATATAGCCGTTCAAAGTTGACCGACTTTCGGTTTTCAAAAAAACACACAATTTTTAGTGAATTTGTTGCGATTTCAGGTATTACACCGAAAAATAGGTAACGAATCGCCTTATTTTTTGTTTGTATTGATTGATGTATTTATTAAATGTATAATGATAAAAAATTAACTGTTTGCTTTGTGTTTCTCCTGGTAAATCACTATTTAAAAACTATCCGTTTTTTCACTATTTTTCAACTTTGACGGAAAAAAAAATCTATATTTTTCTATATTTGCCATTTTTGCAAAACCTGTTCATTGATTATTTCTTTACATAACTCAAAAATTTTAGCTGCCCGTACGTGCCCGTTTGGCTTCTAGAGGTAAAAAAGGCTAAAAAGACATGGTTGCAGAAATTGTATGGCGTCCATCCCTTATATGTTTTGACTGACAGTAGTTTGATCTAATAGTTTGAAAAAAAACTACTCATTGAAATTAGCAGGTACGTACTTCACTTAAACAATACTTTGGCGTACAAATGGTCAAGAACAATATTGACTTATGGTCCCTACAGGTAGGCCCAAATCTTATTTGGACACGTGCATAATATCAAAATTGCATTATTCAGCCTAAATCCATATGTATGCAGGGAACAGGTAAATTTTTCGGCATGGTAGCATAAGCCTATATATTGCAAATGGTCAAGAACAATATTGACTTATGGTCCCTATTTTTATTTTTTATTTTTAGGCATGGTAGCATAAGCCTATATATTGCAAAATAAGGATAATGCCTGGATTACTCTACGACTGAAAGTTGGCGCAACAATTACTGAAACCATTAAACAATTTAAGTACTGAAAACATGGCGTTAAACAATTTTAAATTATTTGAACTGTTTAGAAAGTCAACCACACCAAATTTTTTCACGGAAGCTGCTTTAGAAGAACTTGATAGCTTATACGGAAATATTGAGAGAAGCGAAATTATAAAAAAATAAATTTTATCTGACATATGCAAATATTAAGGCAAAATGGGTGAAATCTAATCGAACCATTCAGAACTTCAACTCCAAATACGAGGACTGGCTTAATGAAGACACCATCCTGGATATATTGGCAGTAGATAAACCCACCACATCAACCAGAGGAGCAAAAGGAAGGCCAAAAAAAGTATTGAGGAGTGTTCAATTTTCACAAGGAAGAGGAAACTTGCCGATGCCACCAATGACTTGACCACGAAGCAATTATCGGACGCGCTGTCTATTAAATTTACAAAGGATAGTGAAAGAGATAGGTCGCAGATAACCAAATCTGTTGCTGATGCAAGCCCACTGCGACTAAAAAGGATTAAGGAAAGCATTCCCACGCCCACAAACGCACACATTAAAAAGTATGGATCCGAAGAAGCCTTGTCCTTGTTTATGGACTTATAACTTTCCAAAGAGAAATATGAGAAACTACGGACATCTTTAACGCGACACGGCGCTGACGTTTTACCCGGATACAAGCATATTACGCAAGCCAAAATAAATTCACGACCACTGCATACGGAGCTTACGGAAGTCTCTGCGAAAGCCAATCTGCAGGATCTCATGGGCCATACAGCAAAACGGTTGTTGGAGAGTCTTCCTGAAAATGAGGTGATAATTCTTCCTGAGAAGTTGACATTGATCAGCAAATGGGGCTGCGATGGATCATCCGGACAAAAAAATAAAAAAAAATAAATAATAATAAATAAATAAATTAAAAAAAAAAAATATTTTTTTTTAATTTGTTGGGTAATAATTTAAAACATAAAACCCTAAAGAAAAAAATAAAAACAATCTAAAAATGTAAAAATAATTTTTTTTAGTTACCATAAAATTGATTTTTCTACTAATTTTAACTTTGATAACCCATAATTAGGCCCCTACAGAGCGTAGCACCCTTTCCAAACGCTCATTTCATAGGCTGAACAGTTATCTATCATATGCTGTTTAAACTGTTCAATTATCTTATTCGGTTCAAAAGATATGATTTTTGCAACGAAAAAACTCAAATGGCGCCACTGTGCGACGTCAATAATATGTAGCATGTCTAATTTCTCTCTTCCACTAATATCTCAACATCGTCAAAGTTAGGTTTATGTCCAGTCAAGGTACAGTGGGCTGCGAGTGCTGTTTTTTGTTCAATTGGTTTGTCTATTGCTTTTTGGTCTGATTTGTGAGAAGAAAGTCTAGTTTTCAGTTTCATATTTCTGTTTTTACATCACATTTAACCCACTCAGAACCAACAGTAAGAAAAAATTGTCGGCTCTTTATGAGTTAGGAAGTTCTGATATGGTTTGATAAGGCTCGGACCAGATTTTAATTTATAGCAGTTTTTTTAAACACCATTCTCACCGTGAATTTTATTCAAGAAACCCCTGATTTATAGAGGTTATTTTGAACGCGTCCAGCTCATGAATGGACAATGATAAAAGCGAAATATTTTGGGAGAACACATAAAACAAACAAATCTTTCCTTTTAGTCGGGAACATCCACTAATTTTATTTTGAAGCCACTCTAATATATTTATGCTGCTGTGCCCTGTAGTCCTGCGAGCATATCCATTATTTGTTGAAATATAGTAGGAAATGTTTTGACGCCAAAAACCATTCGGTTATACCGATATAAACCCATGTGTGTGTTTATAGTTAAAAAATGATTTGATTGTTCATTTACTTCTATTTGAAGAAACACATCGGCACATCGGCACACATTTAGCATTGGCCATTTTTGAAGAAATGTCATTTGGATGAGTTAATGGATATTGATGCATTTCCAGAGCGTCATTGAGTCCTGTTGAGAAATCCGCACATAGACGAATACGTCCATCAGTTTTTCTTATGACTACAACTGGTGCAGTATAGTTGACTGGAGAAATAATATTGTCCTTTTGGAGTCGCTGTAACTCCTCTTCTACAAGATGTCGAACTGCATATGCAACTGGTCGAGGTGGACGAAAGAAAGGTTGCTTTCCTTGTTTGATTAACAGCTGACCTGTCGTTTTGTTGCACAAACCCATTTTACCATCGAATAGATCTGAAAATGTTTCTTTAAGATTTATTACATTAGTATTTTCTTCACTGATACTTCCCTGATTCTCAATGCATCTACAAATGGTGTTAATGGGTGTGGCATTTAAGTTGAGTGCGTAAATCCAATCAAGACCAAGAACGTTTAGATTCTGCATTGAAGTAACATAGCATGTAGTGTTAATTTCTCTGTTTTGAAAAGTAACATTACAGTCGAATTGGCTAAGAAGTGGTAAATTTCCCGTTGCACTGCGTTCTGTTTGTTTAACTTCTTGTAAATTATGTATCTGAAGTTGGTTGAAAATATCTTCAGTCACTATAGTTATATCCGAGACCGTGTCGAGTTGTAACTTCACTGATATTCCATTGATATTGACAGTTACATATTTCCTCATTGAAGTATTAATTGTGTTGCATATGAATATATCATATTTGAGTTGTAAGTGGGTTGATATTGTTTTTTGTCATGTTTAGCTTTGAAACAATAACTTCTTTAGGTGCTATCTTGCTACACTCCTGGCATTTGTGTTTCCTATATGTGCAATCACGGGCATAATGCATACCACCACAAAACCAGCAAAGGGAGTTGGGCTTATTTTTACTCCTATTATTGAATTTGTCCAGTATTAAACGTTTTATCTAACTCTGACCTTGTGGATTTTCGATACGAGCCGTATCAGTTTTCAAGTTTATGATTCTTTGACATTCTCTGGGTAAAATATCAAGTGTGATGAGGTTGGATTCACCATCCAATCTGCTCAAAAGCTTGGTACGTACATCGAAATCATCCGTTGACTTGAGACCTATCACAAACATTAGGCACTTAACCCATTTTCGGCCGCTGTTCGATTAATCGAACAGCAACTTTTGTCTACTTTCAACGTGATGATTTTCCGTGAAGATGAACATATACTTTATATGTATATAATCTATAATATAGCAAATTTTATTGGCTTACACGAAATAATTGTTGCAGTGTTCCTTCATTGTCTACTTAGACTTTAGAGGGGGGTCCAAAAATACCTTAAAAATAGACACACTTTGTATGTACATATTTATACATTATTATTAATATTTATTATCAAATATTACTTTATTCCTTTTGATAAATGTCCAATATAATAAATAAATGACATCAATATTTATTGTATCTTCGTACTTTAAGAGACGTCAACATTTGACTGTTCGAGTAATCGAACAGTGGCCGATAGAGTAGACTCAGCTTAGTCAATATGCATTGTATACACGTTATATTTCTCTCGCGTTATCATCTTCATCATCATCCATAGTAAATGATTGGAAGCTGAAATGCCTTGTAAATAAGAAGCTCGGTGGACCTAAAATTTCGCAGTTGATATTTGGGGTGGATTTTGCAACGAGTTTGTTACTGACACCAGATGAAACAGCGGATGTTGATATGGTTTCTGAATCTGATTATGATTGTACGACCACAGATAAATTGTTTCTGGTTCGTCCGCTTCCTCGTTTATCCGGTCATCACAAAATTATTAGGCATCCTGAAAAAACTAGGCGATGTAAAAACCTACCCAAAGAATGCGTTCTAAGTGTCAAGTTCATTTGCACTTGGACGTATGTTTTGCCACGCACCACAAATATGAACAGGAATAAACAAAATTTTAAATAAATTAATAATTTAATATTAGTAACAACAGTGAGAAATAATAATGTAGTTTTATTTAATATTTGTATATGGGACAGTGATATTTTCCAAGAATACTCATGTAGTACAGTTGTAAGTATATACGATCGGCCAGTGTTCGACTAGTCGAACAGTCTCACGTGGCGAAACTATAACAGGTACACAATTTTAGACGACCGATTCGAGTTTTCTGGGTCATATTTACCATAGAAAAATATTTTTTAACCTTTGCTTCGACAATTTTTGCAACCCGGCCGATATTGGGTTAAACTGATCTAACGTGAGATCATTGAGTTTAAAAAGTTCACATGTTTACTAATCCGGCGTATGTGATGGAATCCATGTTTGACTCTTTCGTTATTTGAAGGCAATTGAAATGCATGTTGAAAATCGAAATTTGGCTTCCGAACAACTGCTGTAATTTTTCTACTGTTTCCTTGAAGTTGAAATCTCTTGGGTGTTTCGGAAGAATGTAGATGATGTACTTGCTATGTACTATTGTGTTAATTTTTCGTAACAGTTTCTTTGCATCTATCTCAAGCAAATCCTCATTCCTTGAATACCACACGTCGAATGTGAGGTTATGGTCGGTATCATAGCAGAATTCCGATATATTGGAGGCTAGTGCCTCAAGGATAAATTCCGTACCTATACGACTACAGCTAGGATAATGAATCCTAGAGGATGTACACACGTAAAATAAATAGATTTTAAAAAGTCGTACTCTTAAGGGGGTAAAATAGGAAAAAGGGATAATAATGGTACCAACCAATTCCCAGCTAGAATCATGGTATTCCGCGTACACATTGAATATATTTATTACCGCACTTCTATGAAAATCGAAAGCCTCTGTGGAATGCAATCCATGGCGGATGGTTTTTATTTTTTCTGCTCTATAAACCACATATTTTAAAAGATCTTCTTCAAATTTGGCAAAATATTTTATATTTCCACTAGAAACACCCATGGTGGATCAGAATTATATATAGCTCCCATACAAATTTTGCTCCTGGCTTGACTTTTTCCTCCCCAGAAACCACGTATATTCAACGATTTTTTTTTTCAAATTGAGCATGACACGTTATACTTGAACTGAAAGAACCTATTCTGAAAGTGGGTCACTTCATACAAAACATAAATACATACAAAAATCCTTCCTGTTTTCACTTTCTTACCGAATAGAATTGTATTCGGATAGAAAGTGGAGGGTATCATATAGTCGGCCCGCCTGACTTTAGCCTTTCCTTACTTGCTTAAATTTAACAATAGGAAATGCTGAGATGAGATAGTAAATGGTTAAACTGAAAATAAATTGTATTTATTGTTGACCTTTATATTATTTTTATTCTTTGTTACTGTTCGGCTATAGGTTATGCAATTAAACGATTAAGATTTTTCTTTTAATTTTTGTTTTTATTTTAAAAATCCAATATTTCGACCAACTTCGTTGTTCATCCTCATGGATCTATACAAATAAACACGAATAATACGTTAACATATTACAAACAAAATAGACTATAGAATTGACATATTTATATATATAACAAAAATAATTACATTAATAGAAATCTACGTCTATGCTTGTCAATAGTGTGTCTGTAAATTTTAGCGCAACCGTCCGTGTCTCTCTTGTAATTGAGTCTTTTTCCGCTGCGACGCACAGTAGCGCCCGTAGAGCAAACGAGGTTGCAAAAATCAAAATTTTCATGAGCGCCGACGAAGTTTTGAATAAACCCATGTTATAGGAAACTTTTCAACGATTTCAAATCTGCCACTCTTAATAATATCACATTTTTAGTTTAGAAGATATAGCCGTTCAAAGTTGACCGACTTTCGGTTCTCAAAAAAACACACAATTTTTAGTGAATTTGTTGCGATTTCAGGTATTACACCGAAAAATAGGTAACGAATCGCCTTATTTTTTGTTTGTATTGATTGATGTATTTATTAAATGTATAATGATAAAAAATTAACTGTTTCTCCTGGCAAATCACTATTTAAAAACTATCCGTTTTTCACTATTTTTCAACTTTGACGGAAAATAAAAAAATCTATATTTTTCTATATTTGCCATATTTGCAAAACCTGTTCATTGATTATTTCTTTACATAATTCAAAAAATTTAGCTGCCCGTATGTGCCCGTTTGGCTTCTAGAGGTAAAAAAGGCTAAAAAGACATGGTTGCAGAAATTGTATGGCGTCCATCCCTTTTATGTTTTGACTGACAGTAGTTTGATCTAATAGTTTGAAAAAAAAAACTACTCATTGAAATTAGCAGGTACGTACTTCACTTAAACAATACTTTGGCGTACAAATGGTCAAGAACAATATTGACTTATGGTCCCTACAGGTAGGCCCAAATCTTATTTGGACACGTGCATAATATCAAAATTGCATTATTCAGCCTAAATCCATATGTATGCAGGGAACAGGTAAATTTTTCGGCATGGTAGCATAAGCCTATATATTGCAAATGGTCAAGAACAATATTGACTTATGGTCCCTATTTTTATTTTTTATTTTTAGGCATGGTAGCATAAGCCTATATATTGCAAAATAAGGATAATGCCTGGATTACTCTACGACTGAAAGTTGGCGCAACAATTACTGAAACCATTAAACAATTTAAGTACTGAAAACATGGCGTTAAACAATTTTAAATTATTTGAACTGTTTAGAAAGTCAACCACACCAAATTTTTTCACGGAAGCTGCTTTAGAAGAACTTGATAGCTTATACGGAAATATTGAGAGAAGCGAAATTATAAAAAATAAATTTTATCTGATATATGCAAATATTAAGGCAAAATGGGTGAAATCTAATCGAGCCATTCAGAACTTCAACTCCAAATACGAGGACTGGCTTAATGAAGACACCATCCTGGATATATTGGCAGTAGATAAACCCACCACATCAACCAGAGGAGCAAAAGGAAGGCCAAAAAAAGTATTGAGGAGTGTTCAATTTTCACAAGGAAGAGGAAACTTGCCGACGCCACCAATGACTTGACCACGAAGCAATTATCGGACGCGCTGTCTATTAAATTTACAAAGGATAGTGAAAGAGTTAGGTCGCAGATAACCAAATCTGTTGCTGATGCAAGCCCACTGCGACTAAAAAGGATTAAGGAAAGCATTCCCACGCCCACAAACGCACACATTAAAAAGTATGGATCCGAAGAAGCCTTGTCCTTGTTTATGGACTTAGAACTTTCCAAAGAGAAATATGAGAAACTACGGACATCTTTAACGCGACACGGCGCTGACGTTTTACCCGGATACAAACATATTACGCAAGCCAAAATAAATTCACGACCACTGCATACGGAGCTTACGGAAGTCTTTGCGAAAGCCAATCTGCAGGATCTCATGGGCCATACAGCAAAACGGTTGTTGGAGAGTCTTCCTGAAAATGAGGTGAAAATTCTTCCTGAGAAGTTGACATTGATCAGCAAATGGGGCTGCGATGGATCATCCGGACAAAAAAAAATAAAAAAAAATAAATAATAATAAATAAATAAATTTAAAAAAAAATATTTTTTTTTTAATTTGTTGGGTAATAATTTAAAACATAAAACCCTAAAGAAAAAAATAAAAACAATCTAAAAATGTAAAAATAATTTTTTTTAGGTTCCATAAAATTGATTTTTCTACTAATTTTAACTTTGATAACCCATAATTAGGCCCCTACAGAGCGTAGCACCCTTTCCAAACGCTCATTTCATAGGCTGAACAGTTATCTATCATATGCTGTTTAAACTGTTCAATTATCTTATTCGGTTCAAAAGATATGATTATTGCAACGAAAAAACTCAAATGGCGCCACTGTGCGACGTCAATAATATGTAGCATGTCTAATTTCTCTCTTCCACTAATATCTCAACATCGTCAAAGTTAGGTTTATGTCCAGTCAAGGTACAGTGGGCTGCGAGTGCTGTTTTTTGTTCAATTGGTTTGTCTATTGCTTTTTGGTCTGATTTGTGAGAAGAAAGTCTAGTTTTCAGTTTCATATTTCATATTTCTGTTTTTACATCACATTTAACCCACTCAGAACCAACAGTAAGAAAAAATTGTCGGCTCTTTATGAGTTAGGAAGTTGTGATATGGTTTGATAAGGCTCGGACCAGATTTTAATTTATAGCAGTTTTTTAAACACCATTCTCACCGTGAATTTTATGCAAGAAACCCCTGATTTATAGAGGTTATTTTGAACGCGTCCAGCTCATGAATGGACAATGATAAAAGCGAAATATTTTGGGAGAACACATAAAACAAACAAATCTTTCCTTTTAGTCGGGAACATCCACTAATTTTATTTTGAAGCCACTCTAATATATATATATGCTGCTGTGCCCTGTAGTCCTGCGAGCATATCCATTATTTGTTGAAATATAGTAGGAAATGTTTTGACGCCAAAAACCATTCGGTTATACCGATATAAACCCATGTGTGTGTTTATAGTTAAAAAATGATTTGATTTTTCATTTACTTCTATTTGAAGAAACACATCGGCACATCGGCACACATTTAGCATTGGCCATTTTTGAAGAAATGTCATTTGGATGAGTTAATGGATATTGATGCATTTCCAGAGCGTCATTGAGTCCTGTTAAGAAATCCGCACATAGACGAATACGTCCATCAGTTTTTCTTATGACTACAACTGGTGCAGTATAGTTGACTGGAGAAATAATATTGTCATTTTGGAGTCGCTGTAACTCCTCTTCTACAAGATGTCGAACTGCATATGCAACTGGTCGAGGTGGACGAAAGAAAGGTTGCTTTCCTTGTTTGATTAACAGCTGACCTGTCGTTTTGTTGCACAAACCCATTTTACCATCGAATAGATCTGAAAATGTTTCTTTAAGATTTATTACATTGGTATTTTCTTCACTGATACTTCCCTGATTCTCAATGCATCTACAAATGGTGTTAATGGGTGTGGCATTTAAGTTGAGTGCGTAAATCCAATCAAGGCCAAGAACGTTTAGATTCCGCATTGAAGTAACATAGCATGTAGTGTTAATTTCTTTGTTTTGAAAAGTAACATTACAGTCGAATTGGCTAAGAAGTGGTAAATTTCCCGTTGCACTGCGTTCTGTTTGTTTAACTTCTTGTAAATTATGTATCTGAAGTTGGTTGAAAATATCTTCAGTCACTATAGTTATATCCGAGACCGTGTCGAGTTGTAACTTCACTGATATTCCATTGACAGTTACATATTTCCTCATTGAAGTATTAATTGTGTTGCATATGAATATACCATATTTGAGTTGTAAGTGGGTTGATATTGTTTTTTGCCATGTTTAGCTTTGAAACAATAACCTTCTTTATGTGCTATCTTGCTACACTCCTGGCATTTGTGTTTCCTATATGTGCAATCACGGGCATAATGCATACCACCACAAAACCAGCAAGGGGAGTTGGGCTTATTTTTACTCCTATTATTGAATTTGTCCAGTATTAAACGATTTATCTAACTCTGACCTTGTGGATTTTCGATAAGAGCCGTATCAGTTTTCAAGTTTATGATTCTTTGACATTCTCTGGGTAAAATATCATTCTCTGGGTAAAATATGAATGAGTGTTTGTCATTCCGTCGTCCGATGCACATGTGTTTCTCTGTCGTCCGTGCTGTGTGCCGTTCAGTTCTGTGTTAAAATAAAAGAAATAACAAAATTTCACAAATCATAAATAACAAAATCACAATAACAATAAAATGAAAAACAACCAACAACAAAATATCGCGCCGCGCCGACCAAAACTACCATCCAACTACCAAACAATAACAACTACAGCATCAGCGGAACAACAACAAAATCACAACAGCAGCCACACACAACTGACCACACATTTTTGTCCGCTCCATAGTGTGTGCGTTGTCCCCTTCCCTTCCCTCCCCCATCCCATTCGTGCAGTGACGTTGGCACTCTTTTCTTCTTGTCGTTGTTCGCCCAATGCTTAAGGCATAACACTGAGCATTGGGTGAATACAGCAACGGCAGGGAGAGGAGTTTGGCAACTGTTGTTGCATATTTGACTTTGTTTTGTTTTTTCTTTTTGTCAGTTCTAATGGTTGGTAAGTTTAAAAGACAATTTGCCAACATACGATTTCCATCGGCCTGATGGTTTTGCTCTTTGTGAGACCCAGGTGTGTGAGGGTTCTGATCCACAGGACTTTCACGTACCTGGGTATCACACCCTGTCCCTCTTTATTCCCCACAGAGGCCTTGTGGTCTATGTACGCAACGACATAGTGTTCCAGAGCCAGCAAGACTTAAACTCAGAAAATCCAGAATTTAACTCCCTTTGGGTTAAATTCAAGATTGGAACACACGTACTACATTTCGGATTCGTGTATAGAAGTCCAAACGCGGAAAGGGAGGTATCCCTAAATGGCTTTGACGCCCTTTCCGATTCAATTACAAAAATTTTAGAGGATTGTCCTGACAGTGAAATTGTGGTTGCTGGCGATTTCAATGTCCATAATTTCTCTTGGCTTGCCCATTCGAGTCACTCAACACCGGAGGGTCAATACGGCGAGCTTTTTGCCGCGCATAATGATTTGACGCAACTAGTGAATGAACCGACTCCCATTCCGTGTGTCCAAGGGCAACACTCTAACATTCTTGATCTTTTCTTAACATCACACCCTGAAAAGTATGACGTTAACGTTCTAGCACCTCTTGGTAATTCGGATCACTGTATTGTTTCAGCATCCTTTTCGTATTCCGCTCTTCGTGTCGCTTCGACCCCAGCCCCAAAGCGGTCAATATATATATACGAAAAGGCACGTTGGGCCGAGCTCAACAACTTTTTCCAGCATTTCAATTGGAAACTTTGTTTTCTAAATAGCGATATAGATGCTGCGGCTGAAATGATTGAAATTGAAATGATATTATCTGGATTGGAATGAAATCATTTATTCCAATTAAAGTTATTTCGGATGAACCATCTAATAAAAGTTGGTTTAACCAGACATGCAAGACTGCTGTCAGATCCAAAGAGGAAGCGTTCAGGAAATGGCGTTTAAATAAAAATGCCACAACTGATCTGCTACGCAAGCAGACAAGAACCATGTGTGCCAGGGTACTTAGACGTGAAAAGTTTCTGTACGAACAACGTCTTCGTGCCAAAGTTCTTGCTTCTCCCAGGGGAAGTAAGAGCTTTTGGTCATTTGTGAGAAGAGTAAAGGATAACTCGTCATCTATCCCAACTCTTGTTAAAGATGACCAGATATTCACTGACCCGGTTGACAAAGCTAACCTATTGGCTGAAATTTTTGCAAGGAATTCATCCTTGCCGGAAAGCAATCAACCACTCCCCGTGATCGAAAATGTATCTAGTTCCATGCCTCAGATATTTTTTCGAACACGTGGAGTTAAAAGGGTTCTCGCAAATCTCGACGTAAATAAATCTCCAGGCCCGGATGGCATTTCAGCACTTGTCCTATGTAAGTGCTCTCCGACGCTTGCCCGTCCCCTTCGCAATCTTTTCAACCTTGCATACCGTGCAGGAGTTTTCCCAGCGTGTTGGAAGATTGCGAACATCCAGCCCATCCCTAAAAAAGGCGAGGCTAATAACCCTGCTAACTATCGACCGATCGCGATTTGCTCAGCGCTCTCGAAGGTTATGGAGAGTATGGTTAACCACCATCTTGTGAGGTATTTAGAAACTAATGACTTACTTAATGATCGACAGTATGGCTTCCGTAGGAATCGATCTACGGGAGACCTGATGACACTGCTATCCGAAAAGTGGAATCGTTCTATTCACCAGCTTGGTGAGAGTAAGGTCGTTGCTCTAGATATCTCCAAGGCCTTTGATAGAGTTTGGCACGGCGCACTCATATCAAAACTTATCGCTTTTGGTGTTGGTAGTGACTTCTCTCGATTTATAGCGAGCTTCCTCAGAGATCGCACTATACGTGTTGTTGTATATGGGTTCTCATCCGACGAGCATAGGTTAACCGCAGGAGTACCTCAGGGCTCTGTCCTTTCCTCCTCCCTTTTTCTTATTTTCATCGACGACCTCTTGGATCGGACTTCGAATCCAATATACTCATTCGCGGATGACAGCAACCTCTGTCATTGATACTCATTCGATCATAGACCAAGTCGTCAAGAAATTGAGGATAAAAGGCGATTGATGGATGAGTCACTTAGCCAGGATTTGTTGGCCATTTCTGAATGGGGTAGAGTGAATAGAGTAGATTTTAATGCACGTAAGACCCAGTGCTCCTTGTTGTCTCACAAGCGATTCACTGATCCAACGGTGTCGTCGATTTTAATGAACGGTGTGGATATTGAGCAATCAGATGCTCTTGATGTTCTCGGCATGAAAATACAACGTGATGTTCGTTGGACAAAACATGTATTTGGTGTGTCGAAAGATGCCTTCAAATGTTTAGGCTTTTTAAAAAGATGTAAGAAATATTTCACACCCTCTGATCTTCTCAATATCTACACTACTTACATCAGACCAAAGATGGAATATAACTCCCATATATGGTCGGGTGCTCCAGCTTCATCACTGGAGCTACTTGACCGTGTACAAAGGAGGGCGATGGTGTTGATAGGTGATGGTAGTATATCCAATTCTATTGTCTCCCTTGAACACCGTCGTAATGTTGGTTGTGTGTCATTGTTCTATCGATACTTTCATGGTGTTTGTTCTTCGGAAATTCGTGATCTCATACCGCCGTGAGAACGTTAGGTAGAGATACGCGACTCTCCAGGAACGCTCACCCATTTGTTATCGATTGGACAACCGGCCGCACTACACATTACAGAATAAATTCGTTCTTCGCCCGTACTATCCGTATGTGGAATGGACTTCCGGCAAATATCTTTCCCTCCAATTACGACATTCAGAGATTCAAAACAGATGTCAACAGACACTACTCCCTCTTTCCTCCTTCCCATACCTGATCTTCCTTCCACCAACGCAATGTACTGCATTTATAGGGGACATCCCCTGAGTGTTGGTTCAGTGAAAAAAAAAAAAAAAAAGTGTGATGACGTTGGATTCACCATCCAATTTGCTCAAAAGCTTGGTACGTACATCGAAATCATCCGTTGACTTGAGCCCTATCACAAACATTAGGCACTTAACCCATTTTCGGCCGCTGTTCGATTAGTCGAACAGCAACTTTTGTCTACTTTCAACGTGATGATTTTCCGTGAAGATGAACATATACTTTATATGTATATAATCTATAATATAGCAAATTTTATTGGCTTACACGAAATAATTGTTGCAGTGTTCCTTCATTGTCTACTTAGACTTTAGAGGGGGGTCCAAAAATACCTTAAAAATAGACACACTTTGTATGTACATATTTAGACATTATTATTAATATTTATTATCAAATATTACTTTATTCCTTTTGATAAATGTCCAATATAATAAATAAATGACATCAATATTTATTGTATCTTCGTACTTTAAGAGACGTCAACATTTGACTGTTCGCGTAATCGAACAGTGGCCGATAGAGTAGACTCAGCTTAGTCAATATGCATTGTATACACGTTATATTTCTCTCGCGTTATCATCTTCATCATCATCCATAGTAAATGATTGGAAGCTGAAATGCCTTGTAAGTAAGAAGCTCGGTGGACCTTAAATTTCGCAGTTGATATTTCGGGTGGATTTTGCAACGAGTTTGTTACCGACACCAGATGAAACAGCGGATGTTGAGTTTCTGAATCTGATTATGATTGTACGACCACAGATAAATTGTTTCTGGTTCGACCGCTTCCTCGTTTATCTGGTCATCACAAAATTATTAGGCATCCTGAAAAAACTAGGCGATGTAAAAACCTACCCAAAGAATGCGTTCTAAGTGTCAAGTTCATTTGCACTTGGACGTATGTTTTGCCACGCACCACAAATATGAACAGGAATAAACAAAATTTTAAATAAATTAATAATTTAATATTAGTAACAACAGTGAGAAATAATAATGTAGTTTTATTTAATATTTGTATATGGGACAGTGATATTTTCCAAGAATACTCATGTAGTACAGTTGTAAGTATATACGATCGGCCAGTGTTCGACTAGTCGAACAGTCTCACGTGGCGAAACTATAACAGGTACACAATTTTAGACGACCGATTCGAGTTTTCTGGGTCATATTTACCATAGAAAAATAATTTTTAACCTTTGCTTCGACAATTTTTGCAACCCGGCCGATATTGGGTTAAACTGATCTAACGTGAGATCATTGAGTTTAAAAAGTTCACATGTTTACTAATCCGGCGTATGTGATGGAATCCATGTTTGACTCTTTCGTTATTTGAAGGCAATTGAAATGCATGTTGAAAATCGAATTTTGGCTTCCGAACAACTGCTGTAATTTTTCTACTGTTTCCTTGAAGTTGAAATCTCTTGGGTGTTTCGGAAGAATGTAGATGATGTACTTGCTATGTACTATTGTGTTAATTTTTCGTAACAGGAGCCTGACTTTTGCAGCGTCATCCAATTTCTTTGCATCTATCTCAAGCAAATCCTCATTCCTTGAATACCACACGTCGAATGTGAGGTTATGGTCGGTATCATAGCAGAATTCCGATATATTGGAGGCTAGTGCCATCACCATCTCCTATAGATATCGGAGCTTTCGACGTGTAGAAGCTTGAGTTACCTTGGAAAGCATTTTGGACATAAGCTGATAACGCCATACTATCTTCATGATGCTGTTTTTGTTGGGCCTCCATTTGTAATAAAATAGCTTTTATAGTTTCCTCCATTGTGCTTGCACTTCATAAATTAATTTATTATTTACCTCGTCGCCAATATGTTACGATTTCAATATTTCAAATACTCTGTATTAATTAAATTATTAACATTAGTTTTGAGTTTAACTTGACTTCCTTAGAATTGCAATTCTTCTCCTCTCGCCATCGTTTTCGCTGTCATCTACAGAGTTACCAGATTAACATATCGTCGCCAACAATATCTATATGAACGATATGACCTGGATATTGAGGAATCGGAGTGATTTGCAAAATAGGGTTATTTGGGTGTCTATCATATTCCTGCTTTTTACATATTCGACATTATTCGCAATCCTATTTATTTTTTCCTGCATTCTAGGGAATGAACTTTCTTGTCTTCGTTCAGTATTGCAATCTCCTGCTCGTTTCGTCCGCTAGATCAGAAACGAACTTTTGAGAAAATCTGGCCCTATAGTTGGAGAAATGTGTTGGATGTGTGTTGAATTGAATCTGTGACTCTATCCTTCAAAGACATTGGGTATGGATAACTCTGGGAATAAACCGGGGTATCGGTGTATCGGTGTTTGTTCGATTTCCAGCAACAACTTCAGTAGTGTATGTGAGTTTCTGATCTGTTCAGCAAATAGAGAGGGATATTTAGTAGCGAGTATATTTTCTCTTTCCCTTTGTTGAAGAGCCATATGGCAATTCCTTAATTGAATCGAATTCACATTATCCGAAGAAGCTTGTCTTATTCTAATTTTTATTCTATCTATATTTTATAGTCATGAAATCTTATTCAGTATGAATAACAGGCGACGATTCCTTAAGACTGTCGTTTCCAACAGTCCAATAAATAATGATCTAAGCGAAGGAATAAAGTAAAATTTTACAATGGCATATTCCCAGTAGTAGTATTTCGTCGCATTCTGAATGGATTCATAACACTGTAAGACTCGGCTACACTTTTCTGTCATGACCCATATTGGCCAGGTTGCCCTGACTGAGTTTGACAATGTCAGGGAGTTTTTCAACTTCTGTTCCAGGTCTTCCCAGATTTATGTTAATCTGTTCCGTCATGTTGTCAACTCAACTTTCATATAACCTTAATGCACGCGATAATTCCGGGACGCAATCTCTAAGAGCATTTCTTATCTGATCAACACTAATCTTTCTATTTGAGCCACTTGAACCTGAGGCAATTGGGAAGCATTCTTGTTTATTATTTTATTTTTCAATTCTTTTCCCGATATTTCGAACGACTTCGTCGATCATTCTCAGATGTGTTACACTAAACAAATAAACATGCGAATTACAATAAATATACAAACAAATGGGTAAATAATTGCAATTACATTATAAAAACAAAACGATCCTTACACTTTCACAAGTTTTTGTCAACTACCGCCCGTCTTACATATTCTTATGCATTATATTTCTGTATATGTATGCGCATTTGACTGTGTGTGTCTTGTAATTTAATCTCTTTACAGAAGGAACGTCCGTAATGAAGAGCATTTTTAATGTATATCTCCTATGGAAGTTGCTCTCTTCTGTTAAAATGTCTATGTAGTCAAAGTTTGGTTTGTGACCAGTCAGTGCACAGTGGGCTGCAAGTGCAGTTTTGCCCAAGTGGTTTGTCAAGTGCTTTTAGGTCAGATTTATGAGAAGTTTTTAATTTTGTGTTAGTATTTTCTCATACAAAAGAAATTGTTAATCGTGTTGTGAGTTTTTTGAGCTAATTCATATTTTCATTTGTCGTATATGTCTGAGTTTTTGATGGAGTTCTTGGTACTTATTCTATGACAATTATAAATGTGACTGCATTCGGATTAAAAATATTTCATGGGAATGATGAAAACAACTTACATTCCACAGAATTCAAAAATTTTTTGAATATTTATTTCTAAAATGTATCTAAAGTTTGTTTAATGCGTCGTCTCAAAATATTTCAGCTTTATCACTATCCGTGAGCTAAACAGTTTTTTAAAGGTTTTAGTCCAATTTTTAGTGTTTTTTATAAAATACTCTATAGCTTTCACAGTTTTGATCCATATTGAGTTTTAAAGGGTTGGCTGGAAAGGTACTGACCGCTAATTAAAATTTTTGGAATGTTCAGTTCCATATTGGGTTAAGAATATCCAAAAAATCACATTTAACGATCAGTACCTTTGCAGGTAGCGCTTTTAACTCAAATCGGACCAAAAATGTTGAAGTTAAAGCGGATTTTAGGAAAAACTTATTAAAATAGTACTAGAATCGTAAAAACTGGCTAGCGTAATGTTTTGCAATAATTGTAAAAATGTTGTTTTCTGTAGGCGTGTTTACACATGAGGATGTATTGTACAAACTAAAAGTAGTTTATATGTAAACACGCAGATAGAAACACGAAGTTATTTTGCGTAGCCGGCTTACCGCCGGGGTTTCAGATCTTCTTCTCCTGGGTATGTCCAAAACCGGCTATGCAGACTAAAGTTTTCATGTGTAGCCGGCCTTCGGCCGGGGTTAAAGATTTGCTCCTCTGTCGTACGTCCAAAACCGGCTACGCAGACTAAAGGTTTCCTGCGTAGCTGGCCTTCGGCCGGGGTTAAAGATTTTCTCCTCTGGGGTATGTCTAAAACCGGCTATGCAGACTAAAGTTGTCATGTGTAGCCGGCCTTTGTCCGGGGATAAAGATTTTTTCCTCTGGGGTATATCCAAAACCGGCTATGCAGACTAAAGTCTTTACAGAGTAGACGGCCCTTGGCCGGGGTTAAAATTTTTCTCCTCTGGGGTATGTCCAAACCGGCTACGCGGATAAAAATTTCTTTGCCTGATTTTTTTAATTTTAGTCTTAATAGTCGAACATCAGAGTTTATATTTTATTCCTTAGCGTTGGATGAAAGCAGGGTTATTGATATGTATTTTATAAAGACAGAATAATAATTGTCCAATTTTGTTAGAGACAGTAACATCTATTTTGAATCGATTTGCCTTATAACTTATCTGGCTTAACAACGGATGATCCTCCAGTAATTGTTGGAAAACACGTAGGTTTACTGAGAATAGTTAAAAATGTGGCCTCTATAATTGGTAATATTTCAATGCTAAAATTCCATTGTATTATCTATCAGAGAACTTATGTTAAAAATTGCTCAAAATTAACCATTTCAGTTCCAAGAACTCCGAAAGTTTTCGTATTAAAATTATACAGACTTTACATATTTTGCAGAAGTAAGATTGAAAGACAATCATTCTATGCAAGTAAGTTAAAACCAGTCCCCGAGTTTGAAGATAAGGAGTGGAACAACAGTTGTGAACAAAAAACTTCTCTCATTTTTGTACATTTTTGATTTCTGACTTAAACCTTTAAGTTTTTGCGCATTTGCAACTCCATTCACTGTAGACGTGAATTTACTACCAATAGGATTACAAATAGAACGTTGTGAAATGTGTTGTGATACACAGTAAAAGCAGAACTTCCATGAAGTTGATTTGGAAGAGTTCTACACATTGGACAAGGATACATATCCTGCGTTTTACAAACATGATCTGTCAATGAGTTCGCTCTTTAGAAACACTTATGCGTGTCAACAGCTGTTAAGTCGCATGAAACACATCGAATCACAAGAGAGAACACGAATTACTGATGCTCATTTGGAAAACTGTTTGTGTGTAGCGACAACATCTCTTGAAATTAATCATGATGCTCTTATTTCTACAAAATAGGGTCAGTGGTCTAAATATTTGACAATGTAAGCGCCTCGCATACTACCCTAAAATTCTGAAAGTTTTCAAATATGAACATATTAATATTTAAGTTTTCTATATGAAATGTAGAATTTATTTTTTGTCTTATTATGATTTTATTAATTTTTTATATACCTTATATACCCTACAAAAATTCAAAATAAACTCATAATACTAACAAGTAAAAACGGCGTTATATATCCTCCACTATGGATTACATTCCACTGAGGCTGTCGATTTTCGTAGAAGTGCAGTAATATACAGGAAATATATTTTCTTAATACAGGCAAACCAAACAAATACAAATATTGAAAAATAATTATATAAATAAATATAATATTTTTAATATTTCAAACTACGCTTACAAGGTAAGGCGACCAATAAATTTATATATCGAACATAGCAAAATAACCCAACTTCATGATTCAACCATTTTTTGCCGTAAAAGTAAAAAGTAGAAATTTGGAAAAATCTTTTTATTTTGCGTGACTATGCAGTCAGAGGAATGTGTACATCGAATTCCATGATTCTAGCTGCGGTCATTTGGTTGGTACCATTTTTATCCCCTTTTTCCTATTTTACCCTCTTAAGAGTACGACTTTCTAAAATCTCTTTATTTTACGTATCTATGCATTTTGAAGGAAGTGCACACCAAATGTCATCATTCTAGCTGCAGTCGTTTAGTTGGTACCATTAGTATCCCCTGTACCCATTCTATCCCTTGAAAGTACGAATTTGGAAAAACGTTAATTTTTTGTGTCTACGCAGTCCGAATTGCATGACTCTAGCGGTGGTCAATTGGTTGGTAATATTTTTATCCCCTTTTTTGCATTTTAACCCCAAAAAGTACGAATTTCGAAAAATCCGTATACTTTACGTGTCTACGCAATCAGAGGAATGTATACACCAAATTCCATGATTCTAAGTGCAGCCGTTTGGTTGGTACCATTTTTATCCCTCTATTCCCATTTTACCCCTTAAAAGTACAAATTTGCAAAAAATACTTTTATATTATGTATCTACTCAATTAGAGAAATGTTGACACCGAATTTTGTGTTTCTAGCTGTTGTTGTTTAATATGTACTTTTTGCCCCATTTCACCCCCTACTAATAAGAATCACTTTATGATGCTCGATTTTGTTGTAGGGGGAATGCGCATACCCAATATCAAGTAAGTACAAGCAGACATATTGAAAAATATTTGGGGTTATTATGGGTATTTTTAGTCCTTGTGAGAGAAATTTTTTCCCCTTTTGGTCGATTTCACCCACTTTCAATCCACGTCGATATGCTACCATAAGACACATTTAGCAGAAATTTGAACCTCCTAGCTCATTTCATTCGGAAGCTAGCGTGCTTTCAACAGACAGACGGATATAGCTAATTAGTCTTAGAATTATACCACGACGCATAATATATATAAAGGGTGTTTTTTATTGGGGTATAGAACTTTAAGTTGGCATCACTCTTTTAACTGGCGACCATTTTGTCAGCTGTCAAGTGATTAATATTTAGTTTGGTTTGCCATTTCATCATGAACAGGTTGACAAAAGAACAACGCTTGCAAATCGTGCAAATTTATTTCGAAAGTAATGGTTCAGTTCGCGAAGTTCACCGCAAGCTCCGTTTTCGCACTACGTTTACTCTATGTGATAATACGCATCCGCAGAGACGTCGAACAGTGCGCACCGAAGAAACAATTGCCGCTGTAGAGCAAAGTGTTGAAGAGGACCCGAATGAATCGATTCGCCACCGTGCACAGCAATTGGAGCTTTGTCCATCAACTTTATGGAAGATTTTGCGCAAAGATCTTGGCTTGCGACCTTACAAAATCCAGCTTGTGCAATAATTAAAGCCGCGAGACCATGCAATGCGTCGTGATTTTGGTGTATGGGCCGAAAATGAGATTCATCTCGATGCTGATTTTCATCACAAAATTTTGTTCAGTGATGAGGCTCATTTTTGGTTGAATGGCTACGTCAACAAGCAAAATTGCCGCATTTGGAGTGAAGAGAATCCACATGAGACCCTTGAGATGCCATTACATCCACAAAAACTGACTGTTTGGTGTGCTCTATGGGCTGGTGGAGTCATTGGGCCATACTTCTTCCGAAATAATGCTGGAGAGTCAGTTACCGTTAATGGAGACCGGTATAGAGCCATGATAACCGACTATTTTGTTCCCGAATTGGATGGCATGAATGTGGATGAGTTGTGGTTCCAACAAGACGGCGCTACATGCCACACAGCGCACGTCACAATTATTGAAGGAAACATTCGATGAGCGCATAATTTCGCGGAATGGACCTGTCAATTGGTCACCAAGATCGTGTGATTTGACACCATTGGATTATTTTCTTTGGGGATATGTGAAGTCGCTCGTCTACGCCAACAAACCGGAAACGTTAGGGGACTTGGAAGCCAACATTCGTGGCGTTATTGCCAACATACGGCCCCATATGCTCGAAAAAGTGGTTGAAAATTGGACCTGTAGAATTGGCTATATTCGAGCCAGCCGCGGCGGCCACATGTTAAAATTAAATTTCTCCTCTGGGGTATGTCCAAACCGGCTACGCGGATAAAAATTTCTTTGCCTAATTTTTTAATTTTTGTCTTAAAAGTCGAACATCAGAGTTTATATTTTATTCCTTAGCGTTGGATGAAAGCAGGGTTATTGATATGTATTTTATAAAGACAGAATAATAATTGTCCAATTTTGTTAGAGACAGTAACATCTATTTTGAATCGATTTGCCTTATAACTTATCTGGCTTAACAACGGATGATCCTCCAGTAATTGTTGGAAAACACGTAGGTTTACTGAGAATAGTTAAAAATGTGGCCTCTATAATTGGTAATATTTCAATGCTAAAATTCCATTGTATTATCTATCAGAGAACTTATGTTAAAAATTGCTCAAAATTAACCATTTCAGTTCCAAGAACTCCGAAAGTTTTCGTATTAAAATTATACAGACTTTACATATTTTGCAGAAGTAAGATTGAAAGACAATCATTCTATGCAAGTAAGTTAAAACCAGTCCCCGAGTTTGAAGATAAGGAGTGGAACAACAGTTGTGAACAAAAAACTTCTCTCATTTTTGTACATTTTTGATTTCTGACTTAAACCTTTAAGTTTTTGCGCATTTGCAACTCCATTCACTGTAGACGTGAATTTACTACCAATAGGATTACAAATAGAACGTTGTGAAATGTGTTGTGATACACAGTAAAAGCAGAAATTCCATCAAGTTGATTTGGAAGAGTTCTACACATTGGACAAGGATACATATCCTGCGTTTTACAAACATGATCTGTCAATGAGTTCGCCCTTTAGAAACACTTATGCGTGTCAACAGCTGTTAAGTCGCATGAAACACATCGAATCACAAGAGAGAACACGAATTACTGATGCTCATTTGGAAAACTGTTTGTGTGTAGCGACAACATCTCTTGAAATTAATCATGATGCTCTTATTTCTACAAAATAGGGTCAGTGGTCTAAATATTTGACAATGTAAGCGCCTCGCATACTACCCTAAAATTCTGAAAGTTTTCAAATATGAACATATTAATATTTAAGTTTTCTATATGAAATGTAGAATTTATTTTTTGTCTTATTATGATTTTATTAATTTTTTATATACCTTATATACCCTACAAAAATTCAAAATAAACTCATAATACTAACAAGTAAAAACGGCGTTATATATCCTCCACTATGGATTACATTCCACTGAGGCTGTCGATTTTCGTAGAAGTGCAGTAATATACAGGAAATATATTTTCTTAATATAGGCAAACCAAACAAATACAAATATTGAAAAATAATTATATAAATAAATATAATATTTTTAATATTTCAAACTACGCTTACAAGGTAAGGCGACCAATAAATTTATATATCGAACATAGCAAAATAACCCAACTTCATGATTCAACCATTTTTTGCCGTAAAAGTAAAAAGTAGAAATTTGGAAAAATCTTTTTATTTTGCGTGACTATGCAGTCAGAGGAATGTGTACATCGAATTCCATGATTCTAGCTGCGGTCATTTGGTTGGTACCATTTTTATCCCCTTTTTCCTATTTTACCCTCTTAAGAGTACGACTTTCTAAAATCTCTTTATTTTACGTATCTATGCATTTTGAAGGAAGTGCACACCAAATGTCATCATTCTAGCTGCAGTCGTTTAGTTGGTACCATTAGTATCCCCTGTACCCATTCTATCCCTTGAAAGTACGAATTTGGAAAAACGTTAATTTTTTGTGTCTACGCAGTCCGAATTGCATGACTCTAGCGGTGGTCAATTGGTTGGTAATATTTTTATCCCCTTTTTTGCATTTTAACCCCAAAAAGTACGAATTTCGAAAAATCCGTATACTTTACGTGTCTACGCAATCAGAGGAATGTATACACCAAATTCCATGATTCTAAGTGCAGCCGTTTGGTTGGTACCATTTTTATCCCTCTATTCCCATTTTACCCCTTAAAAGTACAAATTTGCAAAAAATACTTTTATATTATGTATCTACTCAATTAGAGAAATGTTGACACCGAATTTTGTGTTTCTAGCTGTTGTTGTTTAATATGTACTTTTTGCCCCATTTCACCCCCTACTAATAAGAATCACTTTATGATGCTCGATTTTGTTGTAGGGGGAATGCGCATACCCAATATCAAGTAAGTACAAGCAGACATATTGAAAAATATTTGGGGTTATTATGGGTATTTTTAGTCCTTGTGAGAGAAATTTTTTTCCCTTTTGGTCGATTTCACCCACTTTCAATCCACGTCGATATGCTACCATAAGACACATTTAGCAGAAATTTGAACCTCCTAGCTCATTTCATTCGGAAGCTAGCGTGCTTTCAACAGACAGACGGACATAGCTAATTAGTCTTAGAATTATACCACGACCCATAATATATATAAAGGGTGTTTTTTATTGGGGTATAGAACTTTAAGTTGGCGTCACTTTTTTAACTGGCGACCATTTTGTCAGCTGTCAAGTGATTAATATTTAGTTTGGTTTGCCATTTCATCATGAACAGGTTGACAAAAGAACAACGCTTGCAAATCGTGCAAATTTATTTCGAAAGTAATGGTTCAGTTCGCGAAGTTCACCGCAAGCTCCGTTTTCGCACTACGTTTACTCTATGTGATAATACGCATCCGCAGAGACGTCGAACAGTGCGCACCGAAGAAACAATTGCCGCTGTAGAGCAAAGTGTTGAAGAGGACCTGAATGAATCGATTCGCCACCGTGCACAGCAATTGGAGCTTTGTCCATCAACTTTATGGAAGATTTTGCGCAAAGATCTTGGCTTGCGACCTTACAAAATCCAGCTTGTGCAATAATTAAAGCCGCGAGACCATGCAATGCGATTTTGGTGTATGGGCCGAAAATGAGATTCATCTCGATGCTGATTTTCATCACAAAATTTTGTTCAGTGATGAGGCTCATTTTTGGTTGAATGGCTACGTCAACAAGCAAAATTGCCGCATTTGGAGTGAAGAGAATCCACATGAGACCCTTGAGATGCCATTACATCCACAAAAACTGACTGTTTGGTGTGCTCTATGGGCTGGTGGAGTCATTGGGCCATACTTCTTCCGAAATAATGCTGGAGAGTCAGTTACCGTTAATGGAGACCGGTATAGAGCCATGATAACCGACTATTTTGTTCCCGAATTGGATGGCATGAATGTGGATGAGTTGTGGTTCCAACAAGACGGCGCTACATGCCACACAGCGCACGTCACAATTATTGAAGGAAACATTCGATGAGCGCATAATTTCGCGGAATGGACCTGTCAATTGGTCACCAAGATCGTGTGATTTGACACCATTGGATTATTTTCTTTGGGGATATGTGAAGTCGCTCGTCTACGCCAACAAACCGGAAACGTTAGGGGACTTGGAAGCCAACATTCGTGGCGTTATTGCCAACATACGGCCCCATATGCTCGAAAAAGTGGTTGAAAATTGGACCTGTAGAATTGGCTATATTCGAGCCAGCCGCGGCGGCCACATGCCCGAAATCATATTTAAACATTAATGGCATAAAATTATCCTTCCAATAAAGCCAAATTGATGGACATTAAAACGATTTTCTTGTGTTTTATTTTAATTCGAAGCTCTATACCTCAATAAAAAACATCCTTTACTTAATGTGGTCTCCGTTGAATATTTCAACGGAATGACAAAGTGAATATACCCCCATCCTTAGGTGGAGGAACTTAGTTAAATGTTTAAATGGTTAATTTACCAAGTTTTTAGTAATTATTTGTTCTAAAATATTGGCAATCGAAAATGTGAACAACTTCAAAAATGTAAAAATTCATTTTCTTCAAAAAGAAAGCCAACCAGTGAAAGATGTTCGCACGGCAGAAAATGTTATTTCTTAATTTTGACCCGCCTGCTGAAACGGTTGACCACCTCTGCTACATTGTAATTTTTTTTCATTTCTTTATATTAGTTTTATTGGAGTTATTTGTAGAGTCGTTTCATTAGTTGCGTAACGTTAATATTAATGATTCGGCCAGAATATGTTGATTTGGTAGACAAGTCAATCATAATATTGCCTTCTTCATGTTTGTGTCCAAATACCCAATCTCATTTTCTTTTTCACAGCAAAGAGATAACAAAAAAGAAAAACAACAATAGCTTTGGCACAACACATAATAAACATAGGCAATACAGCTTGTTACGGCTGCAACTTTAAATAAAATAACTGGAGGCTTGCGTTAAACGTTGACAAAGTCGCCTTAGTGTGTTACACTACGTTTGTTTCTAATAAAAATAAATAATTAATATATAAAATAATAAATAAAATAAACTAATACTTACCGCAGTTTTTGCACCTCCTTCTTTGACGACAAAACAATAACTGTAATGTCGGTTTTTGCCAATCTCAACAATTGACGAAAACAAATAATGATGTCAAAGAAGAATGCAAAAATCGCGGCTTACATCAACGTCACTAGTGTGAATGTATGACATACATACACACACAGAGATAAAAGATAAACAAACAGATGATCAAGCAGAACAATTAATCGTGACGTAATACACGGTTAGTCATTCTGCAACACTCCCACCGCGTGGAGCGATGAGCTGCACCATCATCCAGGTCCAGAACGGCTAACTTCGGAAGCTTCGGCTCTCTGAAGTTCCCCGGATGCAGTCTTAACATTAACTCTTCGCACGACACCATCACGACCAGTGTATAAAAGTGTCCAAATCTGTCTCGTAGGCTACGAACAACTCGCAACATCTTCTTCAGGCGGAAGAGTTTTTCATCAGGATCGTCCACTGCAGGAGTTAACGGCACATTCGGCATTCCAAGGAGCAAATGATTTGGTGTGAGAGGTTCATTTTATGAGAAGTGCGTCAATGAGTTGACTATATTTTCGGGTTCAATCAGTGGTCCCATAACAGGAGCGACAGGATTGACGTTGATTTTTCGACATATAAAACAGCTATTTCTCAAAAGACTTCTCAATTGCGAAATCCAAAACTTTTTTCTTATCTCGCATATAGTGGCATATAGTGATTTTGATGCTTCAATTCGCGATGATAGTGCATTACAACAAGTTTGGTGAAGTAGTGGTTTTTAGGCAATATAATAGGGCGTTTCGTACCATATGGTAGACAGCTGTCCTTTTTCGATACATTTAATATCTTCGGCAAATGATTCTTTTTAAACCTGTCGGCAAAAGATTCTTTCGGCATTTTCTAAATACTTCGCCGTCAGACCATGATGATCTAAATCGTTGCATTTCTTTCTGCAAATATTTATAAATCGTATCAATTGTGCAATCAATCGACTGTAAGTAGAAAACGTTCAAATGGTATAAATTAATTTTTGAAGACGAAAAGTGAGATCTTCGGTCGAATTTCTTCTTCTACGCCACATATTGTTTATAATTTCTGTGACACTCGCAAGCCATTTTAATAAGGGTTTTGAATCGCTCCATAATACTGTAGATTCTGGTATTATTTTGTGCTCGATTGTTACCCCCGTCGCGGGTAACAATCTTGACGCGATGCGGGGGCTTAAGGGCTGTTCCGATGGGTAGCTGCTATCACCTAGGAAGGAACCTGAGTCCTTCCTATGGAGAGAGCGGAGACTTTCCCGGAACATCCCGAACTAAAAGTTACCCACCGACAAACCCATGATGAGTACAAACAAAATTATAAACTCTGCAAGTGGTCACCAGGCTGGACCTGGAAATCCACCCAAACAGTCGTCCGAGGATGGCTCTTTGGCAGGTGCAAAATATTTGCAGGCACCAACCTCATCATCACCACAACAACAATCACACTTAAATCCCATACTATACGAAACAACTACGCAAACGAAAACGGCAATACTCAAACGACAACAAAACATTGACTCAGACGTGTCCCTAGGTGACGACACAAATGACGGTCTGTCAGGTATAGGCAAGCTCTTCCTCTACGAGACTGATGAAGAAGACAATCGTATGGTTGCTTCTGATTCGGTAGTGGAGGAAGTGCCTATAAGTGGCAAAAATGCCTCAGGATCGGCACCAGGCGACAATAGGACCAAGACGGACGAGGAAAGGAGGGAGGCGGGGTATAAGCGCTCGTTACGATTCCTTAAGAAGATGGATACGAAAGACCCATCTTCTTTTTCGGGTCGTGATAAGCGATTATACCGAAAGCATACCTACCACGTACGGAAGTATGAGTCAATGATGAACACGACCGTCGTGGAGGTCAAACCCTCCACCTCAAAAGACACAAAGGACACAACCAAAACAAACGGTACAAAAACAATTACGACTACGACTACAAACCAGAGCAAGGCCAATCCGATGAACTCGGGTAATACTGGACCTCGGGGCCACTCTGGTATACAAAGTAAGCCAGCCCCGATTAAAGCTGGACCTTCATCCAGCAGAGAGATGCGCAGACCGGCACCATACCCGTCCAAGGTCATTAAAGCCGATATCAAGCCTTGTGTAGGCCCTGCAATCTGCAACAGACATAAGAGACCGGTAGCGGAACTTCCCAACAGGGTCAACCTCCCGGCGCACAGCACCCAAACTGGGATAAAAAGGCAGAGGTCAAAAGAAGCTCAAGCCCCCCATGGCAAGCGACCGAAAACCGTACCCAGCCTAACGACAGCACCCGAATTGCAAGTTGCCATTCTTGACCGCAGTAACCCAGAAGGTAGAATGACGACAAGCAGATGGCTACTGGTTGAGGAGCAGATACTCCGATCTCTGCTTGAAGCCCTCAAAACCAGCGAAGACGACTCCTTCACCGAATTCGACAGAGCCGGGTGGCAGAAGGGTGTGAAGATCGTCTGCTGTGGAAATAAGAAAGCATTAGACTTCCTTACTGCTGCAGTTGGCGATCTTGATACCCTATGGCCTGATATGCGGTTAGAGATCGTACCTATTGACCAGATCCCCTGCTGGACGACAGTGAAAGTATGGGTTCCTCCTCCAATCCTGGAGGACGAAGCCATACTTACACTGGTTAAAAGGCAGAACAAGCCGCTAGGCACTGATGACTGGAAGATCATCAGGGGACGCGCGAGGGACAAAGGAGACGGAAAAGATCTATGGATCCGGATAGGATCGGAATCTCTCCGTCTTCTTCGTCTCTCGGATGGGGTCATCAGGTACGGTCTCAACCGACTGAAGATCACTATCCCCGAAGACGAAACCAATGCCCGACGTCAAGAGAGGCATGAAGCTGGTGCAAATTAATCTGCACCACTCCGAAGCAGCATCGGACGAGCTGCTGCGACACATGGGGAAGGAGGGCACGGACGTAGCTCTGGTGCAAGAACCCTGGATCACAGGGAACAGAGTACGTGGACTGAGGTCACGAAACCTTAAGCTCATATCCCCACATAACGAAGGTAAAATCCGTAGCTGTATTGTAGCCAAGAAAGACTTGAATCTAACCTTCTTATCTCACTACAGCGATGGCGACTTAACAGTGGTGGCCATGGAACGCCATAACAAACCAACCCTGGTAATAGGTTCCATGTACCTACCCTACGAAGTGGACAACCCCCCGTCAAACAAGGTCCAGGCCCTGGTAGATTGGTGCAGAAGAAAGGGGCACGATCTGGTACTCGGTGGCGATGCGAACGCGCACCACACCCTTTGGGGTAGCACTGACATAAACAAAAGAGGTGAGTCACTTTTTGATTATATTATTTCCACTGATCTAATTATATGTAACAAGGGCAACAGGCCGACGTTCTATAATAGAACTAGGGAACAGGTTATAGATATAACTTTAGTATCAAATAGTGAAACGATTAGAGTCTCAAATTGGATGGTATCTACAGAATGTTCCTTCTCCGACCATTTTAGAATACTTTTCAATATAGAGCACGATTTAATTAGGGGGAAACCCTACAGAAATCCCAAAAAGACCAACTGGAACCTCTTCAGTAATCTTATGCAGTCACTGCCTCCTCCGGACAGAGAGATTAGTGACGACTATAAAGAGGTCTTCAATGACTTCAAAAAACAGATCAAAAAAGCAAAATGGAAATCCTGGACAAATTTCTGCGAGGAATTGGAAAGCACTAGTGAGGTCGCCAGATTTCGCAAAGCGCTCTCCAAGGAGCCCAGCACCCCAGGATTCCTGATGAAACCGGATGGACTGTTCACAGAAAGCAGTGCAGAAACGGTAGAACTCCTTATGGAAACACACTTCCCAGGATGCCAAGATGATGACGACAGCATTGACGAAACAGAAGCCCCTCCCTCCGTTTGCACGGACGAGTTCATTAACACAATAGTTGATGACGAAAAAATAATGTGGGCTATACAATCCTTCAGGCCATACAAGTCAGCAGGACCAGATGAAATTATACCAGCACAACTGCAGGTCTCCCTGGACCGGATATTGCCATGGCTACGATTAATTTTCTCCGCAAGCCTAAGATGGTCCTACATACCAAGGGCATGGAGAGAAGTCAGGGTGGTCTTTATCCCCAAGGCGGGAAAAATAAACCACAACACGACAAAAGATTATAGACCCATCAGTCTATCATCGTTTTTACTAAAAACCATGGAAAGACTGTTGGACTTACATGTCAGGGAGAAACTTAATCCAGACAACTTCAGCAAGGCACAACACGCATACCTTAAAGGAAGGTCAGTGGAAACGGCATTACATGAAGTGGTAGGCTATATTGAGAGCTCCTTGCTGTACAAAGACTATACGATGGCAGCTTTTCTAGACGTGGAAGGCGCCTTCAATAACGTCAAAATAACATCGATCACATCCGCTCTCGGACGCCTGGAAATGAACCAAGGCATAACCCAATGGACGGGCAGCATGCTGGAAAGCAGGATTATTAACTCGAAATTGGGCGAGGAAGTTGTGAGAAAACGTGTTACAAGAGGCACGCCGCAAGGAGGTGTGATCTCGCCGATGCTCTGGAACCTGGTGATAAATGAAATCCTACTTGACCTCAACAGAGACGGAATTAAGGTGACGGCATACGCCGACGACTTAGTACTGCTGGTCCGAGGCAAATTCTTACCAACGATTAGTGAGGTCATGGAAAGATCACTAAGGAAGCTCTTAAGATGGGCGACAAGAAATGGGACAGTGTACACTAGGGCGTACCTCAAAAAAAAAGTTCGCCGTACACCTTCGAATATGAAGTATTATTGAAAGGTAGTTTCAAAAAAAAAAATTTATTTTTTTATGCCGAACGTAGGGGTCGCGCTTTTACATTTTTCTATATAACTTGTATTTATAAACGGATTTTAAAGTGTGATACATCGATGTTTTTGTCTCGACGAGGCCGATTTTTTTGTCTTTGAAGTCATTGAGCTCAAGCACCCCCTTCTGGTACTTACCCATCATTTCTCAGTTGCTACTACCCTAATGTACCACTCTAATAATCGAAAATTAAAGCTCGCATAAAATCATGAATCATGTTTGAGCTCAATGACTTCAGAGACAAAAAAATCGGACAAAAACATCGATGTATCACACTTTAAAATCCGTTTATAAATGCAGAAGTTATATAGAAAAATGTAAAAGCGCGACCCCTACGTTCGGCATAAAAAAATAAAAAAAATTTTTTTGAAACTACCTTTCAATAATACTTCATATTCGAAGGTGTACGGCGAACTTTTTTTTTTACTTGTAACCTGGTACGCTCTAGTGTACACGGCAATAGTAAGGCCAATACTCACATACGGGGCACTGGTCTGGTGGAGCGCCGTAAAAAGAAAATCACTCCTAGCAAATCTCAACAAAGTACAGAGGTTGGCATGCTTGGGCATTGCTGGGACAATGAGATCAGCTCCTCAAGCCGGACTAGAGACTACACTCAATATACAACCCATGGACATTTTCGTAAGGAGATGCGCAGCAAGGGTAGCATTGCGTATCAGAGAACTCGGTATGCTGAAAAACGATACACTTGGGCACAGCTCTATTTTAGGAGCTACGGAATCATACGGGAGGCTAGATAAAAATTCAGATTTTCTCAAGCCCAGTATGCACCTACATAAGAACTTCAAACTGGAAATACCCACCAGAGAAGAATGGGCATCCAACACGGTCATGACCGACGGGGAAAACTCAATCTTCACTGATGGCTCGAAAATGGAGACAGGTACGGGATCGGGAGTCTTTTCTGAACCTTTAAACCTTAAAATATCCGTCCGACTACCAACTACTTGCACAGTCTTTCAGACAGAAGTATATGCCATCAACATAGCCGCGAAAAATATTCTGGAACGGGACTTCGATCCGTCAAAATTCAGAATTTACGTGGACAGTATGGCAGCCCTTAAAGCCTTAAACTCCAAGACTGTAAAATCAAGATGCGTACATGACTGCTTAGAGTCTCTGGACCGACTCCAAATGCATGACGTCACACTTGTATGGGTACCGGGTCATACGGATGTACCTGGAAACGAAATGGCAGACGAATGTGCACGGAAAGGCTCCAAAGAGACTGAAGTTCCATGTAATACGAACATACGCACGCCTTTCATCGAAATACTCAACCAAATAGACGAAATAGCAGACCGAGAAACAAAGTTGCGATGGGACTCCGGTCATAACTGCAGAATAACACGTAACTTATGGCCGATAATCAACCCTAGTAGAACAAAGGAACTACTGACACTCGGCAAAAGAAACACAAGTATCCTCATGGGAGTCCTTACAGGGCACTGCGCAATAGGCCGTATGGCAGAGCGTATGGGAATCCCTCATATGGACTACTGCAGAAGCTGCCTCGACGAAGAAGAAGAGGAGTCGGTGGAGCATCTGCTATGCTCATGCCACGGACTGCAGGAGCTCAGGCTACATTATCTTGGAAGCAGGTTCTTTAACAGTCTGGCAGAAATAGCAAATGTTCCTCTGAACCACCTATATAAATTCATAGACAAGGCCAGCTGGTTCTCCAGTAGAAACAACAGGCAATCTAATAACGACTGACAAAACGAATCCTTCGGACTTTCCATACTATCAACTTCTCTTCTCTCACTATAATCCTCCTCCTCTATTCACTAACACATCTCTTCCTTTATCATTTATCAAGGGTAACACAATGGACAAATAGTCTCCGAGTGAACTCGCTTGGTTGCGTATACACTACCAGCGGGCAACCCTCTCAACCTAACCTAACCTAACCTATGACACTTTGCATTATTCTCGTTCCGAATACCTTCTTTAAAGGGGCACATTTGGCCTTTGGACACAAAAACCTTACATTAATAACGCCATCTGTATAAACAAATCTCTAATAGGCCACGGCTGCATACGCTTCTTCACTGGCATCGAAAAATATGTGTAATTGTTTTTGTTTAATTTTACCAGGAAGGCAGTAAAATCGTTGTAAACGGATATTATAAGTATTTTTCAGTTGTGAGCGCCACCGCTCCCACGCTACGTTGATATCATCAGGTATCGGCTCGTCCCACCTGACGTCAAATACTGTATAATACCAACTTTCCTCCGACGATAAAATGACTTAAACATTCTAAAGGATCAAATGTTGGCATTATTACGCCTAATACTTGACGCTTTGTAGGCTATTTATGCCCGGATATAAAATCTGGATCGACTTTATTAAATTTCAAATTAAACATGAAATTATCGGAAGTTGAATCCCAATAAAGTCCTAACACCTTTTCCGTACAATCAATGGCTAGAATAACCTTTTGCGACGAGGAGCCATCTAGAGCCAGGGTGACCTCATTTGAATTCGATGTGAACCTTCTGTTCGAATACTCCATTTTTATGAATTTCTGTAACTTCCTTCGAAATATCAACTGCTTCTTCAATCGAATCAAAACTATCTACAAAATCGTCCATGTAGTGGTGATCACAAATGGCTTCAATTGCTCTGGGATGACTACTATTATGTTCCTTGACATTAGTCTTCATAACATGTATGGCTGAACACGGTGAGCAGGCGGCTCCAAATGTCATGACCAACATCCGTTTATTACTTCTCTGTATGCTGCAGAGAAGTTTTCACCATGACGCATTTTTCTTTCAATTCCTTCTAGGCGGCTAAGTGCTGCTTGGTAACTATCTGGTAACTCTATTTTGTCATTTTTCCATAACAGGCCCGTTTTAAACCGATTTCCTATGCGTTTTGTTGATTCATGAAGAATCAGTTTCGCTCTGACGTTACTATCACTTTCGACTGGCTGGGCGGCTCGTACTCCCATATTCTCAATATTAAAATAATCGGCAACAATTTTATGAATCTCTTGTTCTTCCTCAATAGGCATCATTCTCGTTCAGGCGAAATCGACTTACATGATCCAAACACCACCCAACCTAATCCGGTGTTACACGCGAAAGGTCCAGTCAAATTGTCAATGTTTATGCTACATGGCTACCCTAGATGAGCATGATCCAAAACAATTAACAGCTTTGGCACTACATTTTTATACGGCTTCATTGAATGATACGGTGCATTTTTGAAACTCTCTTTAATTTCATCCTCACTAAGACTTCGAAATCGCTCGTTTTTGAGAAGAAGAATCATCTGCTCGTTTTTGGTTTAAAAAGCTGACGAACTTTTCGTGTTTTGTTTCAGTGTCAAACGTCTTCAGTTTGATCTATAATTTAACCATGAATCGTCTTACAAACGAACAACGCTTGCAAATTATTGAATTTTATTATCAAAGTGCGTGCTCTGTTAAGAAAGTTCATAGCGCGCTTCCATTTATGGTCAGTTTAATCGACCCACTGAAGCGGCTATTCGGGCTATTGTGACTAAATTTCGCATCAAATTTACATTGTTGGACATTAAACCACCGACACGCTTACGTAGAGTGCGAACTGAAGAAAATATCGCAGCTGTATAGGCAAGTGTTAATGATGACCATCAATTATCGATTCGTCACCGTTCGCAGCAATTGGGCCTCTGTTACTCAAAAACGTGGAAATTCCAAAATTGGACCAAGCAGATGGACCATTTGAGGAGCAATCAAGGTCAACATTAGCATGATATAATCTTCAAACATTAAATTATATGGACCGTACTATCGATTCAAATAAAGATTTCATGTATTTTCTGAATTTTATGTTTTTTTTTTTGAAAAACTATCCTATAGCTTTTAAAAAATCACCCTTTATTTCGAAAAAAGTGAATCGAGAAGCTGAAAAGCTTTTGAAGTCTATTATTTGAAGAAAACGTTGAAATCTCTGTTAATGCTGAACTAATACACACAGAATCCCAAAATTTTAAGTATTTTTAACATATATTTTTCTCTTTAATTTGACACTTATATCAGTATCCTAGGGTGTAGACAACCTAAATATTTATTTTGATAAATGGTACCCTTTGAAAGTTTGTAGACCTTTTAAGGGGCGATAGGATAAGGTAATAAAAACACCAATTTCATTTTGCCTATAGTTTCAGACGTATATCATATAGTTCAAGTAATATGGATTTAATTAAAATATACAGAGGCTGTGAATCTAACTATTTCGTGAAATCATAAAATAAATTAATTTTTATTTTATTTTATTTATATGACAAATACATACGTATATAATATATGTGTAAAATTTAAATACTATACGATAAACACCCAGAATGCTATAAGATTGTGTTTCCGAGCTCTGTAAGAAATCTGAAAGACTAATCTTGGACAACGACATATTTTCTAATGATTTTAGTACATATTTCGGAAAGATATTTCTGCATAATTATCAGATTTTCCCATGATTTTCGTAAAGATTTCGATCAGATATCTGCACGATATATCTATAAAAATATCAGAATTTCCCAAGGATTTTACTTCAGAATTCGGTCAGAAATCTGTAAGATTTACCTGCAGAAATAAATGAATTTCCCCCGACGAATCTTACAGACATCGTGTCAACCCTCCCATACATTTTTCGGAAAGAAATCTGAAAGAAATCGGTTCCGAATTCGGAAACTTTTACAGACATTCGTAACGAATTCTTTACGATTTCATGACATTTGGTTTGCTGGGTTACGACATATATCGCTCTAAACACTCACTGTGATCGATTTTTTAAATTTCTGCTTTATATGCGCTTGAAATTTGTTGTGTACATTCCTCTTGTAGCGTAAAAGCGCCAAAAGTAAATACACGTTTTAGCGGGCGAAATGGGACAAAAGGGATATGATAATAAATACGGCCAAGAATCAAATCAACCGAATACTCACCATAATCAACTAGGAATTGCACATCATTAACGTAATATATCAGAACTATTTGATCCAATATATTTTAAAATAACAACTACAATTATTCAGTAACACAAAAAGTAAAATACCAACAACAGAAAATCAAAGCGACATAACACGAACCACGAAAAAGAAGTAAAATGGCATTAAGTTCGGTCGGGCCGAACTTTATATACCCTCCACCATAGCTTGCAATACACAGAGGCCGTAGATTTTTGTAGAAGTGCAGTGACGTTACAGGAAAATGTTTAATATAGCCAAACCAAAACAACTACAAATATTGAAAATATAATTTTATAAATAAATATAAACTATTAATTATTTTAGACGATTCTTATAAGGCAAGGCGTTGTAGTGACAATACATGTCCACCATAGTGAGTCAATGCATGTGCCAAGCGACAACATTCGCACCATATTATATTGCACCAAATATTAATACACGTAATAGATTATTATGCTGACTCTGTGAGAATTGTCAAAACTCACCTTGGTCGCATAGTGTAATATAATACCACATGTGTTCTCACTAGCCTCACTTCATTGTTTAGATACTTTATGTGAAATAAATGAGCATTGCTAAGCTGGAATCGTAAAGTGTTTTATTAATGTTGACGCTATAGCATATTGGTAATATGTTTATACAATATATCGAAATAATACTTCAAGTTAGTTCAAAAAGTAAATATAAGGCAGCATTCTACAAAAAGCGTAGATAATATATTATTGGGGTATAGTGGGTGCATTTTTAGCTACAGCCGTTTGGTTGGATGTATTTCCATCCTATTTTAATTCCAAAAGTACAAAATTTTAAAATCCATTATCTCTCACGTACACAGTGAAAATAACCTAACTTCATGATTCTACCCACTTTTGCCGTAAAAGTAAAAATTTGGAAAAATCGTTTTATTTTTTATACCCTCCACCTCCAGGATGGGGGTATACTAACTTTGTCATTCCGTTTGTAACACCTTGAAATATTGACCTGAGACCCTATAAAGTATATATATTCTTGATCGTCATAAAATTCTAAGACGATCTAGCCATGTCCGTCCGTCCGTCCGTCCGTCCGTCCGTCCGTCCGTCCGTCCGTCCGTCCGTCCGTCTGTCCGTCTGTTGAAAGCACGCTAGCATCTAAACGAAAGGAGCTAGGACGTCCAAATTTTCCATAAATGCGTCTTATAGTCGTAGATCGGTTGGGATTGAAATGGGGCGAAATCGGCCCAAAGGGAAAAATTTTTCCCTCACAAAGACTAAAAATACCCATAATAATCCCTACTATTTTAGCATATTTAAGCATGTTTTTTGAATATGTCTGTTTATATTTGCTTGATATTTGGTATGTGTATTACCCTTATAGCAAAAAACTGCACCATAAAGTGATTCTTATTTGTAGGGGGTGAAATGGGGCAAAAAAGGGATAAAAATGGTACACATTAAACGACAACAGCTAGAAACACGAAATTCGGTGTGTACATTCCTCTAATTGAGTAAATACATGATATAAAAGTATTTTTTTCAAATTCGTACTTTTAAGGGGTAAAATGGGAAAAGAGGGATAAAAATGGTACCAACCTAACGGCTGTACCTAGAATAATGAAATTCGGTGTATACATTCCTCTGATTGCATAGATATGTAAAATACACGGATTTTTCAAAATTCGTACTTTTTGGGGTTAATATGAAAAAAGGGGATAAAAATAGTACCAATCAAATGACCGCAGCTATAGTCATGAAATTCGGAGTAGACATTCCACTGACTGTGTATACACGGAAAATAAACTGATTTTTCGAAATTCGTACTTTTTGGGGACAAAATAGAAAAAGGGGATAAAAATAGTACCAACCAAATGACCGCAGCTAGAGTCATGAAATTCGAAGCATACATTCCTTTGACTACGTAGACATGACTGTGTATACACGGAAAATAAACGGATTTTTCGAAATTCGTACTTTTTGGGGACAAAATAGAAAAAGGGGATAAAAATAGTACCAACCAAATGACCGCAGCTAGAGTCATGAAAATCGAAGTATACATTCCTTTGACTACGTAGACATGAAAAATAAAAGGTTTTTTTCCAAATTCGTACTTTCAAGGGATATAATGGGTACGGAGGGATAAAAATGGTACCAACCAAACGGCAACACCTGGAATAATGAAATTCGGTGTATGCATTCCTCTGATTGCGTAGACATTTAAAATAAACAGGTTTTTCGAAATTCGTACTTTTTGGGGTTAAAATAAAAAAAGGTATAAAAATAGTACCGATTAAATGACCGCAGCTAGAGTCATGAAATTCTGAGAATACATTCCTCTGACTGCGTAGATACGGAAAATAGACGAATTTTTCGGAATTCGTACATTTTGGGGTTAAAATTGTAAAAGGGGATACAAATAGTACTAACCAAATGACCGCAGCTAGAGTCATGCAATTCGGAGTATACATTCCTCTGATTGCGTAGGAATCGGAAAATAAACGAATTTTTCGAAATTCGTACTTTCAAGGGATACAATGGTACATAGGGATAAAAATAGTACCAACTAAATGACTACAGCTAGAATGATGAAATTCTATTTGCGTAGAAACGTCAAGGGGGTAAAAATGGTACCAACCACATGGTCGCAGCTGGAATTATGGAATTCGGTGTATACATAGACATGCATAGACACGCAAAATAAAAAGTTTTTTTTTCAAATTTGTACCTTTTCTATTATGGCAAAAATTGGTTGAATCATGAAGTTAGTTATTTTGCACTATGTACGTCTGATAATGTTTTTTTTGTACTTTTGGAATTAAAATAGAATGAAAATACAACCAACTGTAGCTCCCACTATCTACCAATATTTATTTATTTAAGCTTTTTGAAAATATAAATATAAGAATATTTATTTTTTGATTTGAAATAAATAATGGTTTGAAATAATTAAAATATTATATTTATTTATAAAATTATTTTTTCAATATTTGTATTTGTTTTGGTTTGCCTATATTAAAAAAATTATATTTTCCTGTAATATTACTGCACTTCTACGAAAACCTACAACCTCTGTGGAATGCAATCCATGGTGGAGGGTATATAAAGTTCGGCCCGGCCGAACTTAACGCCGTTTTTACTTGTTCTATTCTATGCAGTCAGAGGAATCTATAGACCGAACTCCATGATTCTAGCTCCGGCCATTTGGTTGGTACCATTTTTACCATCCCCTTAGAAGTACGACTTTCGAAAATCTCTTTATTTTACATGAACAATTAGAGGGATGTACACACTGAATTTCATCATTCTAGATGTAACTGTTTAGTGGGTACCATTTTCATCCCTCTGTTCCCATTGAATGCCTTGAGAATGGGAATTTGGAAAAACCTATACTCCGAATTCCATAACTCTAACTGCCGCCATTTGTTTGGTACAATTTTTATCCCTTTTTCCATATTACCCCCAAAAAGTACGAAAAACCCCTTTACTTTAAGTGTCTACGCCATCAGAGCATCGAATTTCATTTTTCTAGGTGCAGCCGTTTGCGTGGTACCATTTTTATCCCTCTATTCCCTTTTTACCCTTAAAAGTACGAATTTGGAAAAATACTTCAAGTTATGTACCTACTCAATTATAGAAATGTGCACACCGATTTTCGTGTTTCCAGTTGCCGTCGTTTGATAGGTACCATTTTTATCCCTTTTTGCCCCATTTCACCCCCCCCCCCCCACAAATAAGAATCACTTTATGATGCACGTTTTTTGCAATAATGGGAATGCGCATACCAAATATCAAGCAAATATAAACAGAAATATACAAAAAACATGATTAAATACTCGAAATATTAGGTGTATTTTCAGTTCTTGTGGGGGAAAATTGTTTCCCTTTGGACCGATTTCGCGCACTTTCAATTCCAACCGATCTACAACTATAATACACATTTATGTCAAATTTGGACGTCCTACCTCATTTCTTTTTGATGCTAGCGTGCTTTCAACAGACGGACGGACACAGCTAGATCGTCGTAGGTCGATATTTCAAGGTGCTACAAACGGAATGACCAAGTTAGTATACCCCCATCTTGGAGGTGGAGGGTATAACAAAAATATCAGCACAGAAATCGGACATCAAACTACGGCACAACAACGATGAATAAAAACAAGTAAGAAAAGGCTAAAATCGGGTCGGCCGACTATATGATACCCTACAACACTCTTTGTGTCTACATACCTTAGTAACCCAAATTACTTTAGTATCGATTAAATAAATGCATCTTATTCAACTTTACCGAATATGGCAAAATTAGTGAACAACTTTTGCATTGTTTTATGTGATGGGCCCATACACAATAGGTGTTTCATAGTAAGTGTTTTTAATTGAAATATAAGATGATCTGCAAAATTTTATTAAGATTCGATGCTTAATTAGGGTTCTAGAGCGGTAATAGTGTAAACTTGGGGTCCATTTGCATGGAAGAGTCGAAGAACTAATTTTTTTTGTATTACAGATTTTCACTTTTTTCAGATTTTGAAAATTGTAAAAACGTTATTTCTTTTTTGAACTGTTTCTGACACATTTTAAGGGATTTTGTGCTCACTTTACTCCTAAATGAATTGCAGTACTACCTGTGTGCTAAATCAAATGTTATTAGGGTTTGTCGGGCATAGTAACGACATATAAACTCGATTTGTTATAAAATTTTGCTAGAGCATAAGGAAAATTTAGTCACCTTTTTATCTGCGTACCTACTTTCCAGTAGTCAATAAGAAGAAAATGATTAAATTGCGTTTTAGATTTTTTGATCTTCCAAGGGGACAATTTCGGGCGGAAGAAACTACCCTGAAAAACGGGGTTCCATTCAACCTTTCCAAATATGTATATATTTCGTTAAAGGCTTTTGAAGGAAAAAAGATGTGTTGGTCCAAAAGTAATATTTTTTTATAAAATATTTATTACAAACAAACTATATTTGGCAAAAACATAGTTTTGGCGTCATAATAAAGCTAAGAAACTATAATTTCTAATAAAAAACGTTTGAGTGCAAAATCTCTTAAAATATGTGAGAAACCTCTAAAAATCAGGTTTTTCTTGAAAAGAATTCACGGTGAGGATGGTACTGAAAAAACCAATCCGCTAGAAATTAAAGTCTGACCCGATCCTTATCCAACCATGTCAAAAACTTGGCTTATGACACAGTATAAAGGGCAGATTTTTTATAAAATCTGCCATAACTTCCACATTTTTAGTTCGATTTGTGTTTTTAGGGGCTCGTTGGAGAGATATTGATCGCCAATTGCAGTTCTTAGAACTTCTTATCCCATTAATGGCCGCAAATTTGTTTCAGTGTGTTGAATGTGAAGTAAAAACTGAAATATGGTGTTATTTGTGTCGTAAACACAATCTTACATTTTGGTCTTTCACTGGATAAGTTGTGTGGAAAATTACACATAAGTTGCTACAATAAAATCGTGCGGCACGATTTGCCTCCTAAGAACTAAATTATATCGGTTACCAATAGGAAAACTGCATACTCAGTTTTTTATTTCGTGGTCATTTGTCCTTTTTACAGGACTTTTAATTTCCAAATTTTAATTTCAATAAGTTAGTTTCGTACTTTTCGTGCCCTATAATGGCAATATGGTTACAAAATGAAAGAGAAGAATATATGTTAAAAATTTCATGCGTCTGCATTCAAAACCATTTCAATTTTTCCCCATTAAAAAGTTTATTTTTAATTTTTAAGGAGAAAAATTGAAATGGTTGATTCTTTTCAAAATTAGCTTTTTATAAGACTAGAATGTGTTTTCGATACAAATAACTCCATATTTCAGTTTTTACTTAACATTTAACCCACTGAGAACCTACTGTATGAAAAAGATGTCGGCCCTTAATTATAATTTCTATATTTTTAGTTCAATTTATTTGTCACTTTTTAAAGTAGTTTCCTGACTATTCCTTTCTTTAGAGATAAAATATTATACAAAAACAATGTTTAAATACGCTATTTAGAATAAACCACACAAGTTACTAATGCAGATATTCTAAACCATATGGACATATGTACTTAAAAGGAATTAAATACACGTTTTACATAATATATTCATAGAAGTATTAAAATAAGTAAATATGGGTGGATTGCCAATATATTAAGTCCGACATGTACCATAGCTATGGCAATGCATTTAATTCACAAGGAATTTGAAGCAGTGGATGTCCGATGACTACAATAAGGACTACATAGGTTATGAAACTTGAATCATTGATCGGAGCGACATAACCTGCCTTAGTAATGGTTCGCTGTTTCCTAGATGGAGAATAGCGGAACATCATATTCAATTAAGTTTACATACCTTTATGCTCTATTGAAGCTACGTCGAGATAATTACCAGAAATATTTATACTGTTATTGGGAATGGTTTCAGCATGTTCACTGATAAACTTTTCATTATTCGATTCAATTTTGTAGCCTTTAATTTTATTATCCTCTTTTTTGCATTTATCGTCGGTAGACTTTTCAACTAGGACGGTTTCTTCGGGGATATTATATGAAACTAATTGTTCTCCAGTTTCATTTACTTCCTTCTTGCAATCATGGACGATAATGTCTTCGTTCCATTCGGGTTCACTATTAAAATCAGTTGTACCTGGAAGTAATTTTAAGTTTTATGTCTTTATTTGAAGAAAATATGATGTATTTTAAATTACATAGTAAAACGAACAGCAAAAACAAATAAAAAAGTGTTAATAGTTATATACCCTCCACCACGGAATGAATTCCATAGTATTACGGGCAGATACGAGGCTGTCGACTTTAAACAAAAGTGCGCTTTACGATATTTATTTGTTATTTCAAACTATAAGGCATACTTTTGTGCACTGTTTCAAATAAATTGTGATGCTGCATTATTAATTCATTCCTTCAGGGTAGATTTCGTCCAGCTGCAATTTCTTGATTCCAACTACAAACCATATGTCTGTACCATTTTGATAAAAAATTTACTAATACTTATGTTTCGCCTCCACAGTGGAATTTAAACTTCTGCGGTTTGGTTGGTATTAATTTCGAAAAATCTCTCATTTGTACGTGTCTATGCAATTATAGGAATGTACACTAGGGCGTACCTCAAAAAAAAGTTCGCCGTACACCTTCGAATATGAAGTATTATTGAAAGGTAGTTTCAAAATTTTTTTTTTTAGTTTTTATGCCGAACGTAGGGGTTGCGCTTTTACATTTTTCTATATAACTTCTGCATTTATAAACGGATTTTAAAGTGTGATACATCGATGTTTTTGTCTCGACGAGGCCGATTTTTTTGTCTTTGAAGTCATTGAGCTCAAGTACTTACCCATCATATCTCAGTTGCTACTACCCTAATGTACCACTCTAATATCAAAAAATTAAAGCTCGCATAAAATCATGAAACTCTTCCTAAGGAAGTATTTTCCCAGCAGAAAAAGTGTTAAACTAGTTTTTTTCTTATTTTACCGAGAGCATTGCATGTATTTATAAGTTGTTCTTTGTATCTTCGATGTTTACAGTCGGTTGTCAAAGTGTAATATGTACATATATTGGTGTTTTTGGCCCATGCGTTGCTCATCGGTGACCGCCATAGCTGATTCATGCACAACATGAGCAAAACTACTTTGTCACATTGTTTCCCTATTGCAAATCGTTTTACCTGTGAAGTAACGGTCTATATTTTATTGTAACAATAGAAGAAATTAGTTCAGTAATAAGGCGTTGGTAGCTCAACAAAGCATTATTAAATATTTCAATTTCCATTATACAACGGTAAAAAAACTAAAAAAATGTCTTTTACGATGAGTGCATTAAACAACACTATGTTACCGACTAAGTACGATGTTATTAATTATTTCTTGTATCTGCGGCATAACACTAATCCCAATAAAAAATTGAGTGCTTTTAAACAAGAAGCTTTCAGAAGCATTACCCTTTTATGGGAGCGGGCAGGCATTCAACTAAAAAGAAGTAAAATGGCATTAAGTTCGGTCGGGCCGAACTTTATATACCCTCCACCATAGCTTGCAATACACAGAGGCCGTAGATTTTTGTAGAAGTGCAGTGACGTTACAGGAAAATGTTTAATATAGCCAAACCAAAACAACTACAAATATTGAAAATATAATTTTATAAATAAATATAAACTATTAATTATTTTAGACGATTCTTATAAGGCAAGGCATTGTAGTGACAATACATGTCCACCATAGTGAGTCAATGCATGTGCCAAGCGACAACATTCGCACCATATTATATTGCACCAAATATTAATACACGTAATAGATTATTATGCTGACTCTGTGAGAATTGTCAAAACTCACCTTGGTCGCATAGTGTAATATAATACCACATGTGTTCTCACTAGCCTCACTTCATTGTTTAGATACTTTATGTGAAATAAATGAGCATTGCTAAGCTGGAATCGTAAAGTGTTTTATTAATGTTGACGCTATAGCATATTGGTAATATGTTTATACAATATATCGAAATAATACTTCAAGTTAATTCAAAAAGTAAATATAAGGCAGCATTCTACAAAAAGCGTAGATAATATATTATTGGGGTATAGTGGGTGCATTTTTAGCTACAGCCGTTTAGTTGGATGTATTTCCATCCTATTTTAATTCCAAAAGTACAAAATTTTAAAATCCATTATCTCTCACGTACACAGTGAAAATAACCTAACTTCATGATTCTACCCACTTTTGCCGTAAAAGTAAAAATTTGGAAAAATCGTTTTATTTTTTCTATTCTATGCAGTCAGAGGAATCTATAGACCGAACTCCATGATTCTAGCTCCGGCCATTTGGTTGGTACCATTTTTACCATCCCCTTAGAAGTACGACTTTCGAAAATCTCTTTATTTTACATGAACAATTAGAGGGATGTACACACTGAATTTCATCATTCTAGATGTAACTGTTTAGTGGGTATCATTTTCATCCCTCTGTTCCCATTGAATGCCTTGAGAATGTGAATTTGGAAAAACCTTTTTATTTTTCGTGTCTATTAAGTCAGAGGAATATATACTCCGAATTCCATAACTCTAACTGCCGCCATTTGTTTGGTACAATTTTTATCCCTTTTTCCATATTACCCCCAAAAAGTACGAAAAACCCCTTTACTTTAAGTGTCTACGCCATCAGAGCATCGAATTTCATTTTTCTAGGTGCAGCCGTTTGCGTGGTACCATTTTTATCCCTCTATTCCCTTTTTACCCTTAAAAGTACGAATTTGGAAAAATACTTCAAGTTATGTACCTACTCAATTATAGAAATGTGCACACCGATTTTCGTGTTTCCAGTTGCCGTCGTTTGATAGGTACCATTTTTATCCCTTTTTGCCCCATTTCACCCCCCCCCCCCCCACAAATAAGAATCACTTTATGATGCACGTTTTTTGCAATAATGGGAATGCGCATACCAAATATCAAGCAAATATAAACAGAAATATACAAAAAACATGATTAAATACTCGAAATATTAGGTGTATTTTCAGTTCTTGTGGGGGAAAATTGTTTCCCTTTGGACCGATTTCGCGCACTTTCAATTCCAACCGATCTACAACTATAATACACATTTATGTCAAATTTGGACGTCCTACCTCATTTCTTTTTGATGCTAGCGTGCTTTCAACAGACGGACGGACACAGCTAGATCGTCGTAGGTCGATATTTCAAGGTGCTACAAACGGAATGACCAAGTTAGTATACCCCCATCTTGGAGGTGGAGGGTATAACAAAAATATCAGCACAGAAATCGGACATCAAACTACGGCACAACAACGATGAATAAAAACAAGTAAGAAAAGGCTAAAATCGGGTCGGCCGACTATATGATACCCTACAACACTCGTTGTGTCTACATACCTTAGTAACCCAAATTACTTTAGTATCGATTAAATAAATGCATCTTATTCAACTTTACCGAATATGGCAAAATTAGTGAACAACTTTTGCATTGTTTTATGTGATGGGCCCATACACAATAGGTGTTTCATAGTAAGTGTTTTTAATTGAAATATAAGATGATCTGCAAAATTTTATTAAGATTCGATGCTTAATTAGGGTTCTAGAGCGGTAATAGTGTAAACTTGGGGTCCATTTGCATGGAAGAGTCGAAGAACTAATTTTTTTTGTATTACAGATTTTCACTTTTTTCAGATTTTGAAAATTGTAAAAACGTTATTTCTTTTTTGAACTGTTTCTGACACATTTTAAGGGATTTTGTGCTCACTTTACTCCTAAATGAATTGCAGTACTACCTGTGTGCTAAATCAAATGTTATTAGGGTTTGTCGGGCATAGTAACGGCATATAAACTCGATTTGTTATAAAATTTAGCATGAGCATAAGGAAAATTTAGTCACCTTTTTATCTGCGTACCTACTTTCCAGTAGTCAATAAGAAGAAAATGATTAAATTGCGTTTTAGATTTTTTGATCTTCCAAGGGGACAATTTCGGGCGGAAGAAACTACCCTGAAAAACGGGGTTCCATTCAACCTTTCCAAATATGTATATATTTCGTTAAAGGCTTTTGAAGGAAAAAAGATGTGTTGGTCCAAAAGTAATATTTTTTTATAAAATATTTATTACAAACAAACTATATTTGGCAAAAACATAGTTTTGGCGTCATAATAAAGCTAAGAAACTATAATTTCTAATAAAAAAACGTTTGAGTGCAAAATCTCTTAAAATATGTGAGAAACCTCTAAAAATCAGGTTTTTCTTGAAAAGAATTCACGGTGAGGATGGTACTGAAAAAACCAATCCGCTAGAAATTAAAGTCTGACCCGATCCTTATCCAACCATGTCAAAAACTTGGCTTATGACACAGTATAAAGGGCAGATTTTTTATAAAATCTGCCATAACTTCCACATTTTTGGTTCGATTTGTGTTTTTAGGGGCTCGTTGGAGAGATATTGATCGCCAATTGCAGTTCTTAGAACTTCTTATCCCATTAATGGCCGCAAATTTGTTTCAGTGTGTTGAATGTGAAGTAAAAACTGAAATATGGTGTTATTTGTGTCGTAAACACAATCTTACATTTTGGTCTTTCACTGGATAAGTTGTGTGGAAAATTACACATAAGTTGCTACAATAAAATCGTGCGGCACGATTTGCCTCCTAAGAACTAAATTATATCGGTCACCAATAGGAAAACTGCATACTCAGTTTTTTATTTCGTGGTCATTTGTCCTTTTTACAGGACTTTTAATTTCCAAATTTTAATTTCAATAAGTTAGTTTCGTACTTTTCGTGCCCTATAATGGCAATATGGTTACAAAATGAAAGAGAAGAATATAAGTTAAAAATTTCATGCGTCTGCATTCAAAACCATTTCAATTTTTCCCCATTAAAAAGTTTATTTTTAATTTTTAAGGAGAAAAATTGAAATGGTTGATTCTTTTCAAAATTAGCTTTTTATAAGACTAGAATGTGTTTTCGATACAAATAACTCCATATTTCAGTTTTTACTTAACATTTAACCCACTGAGAACCTACTGTATGAAAAAGATGTCGGCCCTTAATTATAATTTCTATATTTTTAGTTCAATTTATTTGTCACTTTTTAAAGTAGTTTCCTGACTATTCCTTTCTTTAGAGATAAAATATTATACAAAAACAATGTTTAAATACGCTATTTAGAATAAACCACACAAGTTACTAATGCAGATATTCTAAACCATATGGACATATGTACTTAAAAGGAATTAAATACACGTTTTACATAATATATTCATAGAAGTATTAAAATAAGTAAATATGGGTGGATTGCCAATATATTAAGTCCGACATGTACCATAGCTATGGCAATGCATTTAATTCACAAGGAATTTGAAGCAGTGGATGTCCGATGACTACAATAAGGACTACATAGGTTATGAAACTTGAATCATTGATCGGAGCGACATAACCTGCCTTAGTAATGGATCGCTGTTTCCTAGATGGAGAATAGCGGAACATCATATTCAATTAAGTTTACATACCTTTATGCTCTATTGAAGCTACGTCGAGATAATTGCCAGAAATATTTATACTGTTATTGGGAATGGTTTCAGCATGTTCACTGATAAACTTTTCATTATTCGATTCAATTTTGTAGCCTTTAATTTTATTATCCTCTTTTTTGCATTTATCGTCGGTAGACTTTTCAACTAGGACGGTTTCTTCGGGGATATTATATGAAACTAATTGTTCTCCAGTTTCATTTACTTCCTTCTTGCAATCATGGACGATAATGTCTTCGTTCCATTCGGGTTCACTATTAAAATCAGTTGTACCTGGAAGTAATTTTAAGTTTTATGTCTTTATTTGAAGAAAATATGATGTATTTTAAATTACATAGTAAAACGAACAGCAAAAACAAATAAAAAAGTGTTAATAATTATATACCCTCCACCACGGAATGAATTCCATAGTATTACGGGCAGATACGAGGCTGTCGACTTTAAACAAAAGTGCGCTTTACGATATTTATTTGTTATTTCAAACTATAAGGCATACTTTTGTGCACTGTTTCAAATAAATTGTGATGCTGCATTATTAATTCATTCCTTCAGGGTAGATTTCGTCCAGCTGCAATTTCTTGATTCCAACTACAAACCATATGTCTGTACCATTTTGATAAAAAATTTACTAATACTTATGTTTCGTCTCCACAGTGGAATTTAAACTTCTGCGGTTTGGTTGGTATTAATTTCGAAAAATCTCTCATTTGTAAGTGTCTATGCAATTATAGGAATGTACACTAGGGCGTACCTCAAAAAAAAAAGTTCGCCGTACACCTTCGAATATGAAGTATTATTGAAAGGTAGTTTCAAAAATTTTTTTTTTATTTTTTATGCCGAACGTAGGGGTCGCGCTTTTACATTTTTCTATATAACTTCTGCATTTATAAACGGATTTTAAAGTGTGATACATCGATGTTTTTGTCTCGACGAGGCCGATTTTTTTGTCTTTGAAGTCATTGAGCTCAAGTACTTACCCATCATATCTCAGTTGCTACTACCCTAATGTACCACTCTAATATCAAAAAATTAAAGCTCGCATAAAATCATGAAACTCTTCCTAAGGAAGTATTTTCCCAGCAGAAAAAGTGTTAAACTAGTTTTTTTCTTATTTTACCGAGAGCATTGCATGTATTTATAAGTTGTTCTTTGTATCTTCGATGTTTACAGTCGGTTGTCAAAGTGTAATATGTACATATATTGGTGTTTTTGGCCCATGCGTTGCTCATCGGTGACCGCCATAGCTGATTCATGCACAACATGAGCAAAACTACTTTGTCACATTGTTTCCCTATTGCAAATCGTTTTACCTGTGAAGTAACGGTCTATATTTTATTGTAACAATAGAAGAAATTAGTTCAGTAATAAGGCGTTGGTAGCTCAACAAAGCATTATTAAATATTTCAATTTCCATTATACAACGGTAAAAAAACTAAAAAAATGTCTTACGATCAGTGCATTAAACAACACTATGTTACCGACTAAGTACGATGTTATTAATTATTTCTTGTATCTGCGGCATAACACTAATCCCAATAAAAAATTGAGTGCTTTTAAACAAGAAGCTTTCAGAAGCATTACCCTTTTATGGGAGCGGGCAGGCATTCCAATTATATCGGTATCAGGTGTTCGTAAACGGTTGGATAAACTTCTATTATTATTACTATAAATTACACTAGTCAACAGTCAAAATGTACTCGGGATGCGATAATTTTTTCTGTGTAGATAACCTTGACATGAGCTCGAAAAACGCAATAAATTTTTTTTTTCGTTTGGTTTTTGTTTTATTTTTTTTTTTAAATTTTAAAAATTTTTTTTGGTTAATTTGTTTCGTCCGGCATAACTCGGGAACCACTAGCCCGATTTAATTGAATTAAATTTTAAAAAATTTAAAATTACAATTCCCTTAATCTGTTCATATATTGTTTTCCTATACAAGCAACAGTTTCCAAGTTAAAAATGAATATATAAAGGAAAAAACTTATTTTTTGCCTAAAGATTTAATTTTTTTTTTTAAATCCATAAAAAATCCAAAATGAAAAAAAATGTCAAATCTTATTACTTTTACGTAAAGTCACATAACCTATGAGCAAAATGAGACAAAGATCATGAAAATCGATGCACGCGTTTCGCTTTTATTCGCAATTGAGTAAAGGTATGAATTTCAAAAATTTGCTCGACATATGCACAACTTTGTCTATGGTAAGGTTTTTTCTTTTTTTTTTGATTCTCAGAATTAACAAAACGGAATAAACAAATGGTTATTTAATTTTTATGATTGCGTAAGCAAAGTAATAAACGCTAATAAATGTGCGTGAACAATTAAAAGGAAAAAGGAAAGGGGACTTTTTTAATTATTTGGGTTTTCCGTTGGCTACCTGTATGATTTTTTTACAGAAATGCAACCCACATTTAAGGGTGGTCATTATTCGGAAAATTTAAGACTCACACATGGTGAAACAGGTATGTAGCCACCGTAAAAAAATATACACCCATTTATAAGTACCTGTCAGTAAAATACTAAACAATACACCGTATAAATAGGTCTTCATTGATCGATTTTACTCATTCAACAAGTGTCGACGAACGCGATAGTTAAAATGAGCAAACGTTCGCGAGGATTTGAATGCAATACCAATCCAAGTAATTTTTGTTACATGTGCGGAGAATACGTTTCTGAAAAAAACAAGCGTTGTTTTTCACCTAAATTGAGAGATTCAATTTCAAGAGAGCTTCAATTTAAAGGTCTCAAACATAGATGAGCGGTGGACACCAAGTGCTCTATGTCCAAGGTGCTACGTACAGCTAGCTGACTCAAGGTAAGTGTAGATTACGAAATTCAAGAACTTATATAACTTATTATTGAAATTCTTTCAGACGACAGCCGAGAATCATCATGCCAATGCTTTGGAGAGCTCCGCTTTGCCATGTAACAGATTGCTACTTCTGTCTTAGCAAAAAAACAGGCGTGGGAAAAAATATACGATGGACTTACGCTGCTGTTTCAACAGTGAATTTTCCAGTGCCATTTTGCGAAGAACCAGTGGACCCGCAACCGTCCGTTTCAAGATGGGCATCTAATAATGAGGCGATACATCCAACATCAGATCCGGAGACAGTAGAAACCACATCAGAATGCGAGTCAACATATACATTGCATGGAGGTCAACGCTTATGTTCCCAAGCAGAACTGAACGATTGGGTTAGAGAATTGAAACTCTCCAAGGAAGATGCAGAGTTGCATGCATCGCGCATGCAACAGTTCGGTTTCTTGGCTCCTGGTGTGGTGACAACAATCTACAGGAAGCGTCATGAACCATACGCAAGGTACTACACAAAAAAAGACAACATCTGTTTTTGTAAGGACATTCCCGGATTATTTGGTGAACTCGGGTACTCTTACGATCCAGGAGAGTGGCGTCTTTTCATCGACAGCAACAAGCAGAGCCTTAAAGCAATTTTACTGCACAACGGCAACAAGAAACCTTCGATTCCAATTGCTCATGCCGTTGAAACCAAGGAAACATACGAAGTCATGGACAATCTACTAAAGTGCCTTAACTATGAGAGGCACGATTGGAAAGTTTGTGCCGACCTTAAGGTTATCGGTATCCTTTGTGGATTACAAGGTGGATTCACAAAGTACTGTTGTTTTCTCTGCCTTTGGGACAGCCGCGATCGTCAACATCATTACACCAGGAGGAGTTGGACAGGAAGAGTTAACTTCATCCCCGGCAGCGACAACGTGAAATATACACCACTCATAAAAAAGGAAAATGTTTTTCTCCCACCTCTTCACATAAAGCTCGGACTCATAAAAAACTTCGTGAAAGCTATCAACAAAGATGGCGAAGCGTTCGCCTATTTAAAAACCATTTTTCCTCACCTTTCATCGGCAAAGATTAAGGAAGGCGTTTTCGACGGTCCGCAAATTAAAAAGTTGTTGCAAGACCAACAGTTTGAGCACATTTTATCACCAAATGAAGCTGCAGCTTGGAACTCATTTCGGCAAATTGTTTCCGGATTTCTTGGAAACAACAAAAGCTCAAATTACAGAGAGATCGTCGAACAACTACTCCAAAATTATAAAAAAATTAGAGCAAATATGTCGCTTAAGATACATTTTCTACACTCGCACTTGGACTTCTTTCCGGACAACCTGGGCGATGTGAGTGACGAGCATGGTGAGCGTTTTCATCAGCAAATGAAAGAAATTGAGCACCGATACCAAGGATTTTGGAACGAAGCTATAATGGGGGACTATATCTGGTTCCTGATAAGAGAAACAGACCCACAACAATATAAAAGAAAGACAAAAGCACATAATTATTTTTAATTTGAAGGTTTTTATTTTTGTGTTTAGATATTTTTTTTTAAACTTTTTTATAATTAATTAATGTTGATATCCTTAGGATAATTTCTTGTACATATATCGAATTGTTTTTTAATTTAAAGTCATATATTTTTGTCACCCAACAAATTTTAATTTTTTTTTGTAATAAAAAAGAAAAAACCTTACCATAGACAAAGTTGTGCATATGTCGAGCAAATTTTTGAAATTCATACCTTTACTCAATTGCGAATAAAAGCGAAACGCGTGCATCGATTTTCATGATCTTTGTCTCATTTTGCTCATAGGTTATGTGACTTTACGTAAAAGTAATAAGATTTGACATTTTTTTTCATTTTGGATTTTTTATGGATTTTTAAAAAAAAAATTAAATCTTTAGGCAAAAAATAAGTTTTTTCCTTTATATATTCATTTTTAACTTGGAAACTGTTGCTTGTATATGAAAACAATACATGAACAGATTAAGGGAATTGTAATTTTAAATTTTTTAAAATTTAATTCAATTAATTACTATAAATTGGTTAAAAGGCCATTGAAATGCAATGTAAATGAGTGGAATAAATTGTTCTCAATTTCGCGTTGTAAGTGTGGCATAGAAAGAAATGTTCCATGCAGTTGCACCGCCTCTGATAAAATCCCGGACGATGCGAAAGACTTTTTCATCGATCAATGGGGTCCACGGCTGATGACTTTGGATAATGTTCATCATATGATGTCGATGAAAAATTGCGGTGTTCAAACGTGCTCAATTGTTGCACCATCAAAAGCGGTATATACCGAGTCCAACAGTATTGGGTATCAACCAGGCAGCGATGAAGAGCTAGAATTTGAAGAAAATGTTGGCGATTCCTCAGAGAAGATTAAAACAACATTTACGGTGGCGGACATTTCTTTGCGTAATTTTAGTTCGGCTTTGGATCGCAGCGATACTTCAGTAAACATCATCACCATTGTAAAAGAGCCTGATTCCAAATTCATTGGTTATGCTACGCCCACTGATAGCTCTGCTTTGGGGATCCAGAGGAGCATCGTGGATTACTAGAGTCGTGAAAACTTCAATTTGGATGACTTAGTTGCCATAAGTTGCGATGGAACTGCTACCAACACTGGGTACAAAAGTGGAGTCATTGTGAGAATGGAACGCCATTTACAGAGACCGCTGCAGTGGTTCGTGTGCCTTTTCCACTTCAACGAGTTACCATTTAATGCGCTGTTAAGATCATTGCTTGGAAAACAGAAAGGACCTGGAATCTGGCCCGGAAGTATCGGAGAAGGCATTCAAAATTGCATACACTACCCTGTAAGTTTAATATATTAATAGTGTTTCGTGTCCGTGTGTTCCGTATACTTTACTTGTGTTAATTAATAATTCGCATATTTTGTTGCTTATTCCGTTTGGTCAGGTCAAACAAAATTTCGAACGCATTACAATGGGAGAAATGCCAGCGAACATAGATGGGTGGAATATTCGAGGCGACCAGCTTTACTTGTATCGTATGGTTCGAGCCGTTCATACCGGAGAATGCGATGAAAAATTAGCCAGCGAGAAGCCCGGCGCTATTTGCAAAGCGCGCTGGCTAACAACAGCCTCTCGAATTCTGCGCTTTTATATGACGTGTACGCAACCCTCGATGGTATTGAGAAAACTGGCTCAGTTCGTTGTGAAAGTGTATGCACCATTCTGGTTTCTTGTAAAAAACCAACCACTGGCAATTCACGGAAGTCGGAATGTTTTCCTTTATATATGTTGGATTCGTCAGTTGCCAAAAGACATTCAAGAGGTCATCCGTCCGTTCATTGAAAATAACGGATATTTTTTTCATCCTGAAAATATTTTGTTATCGATGATAACAGACCCAAATCAACTAGTGCGTTCAGATGCCTATGATAAGATTTTATCAGCCCGCAATGAAGCCACGGGAAGCATTCGACAAATGTTCGGTCCACCAGTTCATAATTTTATCAATTTTGATAGTGACTCATATTTCAATATGATCGATTGGAAACAATTTGAATTGACTGAGCCGCCATGATTGCAGTTTTTTTCGCAAGAACAGTTAGAAGCATTCCAATTTTCAGAAGAAATTATCGATTTACCAGGTTAGCACAAGAGAAACATTATTTTCACAGATTATCCATGCCATTCTCAAAACACCGAGCGTTTTGTTCATGTTGTGCATGAATCAGCTATGGCGGTCACCGATGAGAGCCGCCAAAAATACACACAACTTGAATCGCGTCGAAATAGGGTTGATTAAAATTTTAATTGTACCTAAATTTTTATATTTATTGTTCTAAGAATTGAAATATGATGCGTTAATAGTAGAAGGGGGTTGTTGAGGTCAACGACTTTAAAAACTGAAAACCTGGTATCTGCGGGACAAAAACACCAATATATGTATTACACTTTGACAACCGACTGTAAACATCGAAGATACAAAGAACAACTTATAAATAAATGCAATGCTCTCGGTAAAATAAGAAAAAAACTAGTTTAACACTTTTTCTGCTGGGAAAATCGACATACTTCCTTAGGAAGAGTTTCATGATTTTATGCGAGCTTTAATTTTCTGATATTAGAGTGGTACATTAGGGTAGTAGCAACTGAGATATGATGGGTAAGTACCAGAAGGGGGTGCTTGAGCTCAATGACTTCAAAGACAAAAAAATCGGCCTCGTCGAGACAAAAACATCGATGTATCACACTTTAAAATCCGTTTATAAATGCAGAAGTTATATAGAAAAATGTAAAAGCGCGACCCCTACGTTCGGCATAAAAAAATAAAAAAAAAATTTTTTGAAACTACCTTTCAATAATACTTCATATTCGAAGGTGTACGGCGAACTTTTTTTTTTACTTGTAACCTGGTACGCTCTAATGTACACACAGAATTTCATGTTTCTAGCTGTTGTCGTATCTTATTACAATTTTTATCACTTTTTGTCACATTTCAGCCGTTAAATCTTTTATTTACTTTTTGGTGCTTTCACGCTACAAGAGGAACAAATTTCAAGTATGTTGAAAACCTACAATGTGTGTAGTTGTACTTGATTATTTCAATATCAAACAAGTAAGGAAAGGTTAAAGTCGGGCGGGGCCGACTCTATGATACACTCCACTTTGTATGCGAATACAATTCAATTTGGTGAAAAAGTGAAAACGGGAAGGGCATTTGTATTAGGGTATATTGAAACATGGAACGATGTGACCCGCTTTCACCATGTATGTTTATAGGTGAATGATAATATGTAAAGTTTGGCCATTTGTATATATATATATATATATATATAAATAAATGTACATCTAAATCTGAACCGATTTTACACACTTTCACCATAGGTGTTTTTAGTTGGATTGTAAGATGTTGAGTCAATTTTAAAGAAAATCGGGTACAATATGTGCAGGCCCGTGCGCAGGATTTACCCCTGGGGGGTTTTCATCTACACTCATAAAAAAGATAAACCTATAATGAGTTAAAATTAACTAAAATTTAGGAAACCAAGTACATTTTTACTAAATATAAGTAGAATTTTGCTGAAGTTTTCCGAAATATAAGTAAATTTTTCCTGAAACCAAGTAATTTTTTATTAAATTAAAGCAAAATTTTCCTAAAACTAAGTTAATTTTTACAAAATCTTAGTCAAATTTTGCTGAAAATTTCCTAAAACTAAGTTTATGTTTACTCAAATCAAGTAAATATTTACTCAAACTGAGGACAATTTTGCTGATTTTTTTCCTCAAAACGAGTAAATTGTTACTTAAAGTGAGGAAAATTTATTTTAAACAAGGAAAAAGGTGAAATTAAAATAAGTTCAATTCACCTAAAAAATCAAACAAGTAGTTTTGCTTCAGAGTATGCAAAACTGATACAAAAAATGACAACATGAAATATTTCTCAAAAGTTTAATGATACCTCTGCCATAAGGAGTTGAGCTATTACTCCATGATTGTTGCGAAGGCAAGATAGGCGCCTTCGCAGTGGTTGTTTAGAATAATTCATAAAGTATTTAAGAAATAAGTCTCTGCAAACGAACGAGAATTGCTTCTTAGATTAATTATTTTAAACAATTTCAAATGTTTTTTATAAGTTCATTAATACTTAAATGTATTAAGAACTCGGCATAAATTTCAGTAAACATTTTAACTTCACTTTAGGAAAAAACATATTTTTAAGTTAAAATTTCCTAAATGGAATTTTTTCCATACAAAAACTTTACATTTTTTTGTTTTTAAGTAAATCTACTACACGTTTTCTAGTAAATTAACTATTTACTATGGCTTTGAAAGAAGGAAACTTTACTCATACTTAGTTAATTTTCCAACTTTTTAGGAAATTTTACTGGAGCGTTTGTAAACCACTCATATTTTATTGCCAGGATCTTCGAGAAATATTTTGATACATTCGTCCGACAGACATTGTCGGCAAATTGCATTTCAGTAATCCATCTATCAGTACACGCAGATTCTCTGCTGTTAAAAAAGAGACAGCAGATTTGTATCTGCTGAGATGGTAAACAGCAACAGTAATAGCAGAAAAGTGTCTGCTGATAGGCAGCAGACAATCGCTGCTTTTATTAACAGACTTGTTATCTAAGTGTAGAACTTTTTTTAAATAGTTGCTTGAAATTACATACATACATATCAAGGGCTTATATTCATAAGTGGCTATGAACAAAAACAGGAGAAATTATTAATCATTCTTCTACAGTTTAATCTAAAAAGGATTACTAATTGCTACTATTAAAATTTTTTCGAAATTTCCTATTATTCGCGGTTTCATGGTTCATAGCCACTTTTGTATGTTTAAAATTGAGCACTATGAATGTTGAAATAAGTATAAGATTTATTGTAAACTCCATAACTTTTTCCATGAAATTTTGGCATTTTCTGTGATGTACACAGCGAATTTTAAGATTCCAGCTTCATCCGTCAGATTGGTCGCTTGTAACATATAAGTTAAGAACGGAGAGAATTCCTGTCTGAAGTACACGGACTTGTAAAAGAATCTGACTTTTATTCATTTCATAAAATATTATTACACTTTATGCTTTGACAGAATTTATAGTTATTAATGCTTAGTTTGCATTCTCCCAGCAAATATGAATATTTGTTGGGTGAATGCACCGCGAGTCAACTAGCGAATCATCATTTCCCAAACATAAGCAATGCATGGCAGAAATATGATACGCCATTCGTCTGCGCGTGTTATTAGTACTTACGAGGTAGGCTTAATAATATGGTTAATGCTAACTGCCCCCCCATTTTAAATCGGAGAGTCCCTATTCCGACTTTGTACTCTTCTAACTATGTCATCTAAATCCAATTGTTCGGGTTTACGCTCACGTTTGCAGCGGTAAATAACAACAATTGGTAATGCGATGAAAAATAAAATTGTCATGAAAAGCACCCTATGACTTGTCATTTCATAATCAAGTGTTTCGAGCAAATTAGTATTTTCAAGATAAATTCTGTGAAGGTATGGTAAGGAAAGATTTATATTATGTCCGGTCTCTTTTATGTTCAGAATTTTCGGCGGATGGGGTTCAATAAAATCGGACTGACGATGTCTGTTATAAAAAATTGTACCGTTTATAGTAATATTATTTGAGAATAAAATTATTGCCGTACCCCTAACTGATATGATCTCACGATCAATTACAGTAGTTTCTTGAACATTGTTTAATAAAATTGAACCTTCAGAAATTTCCTGGATTTGTTGAATGTTATCTGCCGGTTCAGTTGAACAGGCAGCAAAATTGTCATTCAGCAATTGTGATAAGCACTCATCCGTGGTTATTTTACAAATACTGGTATTTCCAGCATTTACGCAGTCCGTTATAGGAGTATGACGATCATTGCACTGTGAAGATGTCCGTATCCCCATTTGAATTACAGAGTTATTATGGACTACTGGGAATATTCTTAAAAAGTTACATATTTCTTTTACTAAAGGTACTTTTATAACATAATAAATGATATTGTTAGTTTGATAGACTGTTACAGTACTTGATTTTAGAAGATTATTTAAACTTATTGGTACCAATTCATTCTCGAGAATATAATTTACTTCGGCATTATCAATTATTATGGGATTTACTACATTCGTCTTTGCCAAAGTAATGTTCAGAAAAAAAATAATTTCACCATTCCTGGCACTCAAAAGTTCGAGAAATAATAGTTGGTCAGCATTAATAGCATTAGAATCTCCTGATGCCTTCTGCATTACGTTTATTCTTTCTGTCAACTCGTTAATTTTGTCTTGTAGTGCAGAATTTACAACAGTCTGTTTATTATTGTTCTGTACCAATATGTCCTCTCTTGTCATTAGTAGGTCGAAATCACCTCGGTCAGGCGTACCCGCAATAAACTTAAGTGCTGATCCAATGAAATCCAATGACCTTGCATGACGTCTATTCACCAAGAGTACCCGCAGCAGGCGCTGTATTTGTCTTGTCTGGTCCATAATGGTGTCAGTCTCTCTTTCATCCTTGAAATTTTTTATCAGTTCCGCATTGTCATTTAAAATCATTTCGTATTCTGTCAGGTTTGTCCGATGCACGATGTATTTAAAGTTTTCGTAAATAGCAACATCTCCGTCCCTTATAGCTATGAAGTGTGAGTCAGTATAATCCAGCACCTTCGCTGATGTCAGAGTTACCCAAATCATAAAAATTCTGAAAAGAAAAACACTACCGCAAGTTACTTTTATGAACTTTCCTTCCGTTAATTAGTACTGTGGTACCTAAGTCGCGTTCAATTGTACCCTCGACGTACCATTTATCAAATTTGTTTCCTAATCTGCGATTTCTTTTAACAAACACCTTCTCGCCCGGATGGAAAATTTTAACTGATGCGTCTTCATTGTGTGTTCGTAAAGTCCTGTCCTGAGCTAACTGTAATTTTGTCCTTATCTCGCCTAAAACTTTGTCCGAAATTGAATTTATGACGTCAACTGGTTTCATACCTGTCACTGAATGTACCGAATTATTGTACTTGAATGTTGATAATAGTAACAGATCCATAGTGTCATCGACCTTCTGTTGTACCTTCACACATCTCGCAATCTCCAGGAGGGTAGAGTGAAATTTCTCTACTTGACCGTTGCTTTCGCTGTGCATCGGTGGTACGAAAAATTGTTCCGCTCCGTAATGATCTCGAAGGAACGTTCCAACTAAACTCGATTGGAATGATTTCTCGTTATCCGATACAACCAGCTTCACATTCCCAAATCTGTTCAAAATTTGGAACAGAGCTGATTTAATATCTATTGCATTCCTGGATGCAACGGGAACAAGTGTAGCAAATTTGGAAAACTTGTCTAAGCATGTCAAAAAATTACACTTGTTTGTTATTAAAATGTCAACATGTAAAATTTGCCCAGGGTACTCAGGAATTGGTGTTGGGGCTATTTTTACCTTAGCCGGCCTTCTTTGGTATTTATTTTCCCTACAAATTTTGCAGTTGGCTATGACATATTTTAATCTTTTCTTTATACCCGGGAAATAATACTCGCTAATAATCTGTTTAAAATTTTCCTGTACTGATTGGTGAGCTCGGTTGTGCTCAGTAGTCACTATGTCCCATTGATCGTCTTCCCGGATTACGTCCATAACGCATTTTTCCGTGTGAATAAATTTTATTGACGGAAACCTCGTCATGATACAATTTTGAATCTCAGCCAAAATAGGAAGTTCACAACAAATTGCATTTACTATCGTCGGGTTAACGACTTCCAAAATAATTTTCTCTAAATTTTCCGTATTGTCATATGTGATTGTATGTCTCAAGAATTTCTGAAAAATTATATTCTCTGTTTTATTACATGATGAACCCTTTGATATCAATATCTGATTTCTGTATTGATTTAGTGGATATTTGACTGAACTTATAACTTGTGTCAAGGATATTTCACTATGAACGGTGTCGTCATCCGAATCATCCAGTGAATGATTAACTAATTGCCTGGATAGTGCGTCAGCCACCACGTTCTCTCTACCGGGTTTATAAATAAATTTGGGCGAGTATTCTTCGATAAAAGATCGCCATCTTTTCATTTTTGAATTAGGATTTTTATCCGACATTGAAAACGTTAGAGGTTGATGGTCAGTAAAAATATGGATATCCGGAACACCATATAGATAGTGTCTTAATTCCTTCAGGGCCCATACGATCGCGAGTAATTCTCTTTCGTTTGTAGCATAATTTGATTCAGTTGCTGTTAAATTTCTAGATATCATCGTTATAGGCCTACCTTCCTGTGAGAGCACTGCTCCGAGGGCAACCGCAGACGCGTCCGTCGTAAGTTCAAACGCTTTTTCATAGTCTGGGTAGGAAAGTATGACATCTTCTGATGCGATAACTTCTTTCAACTTTTCAAATGCAGCCAGTGCATCTGCGTTCAGTTCGATCTTAATACTTTTAGATTTTCTTGCTGTAACTTTACCATTATCGCCCTCTAAATATTTAGTCAGAGGCTTCGCAATTTTTGCGTAATCCCTCATAAATCTTCTGTAGAAACCGGAAAGACCCAAGAAAGATCGAAGACTTCTCAAATTGTCTGGCTTTGGAAATTCCCTAATGGCCTTGACTTTATCTGGGCATGTTGTAATGCCATTTCTGGTAATTACGAAACCAAGGAATTCTACCTCCGTCCGAAAGAATTTAGACTTTGACGCGGATATCCTCATACCGGCCTTACTTATCTCGTTCAAAATTGTATGGATGTGCTCCAGATGGGTGTACTCATCTGGAGAAAATATTATAATGTCATCCATATAGACTTGGCATATCTTTCCGATGAAATCCCGTAAAATATCGTCAATTGTACGCTGAAATATGCTTGGAGCGTTTTTCAGCCCAAACGGTAACCTACAAAACTCATACTTCCCATTATTGACACTAAAGGCCTTTTTTTCTGTCCTTTTCAGCTAATAGGATCTGATGGTAACCCGCTTTCAGATCCAGTGTTGTGAAATATTGTGATTTTCCTAAGTTTGATAATATTACTGGAATATCGGGCATTGGATATTTGTCGTTTTCCGTCGCATCATTCAATTTTCGGAAATCTATTACAAGCCTGTGATTTTGTTTTCCTTGTTCGTCTAAACCTTTTTTTCTTACAACAAGTACGGGAGAATTATATGCAGATAAAGATTTTCTTATTATTCCGTCCTGAAGAAGGGCTTTAATCTCATTATTGACGAAGTCCGACATGGTCACAGGATATGGGTACGATCTTGAATAAATGGGTTCCTCATTCTTTGTCTGAATCGTCGCCTCTACGCTGGTATTGTATGGTAATGCTCGGTTTGGGTCTGCAAAAGCAGTAGAATTTCCCGATATAATTCTGTTGAACTCCTCTATTACATTTTGTGGTACCAAATCTTTATCGATTGCGTGGAAATTTATCTGTTCGTTTGCTTTGACAACAGGATTTTTACTTTTTTCGTAAGTTAAAGTATCGTCCGTCATATTCAATTTACCATTAATTTGTTTTAAAAACTCATAACCAATAATTCCGTCAAAATTCCGTAACGTATCAAGTAAGTAAAATGTAGTAACATAACCGAATAAAACCATCGTGCATTTTTCATTTATCGAATTTGTGCCGTTCAAGGTATTTACATTAAAAGGTTTCCCGAGGGGAACTCCAAAAATTAAGTCATCTATTGGTTTAATAAAATTTTTCGATGTTCCTGTATCCACTAATAGTTTTAACTCCCTACCCTTAATTGTCTTTATGATAAAGGGAAGGAGCGAGCCTAGTCTAAAAAATTTAACTCTTCTACCACTTGCTCGTCGTCTTCCTCTTCGTACTGCGAAAAATTGGAACTCAAATCGTCCACATCTTCCTCTTCCGGTGGATCAGTAGCCAAATGGTTCACACGTTGTTGTTTCTGAATGGGTGCGCTCCTCCCGGAACCTGGTTCTCTATCACGCTTAACCGGTGGAGTTCTAGCAGTGTTTTCATTAGGTTGTTGGGGTCTATGTCCAGTAAATGCTGTGGGTCGTCGAAACATGGATGATCCTGGATCGACATCCATTGGGACTGGTTCCTGTTGTAATATGCGAGCTCCATTTGCGTTTTGAGCGGTACGTTTATATGATGGATGGGAATTTTGGTGTGTTCGTGATATGTGAGCAACACTGCCCTCTGCGAAAATCCTCGCAAACTCTTGTCTGCGTTGGTTCGACTCCAGTTCCTGTGCAGTGGCTAAAGCCGTCGGTAAATCACTTGGCTTGGTTGAAAATAATATGTCACTTAATGGTTTCCTTAAACCCGAAATAAATACACGCAATGCGTTGTCTCTGGCTCTGGCGTTCAATGCTTTCGCCACCTCTTCATTTCCAGGGTAACTCATTTTATTTTTATTTATTATCAAAGTCAAATGTTTGTCAACATCATCATAAAAATCTGTTATTTGCGATTTTCCTTGCCTAAGAATACTCAATTCACTCTCCAAAACCTGTAATGACCTCTTGTCAGCGAAACACTGATCTAATCTAGCAATTATAGCTTTAAAGTTCACTACTGTATTGAAGGATGATAATTTATCATTAGCCATACCCGTAATTTTGTTCCTCAATATTCCCATTGCAATGTAATAATTTTCTGATCCTTCTTCATAGTAACCTATAGCGAAGTGTGCGGCATCACGCCATGCTGGATAAGACGACATATCCCCCCGGAATTCAGGAAGCGATTTTACCAAATCTAATGAAGTACCCCGAGCCCTTCCTAAGGTTACTGGTTCGTATGTTTCCACTCTTGGGGTGCGTAAACTACTAAACTGTCGTGAGTGCAACGATTTGCTCTCTCAAGTCATCGGTCATGGCATCAACAGCCGCCGTCACAATGCCTACAATTTCGTCCCTGCTTGCCATTGTCAATCGGAAGAATAAACGAATAACAAAAAAATCGAGCAAAACACGATAACAAAAAGTACTGGAAAACTTAGATTTAACGCGCAAAAAATTGATAATGCCGAAAACACAGAAATTCGAAAATAAATTGGTACTTACAAAAAATTTTCCATTTGGTTACTCTAATCTATTTTCCTTCGTTCCTTTGGTGTTGATGTTGATGTTAGGTGCTGCTTTCCTTTTGTTTTCTCTTCTTTTTGGCTACTTGCTCTGGCTTTTGGTGTTGAGGTTGATGTTAGGTGCTGTGTGTAGTGCTGCTTTCCTCTTGTTTCTCTTCTTTTTGGCTACTTGCTCTGGCTTTTGGTGTTGAGCTTATGTGTTGAGGTTGAATTATTTATTTTCTTGTCTTTGTTTTAAATTAGTTTCTTTTTCTCGTTTTATCACGATTTTGATTATTATTTTCTTTGTCTCTTTACCGAGATGTTATTTGTAAAATAATTTCAAAAAAACTATTTTAAATTTATTTGTTCTTTTTTTCACTTGATTTTCTGTGATTTTTTTTAATTATTTATTTTTTTCTCTCTTTAACGAGATTTTGACAGGTTAAATAATTTTTAAAAACCTTTAAACTTTAATGTTTTTTAATTCCGTTTACCGTGAATTTTTTGTTTTAATTATTTATTTTTTTCTCTCTTTACTGAGATTTTGTCAGGTTAAATAATTTAAAAACCTTTTTTTTAAACTTTAATGTTTTTTTTCGGTTTACCACGAATTTTTTTGTTTTAATTATTTATTTTTTCTCTCTTTACTGAGATATTGACAGGTTAAATAATTTAAAAACCTTTTAGACTACGTTGGGCGCCAGTTAAGAACGGAGAGAATTCCTGTCCGAAGTACACGGACTTGTAAAAGAATCTGACTTTTATTCATTTCATAAAATATTATTACACTTTATGCTTTGACAGAATTTATAGTTATAAATGCTTAGTTTGCATTCTCCCAGCAAATATGAATATTTGTTGGGTGAATGCACCGCGAGTCAACTAGCGAATCATCATTTCCCAAACATAAGCAATGCATGGCAGAAATATGATACGCCATTCGTCTGCGCGTGTTATTAGTACTTACGAGGTAGGCTTAATAATATGGTTAATGCTAACTTATATGTGCCTATCGCTGCAATTGATGAAAAATCCAAAATTCGCCGTTGCAATTCCATATATTTTAACTTTCTTCATTCTGAAACTTTTCATACACAAATATTCCCCATGAAGTCAGCAATCACATGCCAAACAAATATTTTGGTATTCTCAATATGATCAAAAGTTATGCGGGGTTTTCTAAAGATACTTTTCACAATTTTTGACTTTACTTCCACTATTTATACTATTTTAGCATGATAACTTAGGAATCAAAATGCTATTAACGCGAAATGATGGAATTTGATAGTACGATATGCCCTAAATCTAGAAAAATGTTTTAAACAAAATCGTTGTCGCGAATTATAATCTTCGGTTTTATGCTTCTCCATTGTTGAACTATTTTATTTATATTATTTTTATGTTCATAGCCACTTATGCAGTCACAAACTAACGTGCGAGGGGATAGCCAAATCAGAAAATTAAAAAATGGCTTTAGAAACAAATCTTTTCCAAATTTATATGACAGATGGCTGAGAATAGTTTGGAATCAAAAACTTCATAGCCACATTTAAATATAAGCCCTCGATATATATTTTGAAGAAATATTACACAAAAAACGATCAAATTCCTCGCCGATAAACCCTTCAGTCCCGCATGTTTTCTATCATAAATGCAGAAAATTGGATATGCTTTTTGACAAAGTATGGCTCTAAATAGGATGTCTAAAGAGTTTTGGGGTTTTTAATTTATATAGGACATGAGTAACAGAATGTTTACTGAAAATCTTTATACGCATATTCCGATTAAATAAAAAATATTTGGAAATGTTTCTTCATTTTTACAAATACAGTTTTTTTGTATTCGATGAAATGCAAGAAGAAACAACTTTTAATTCCCAGAAACCAAATAATTGGTATTTTAGAGTTTCGTTTTCCTACGTAGATCCAAGTTACTGAATTTGTTGTTTCTCTTTTGGATAATACTTGTTAAATATGTACAAAACAATACTAACTCTGAAAAATATTTGACATAAGTGATAAATATAACAAAAATTTTAGTAAGTTAAAACTCATTTCTTATTGTTTCGCAACTTTAAAGTAGATTTTAAAATAGAGACCTACACACAGAGAAAAAATGCATTTCGTAGAAACGAAATTTTAGACACGTGAACATCGTTTTTGAGTTTCTTTTTTTGGGAAAAATTTGTTTGTTTGCGGTAAACACGTCATCAGTTGTTGTAAATGAACAAAGAGAAATAAGTTTATGTATATCAAACAGTTTTCTTCGTTTGTCGAAATGGATTTGTGTTATAATTGCAAACTCCCAAAACATTGGAAGTAACAGAAACCGTTGTTGTTGCATATGTGTTGAAAATAGGACACATCGGTTCAGATTTAGATACAGCTCCATAAAAATGTCCAATCGGAAGAGTTACATCTTCGCGCTTTACAAGCATCAAGCAAATAATTTGCTTTTATTAAGAATATTTTAGATTTCATTATGATATCATAGTGATTCTTATCTACACTTTTTTAAAATTACTTAACGATTTTGTTATTGAATTTACAAACTTTTATTGCAGTACACAATTAAAAGTTTATAAGATATAGCTCTAGTCGAATGTCAAGAAGTGGAATCGGTTAATAAAAATGAAAATTTTCCGAACAATTTGGTGTCCATTAGCGAAATTAGCACTACACAATCTTGAAATTGGCACAATTCGTTTAGTTTGTTTGTATTTTTCATAACCTTTGTCCGAAATTCAAGAAAGTGTCCACGATTTTTTTATGTTATTTTTTTATTTGTTTTCATGATTTTACTGCAAAAATACCATTTCAGACGAGTTATTTTAAAAAGACCTTAAAAATTCTATATTTTATTGCTTCAGAATTTCTAGAAGGTTTTAAAAAGTATATGTTCGAAACCTCTCTGAGGGGGGTTTGAACCCCCAAAACCCCCCCCCCCCCTTCGCACGGCCCTGAATATGTGGATTTTAGAGCGGAAAAAGTCAAATCGGGAGAGACATTTGTAAGAAATTCTAACCCGCTTTCGCCACAGGTAATTCTAGTTGGATTATAAGATGTTGTGTGAAATTTAAAGAAAATTGGGTGCAATATGTTGTTTCTAAAGCGGAAAAAGTCAAATCGGGAGGGACATTTGTATGGGGGCTATATCTAAATCTGAACCGATCAAACCCACTTTCGCCACAGAGTATCTAGTTGGATTATAATATGCTGTGCCCAATTTAAAGAAAATCGGGTGCAATATGTGGTTTCTAATGCGGAAAAAGTCAAATCGGTAGAGGCATTTATATGGGGCTATATCTAAATCTGAACCGATCTAACCCGCTTTCGCCACAGGTGTTTCTAGTTGGATTATAAGATGTTGTGCCAAATTTAAAGAAAATCGGGTTCAATATGCGGTTTCTAAAGCGGAAAAAGTCAAATCGGGAGCGACATTTGTATGGGGGCTATATCTAAATCTGAACTGATTTGCCTCAAATTAAATAGCGTTCGTCCTTGATCTACAAAACTAATTTTTGTTAAGATCGGATCATAATTGCGACCTGTAATCTGATTACAACAATAGATAGACAGACGGACATTTCTGAATCGACTCAGAAAGTGATTCTAAGTCGATATGTATACTAAACGATGGGTATAACTCGTTTCCTTTTGGGTGTTACAAACAAATGCACAAAGTCATAATTCTCTCATGGAGTGTATAAATAATCTAGCATGTTTTGTATGAATTTGTTGTATGGACATAACATATCATTTGTCATGGTATTCGTTTTTTACATGAATTACATGAAGAATCAGCACATTATTGCAGCCAGATTCAAATTCTCCAATTCAAGATCTCCAATTGCGTTCTTAGAACTTTAGCAGACCGCGATACTTATGCCGCAATCTACTACCTTCAGCCTAAGATAATGTGATAACTGGAGGGGAATAACTGCTAAATGCGGTGTATAGAGTACTAGCGGCTATAATATACAACCGACTGTAATGTGTGGAAACTCTTTGAGGGATGAACAAGCTAGATTTCGTAGCTGCCTCGATCAAGCAAATACTCTACGTATCATAATTTAATTGTATTTAACATTCATCGATTTTAAGAAAGCATTCGATGCAATTAGCCGACAGTTCATATAGTGAAGTGTTTGTCAGTCCGTCGTCCGATGCACATGTGTTTCTCTGTCGTCCGTGTTTTGTGCCGTTCAGTTCTGTGTTAAAATAAAAGAAAAAAAAAACAAAATAGAACAAAATTTCACAAATCATAAATAAAAAAATCATAATAACAAAAAATGAAAAACAACCAAGAACAAAATATCGCGCCGCGCCGACCAAAACAACCATCCAACTACCAAACAGTAACAACTACAGCATCAGCGGAACAACAACAAAATCTCAACAGCAGCCACACACAACTGACCACACGTTTTCTGTCCGCTCCATAGTGTGTGCGTTGTCCCCTTCCCTTCCCTCCCCCCATCCCATTCGTGCAGTGCAGTTGGCACTCTTTTCTTCTTGTCGTTGTTCGCCCAATGCTTAAGACATAACACTGAGCATTGGGTGAATACAGCAACGGCAGGGAGAGGAATTTGGCAACTGTTGCTGCATATTGACTTTGTTTTTTTTTTTTCTTTTTTGTCTGTTCTAATGGTTGGTAAGTTTAAAATACAATTTGCCAACATACGAGGGCTTAGAGCGAACTATTTGGCCGTGTACGCTCATGTACATTTTCATCGGCCTGATGTTTTTGCTCTTTGTGAGACTCAGGTGAGTGAGGGTTCTGATCCACAGGATTTTCACGTACCTGGGTATCACACCCTGTCCCTCTTTATTCCCCACAGAGGTCTTGTGGTTTACGTACGCAACGACATAGTGTTCCAGAGCCAGCAAGACTTAAACTCAGAAAATCCAGAATTTAACTCCCTTTGGGTTAAATTCAAGATTGGAACACACGTACTACATTTCGGATTTGTGTACAGAAGTCCAATCGCGGAAAGGGAGGTATCCCTAAATGGCTTTGACGCCCTTTCCGATTCAATTACAAAAATTTTAGAGGATTGTCCTGACAGTGAAATTGTGGTTGCTGGCGATTTCAATGTCCACAATTCCTCCTTTCCTCAATTCGAGTCACTCAACACCGGAGGCTCAATACGCCGCGCCTTTTTGCCGCGCATAATGATTTGACGCGACTAGTGAATGAACCGACTCACATTCTGTGTGTCCAAGGGCAACACTCAAATATTATTGATCTTTTCTGAACATCACACCCTGAAAAGTATGAAGTTAACGTTCTAGCACCTCTTGGTAATTCGGATCATTGTATTGTTTCAGCATCCTTTTCGTATTCCGCTTTTCGTGTCGCTTCGACCCCAGCCCCAAAACGGACAATATATATATATACGAAAAGGCACGTTGGGCCGAGCTCAACAACTTTTTCTAGCATTTCAATTGGAAACTTTGTTTTCTAAATGGCGATATAGATGCTGCGGCTGAAATGATTGAAAATATTATCTTGATTGGAATGAAGTCATTTATTCCAATTAAAGTTATTTCGGATAAACCATCTAATAAAAGTTGGTTTAACCAGACATGCAAGGCTGCTGTCAGATCCAAAGAGGAAGCATTCAGGAAATGGCGTTTAAATAAAAATGCCACAACTGATCTGCTACGCAAGCAGACAAGAACCATGTGTGCCAGGGTACTTAGACGTGAAAAGTTTCTGTACGAACAACGTCTTCGTGCCAAAGTTCTTGCTTCTCCCAGGGGAAATAAGAGATTTTGGTCATTTGTGAGAAGAGTAAAGGATAACTCCTCATCTATCCCAACTCTTGTTGAAGATGACCAGATATTCACTGACCCGGTTGACAAAGCTAACCTATTGGCTGAAATGTTTGCAAGGAATTCATCCTTGCCGGAAAGCAATCAACCACTCCCCGTGATCGAAAATGTATCTAGTTCCATGCCTCAGATATTTTTTCGAACACGTGGAGTTAAAAGGGTTCTCGCAAATCTCGACGTAAATAAATCTCCAGGCCCGGATGGCATTTCAGCACTTGTCCTATGTAAGTGCTCTTCGACGCTCGCCCGTCCCCTTCGTAATCTTTTCAACCTTGCATACCGTGCAGGGGTTTTCCCAGCGCGTTGGAAGATTGCGAACATCCAGCCCATCCCTAAAAAAGGTGAGGCTAATAATCCTGCTAACTATCGACCGATCGCGATTTGCTCAGCGCTTTCGAAGGTTATGGAGAGTATGGTTAAACACCATCTTGTGAGGTATTTCGAAACTAATGACTTACTTAATGATCGACAGTATGGCTTCCGTAGGAATCGATCTACGGGAGACCTGATGACACTGCTATCCGAAAAGTGGAATCGATCTATTCACAAGCTTGGTGAGAGTAAGGTCGTTGCTCTAGATATCTCCAAGGCCTTTGGTAGAGTTTGGCACGGCGCACTCATATCAAAGCTTATCGCTTTTGGTGTTGGTAGTAATTTCTCTCGAGCTTTCTCAGAGATCGCACTATACGTGTTGTTGTAGATGGGTTCTCATCCGACGAGCATAGGTTAACCGCAGGAGTACCACAGGGCTCTGTGCTTTCCCCCTCCCTTTTTCTTATTTTCATCGACGACCTCTTGGATCGAACTGTGAATCCTATTTACTCATTCGCGGATGACAGCAACCTATGTCATTCATACTCATTCGATCATAGACCAAGTCGTCAAGAAATTGAGGATAAAAGGCAATTGATGGATGAGTCACTTAGCCAGGATTTGATGGCCATTTCTGAATGGGGTCGTGAGAATAGAGTAGATTTTAATGCACGTAAGACCCAGTGCTCATTGTTGTCTCACAAGCGATTCACTGATCCAACGGTGTCGTCGATTTTAATGAACGGTGTAGATATTGAGCAATCAGATGCTCTCGTTGTTCTTGGCATAAAAATACAATGTGATGTTCGTTGGACAAAACATGTATTTGATGTGTCGAAAGAAGCATTCAAGTGTCTAGGCTTCCTAAACCGGTGTAAGAAATACTTCACTCCCTCGGATCTTCTCAATATCTACACTACTTACATCAGACCAAAGATGGAATATAACTCCCATATATGGTCGGGTGCTCCAGCTTCATCACTGGAGCTACTTGACCGTGTACAAAGGAGGGCGATGGTGTTGATAGGTGATGGTAGTATATCCAATTCTATTGTTTCTCTTGAACATCGTCGTAATGTTGGTTGTGTGTCTTTGTTCTATCGATACTTTCACGGTGTTTGTTCTTCTGATATTCGTGATCTTATACCGCCCGTGAGAACGTTCGGTAGATATACGCGACTTTCAAGGAATTCTCACCCACTTGTTGTCGATTGGACAACCGACCGGACCACACATTACAGAATGAATTCGTTCTTCGCCCGCACTATCCGTATGTGGAATCGACTTCCGGCAGATATCTTCCCGGCCAATTATGATGTTCAGAAGTTTAAAACTAGAGTCAACAAACACTACTCCCTCTTTCCTCCTCCCAATACCGTATCTTCCTTCCGCCAACGCAATGCGCTGCATTTATAGGGGACATCCCCTGAGTGTTGGTTTAGTGAAAAAAAAAAATGGTTGGTAAGTTTAAAATACAATTTGCCAACATACGAGGGCTGAGAGCGAATTTTTTTGCGTGTACGCTTATGTACATTTCCATCGGCCTGATGTTTTTGCTCTTTGTGAGACCCAGGTGTGTGAGGGTTCTGATCCACAGGATTTTCACGTACCTGGGTATCACACCCTATTCCTCTTTATCCCCCACAGAGGTCTTTTGGTATACGTACGTAACGACATAGTGTTCCAGAGCCAGCAAGACTTAAACTCAGAAAATCCAGATTTTAACTCCCTTTGGGTTAAATTCAAGATTGGAATACACGTAGTACATTTCGGATTCGTCCAAACGCGGAAAGGGAGGTATCCCTAAAAGGCTTTGACGCCCTTTCCGATTCAATTACAAAAATTTTAGAGGATTGTCCTGACAGTGAAATTGTGGGTGCTGGCGATTTCAATGTCCATAATTCCTCTTGGCTTGCCCATTCGAGTCACTCATCACCGGAGGGTCAATACGCCGAGCTTTTTGCCGCGCATAATGATTTGACGCAACTAGTGAATGAACCGACTCACATTCCGTGTGTCCAAGGGCAACACTCTAACATTCTTGATCTTTTTTTAACATCACACCCTGAAAAGTATGAAGTTAACGTTCTAGCACCTCTTGGTAATTCGGATCACTGTATTGTTTCAGCATCCTTTTCGTATTCCGCTCTTCGTGTCGCTTCCACCCCAGCCCCAAAGCGGACAATATATATATACGAAAAGGCACGTTGGGCCGAGCTCAAATACTTTTTCCAGCATTTCAATTGGAAACTTTGTTTTCTAAATAGCGATATAGATGCTGCGGCTGAAATAATTGAAAATATTATCTTGATTGGAATGAAATCATTTATTCCAATTAAAGTTATTTCGGATAAACCATCTAATAAAAGTTGGTTTAACCAGACATGCAAGACTGCTGTCAGATCCAAAGAGGAAGCGTTCAGGAAATGGCGTTTAAATAAAAATGCCACAACTGATCTGCAAAGCACAAAGCTAACCTATTGGCTGAAATGTTTGCAAGGAATTCATCCTTGCCGGAAAGCAATCAACCACTCCCCGTGATCGAAAATGTATCTAGTTCCATGCCTCAGATATTTTTTCGAACACGTGGAGTTAAAAGGGTTCTCGCAAATCTCGACGTAAATAAATCTCCAGGCCCGGATGGCATTTCAGCACTTTTCATCGATGACCTCTTGGATCGGACTGTGAATCCAATATACTCATTCGCGGATGATAGCAACCTCTGTCATTCATACTCATTCGATCATAGACCAAGTAGTCAAGAAATTGAGGATAAAAGGCGATTGATGGATGAGTCACTTAGCCAGGATTTGTTGGCCATTTTTGAATGGGGTCGAGTTAATAGAGTAGATTTTAATGCACGTAAGACCCAGTGCTCCTTGTTGTCTCACAAGCGATTCACTGATCCAACGGTGTCGTCGATTTTAATGAACGGTGTAGATATTGAGCAATCAGATGCTCTCGATGTTCTCGGCATGAAAATACAACGTGATGTTCGTTGGACAAAACATGTATTTGATGTGTCGAAAGATGCCTTCAAATGTTTAGGCTTTTTAAAAAGATGTAAGAAATATTTCACACCCTCTGATCTTCTCAATATCTACACTACCTACATCAGACCAAAGATGGAATACAACTCCCATATATGGTCGGGTGCTCCAGCTTCATCACTGGAGCTACTTGACCGTGTACAAAGGAGGGCGATGGTGTTGATAGGTGATGGTAGTATATCCAATTCTATTGTTTCTCTTGAACATCGTCGTAATGTTGGTTGTGTGTCTTTGTTCTATCGATACTTTCACGGTGTTTGTTCTTCTGATATTCGTGATCTTATACCGCCCGTGAGAACGTTCGGTAGATATACGCGACTTTCAAGGAATTCTCACCCACTTGTTGTCGATTGGACAACCGACCGGACCACACATTACAGAATGAATTCGTTCTTCGCCCGCACTATCCGTATGTCGAATCGACTTCCGGCAGATATCTTCCCGGCCAATTATGATGTTCAGAAGTTTAAAACTAGAGTCAACAAACACTACTCCCTCTTTCCTCCTCCCAATACCGTATCTTCCTTCCGCCAACGCAATGCGCTGCATTTATAGGGGACATCCCCTGAGTGTTGGTTCAGTGGAAAAAAAATGCTTGAGGAGCAAGGTAGTACCGGAAAAGGTAATACACATCATCTAATCCATGTTCGGCAATGCCGAACTACAAGTCCTCCACAAACGAAGTCCTTGGCCCGCAGTACTTACTTGTGCCTATTTTGTTGATTACAAGAATAGATGGACAGACAGACAGATCTTTTTTTGGTTGCAGGTGGAAACCTTCGATAGGTCCCAACCGTATGGTAGGTTATGTCGGATTCTTACCGACTAAAACCACCTCCATCTTATCCCCGCTTCCCACGGTACAGCCGTTCGGTATTACTTCGTGGGGGTCATCTCTCGTTGGTTCTTTTCATTATATCTGCTCTCTTCTGGTGACATTCCTGACCGCCTCTTCAGTCCTTAACCTCTCATTAACGTACATGATGAAGTGGCTTCCCACTCACCCACTTTCCCGGGAATACGGGAAATATTTAAAAAATAATTTATTGATTATGTTGATCACAAACTTAGTTATACTATATAAATTGGAAATTTTAGATATATTTCAATTCACACATATATATATATATATATATTACTGGCAATAATAATGAGTATTTGTTTATATTATATTGCTACAAATAAATCATTTTAAGTTCGCTAAGTGGCAATTTTTTGAGAAACCCAGCTAGGGAAATAAATTTTTTTAGCATATCTGCATGGTCTTTATTGTGAAATAAAAACATCATACCGACAATACTATGGCTTACATAATGTGAATCTAATGTAGGTGTCAGTCACTTGTACTTGCTTTATATCCAATTCTGACAATTAGTCTAGAGTAAAATATTTGTAAAATGAAAAATAATTTGTAATATATTTTGACAAGAACATTCGTTTTTAATTTGTTGCATGTCAGTATTTTACACACCAATTACTAAATGTTGACACTTTAAACCATATTGGACATGCCTAAAATATTTTACCTTTTCCCGGGAATTCCTGGGAATCCCAGGAATGAAACTTTTCATTTCCGCTTTCCTGGGAAATGAAAAAGTTCGGGAAACCCCAAACCCTAGCTCTTGCCCTCTGTCCCCCGAACCTACTACAATCCAAAATAGCATGTTTCGCGTTTTCCTCCTCTCCTGGCCAGTTTGGACATGTAGAAGAGTCGTCGTGTTCAAACCTATATAGGTAACTTCTATATCCCTCGTGACCCGTCAGAAATTGGATCCGGTTTTAGTTGATCTCCCGTGAGCCCGATTTATCCACTTGTTTATGTCAGGGATAAGCTGGTAAGTCCTTCGTCGTTTGGGCGAATTATGCCACCTTATCTGTCAGCTCTGCAAAGACTTGTTTCGCTCCATCAGTCTTATGACTTTTGTAGAGGTCTCGGGATTACTGCTTTGTTTTTTTGTGGATAGCAGCTATGTCAATAGGAAATCGCCCGATATCTGCTGGATATCCAGAAGTAACTTCTTCGGAATAGGGATATAAGTCCTTGCTGACCCCTCCTTTAATTCTGTTCGCCCATACCGGAGCTCCATACAGGATGACTGAGTCTGTCACCTGAGAGATTAGAATCCTGTACACAGTTTATGTAGTATCCCAGCAAAAAAAATTGGAAGTACTTCCGTAGGAAGCAAATTTTAATCGCATCTCAAAATCCAAATGTGTATTTTTCCCGCTTTTGAGGAAGTTCTTTTAAACAATTTTCAAAAAAGAGGATAATATGTCCCGTAACATCTTACGAATAGCATTTTCACAGAGGTAAGGTGTCCGCTTTGCACCCAGAAGGTCCCCGGTTCGAATCGTGGCTCGGGAAAAAACTTTTTTTGTTCTTTTATTATTTTTTACTAACTTTATTATAATTATTGAATTTAATATATGAAATTTTGAATGAATTAAAAAAAATTTAGTTAATACATTTAGCGGAAAACTGGAGTTAGCACATTTGGCATCTCATCGTGGCGGCGGACAACTTAAACAACAACACAAACCCATCTGGTGGTTGTTTGTTTTCGCTACCATTTGGTGTAAACAAGTTACCGTTACCACGATGAGATGCTGAAATAGCATCAAGCAGCACGTGTGGAGCTGTGATAGAAGGGATACACACACATTACACACAGAGTGTAATGATAATGGAGTACACATATTTTGGATTTTTGAGATAAACAACATGCCGTTATCCCAATGCAATGTGGGAAATATCACCAGCATGCATTGGGACGGCTATAAAACGTAGGTTCCCTGTTTATCTAGTGTGTGTTCTCAAGTGAGTAGTGTGACGTGCCTATACAGGTATCACGTCGACTATCTCGTGTCTTGTCCATGTGAGTTGTGTGACATGCCTACACAGGTATCACGCCGACTGTCGCGAGCCGTGTCCCCAAGTGAGCCACGTGAAGTGCCTATACAGGTGACGTGCCTAATCAGGTCTCACGTTGACTCGACTGCGCTCCCTCCAAATGAAGCGAAAATCTAAGGTTTAGGGCACCAGCACATATCACAGCGTCGTGCACATACCCAACATCATCATACCTTCCGGCTACCACGTGCATAGCAAGATCCCAACCACAGCGCCCACTTCACCTACACTAAGTGAACCTAAGTGAATAAATTTCTGTGGCGAACCCTACCCCCGCGAGCTGTACCCCAGCAACCATTACATGTTATACAAAATTATAATTTTAACAATTTAAAACTCTTTGCTTCAAAAAATACAAATTTATTGCTTAATTAATGCACTTCAAATATTTATTATTTTATTAATTATTAGTACTATATAATATCAGTAAAATTAAGTAGTGGTAATTTATTTAATGCTAATTTAATTTAATGCTAATTTGCGATATATGTTAATTCATACTAAATAAATATTTTGTTAAGTTTCCTATTGTCAGTTCAAACAAAATGGTTTGCTTTAGTTATTCACCACTCACAACAGAGGTCAGCTGAGATGGTAAGAGTGCCATAGTAGCTACCAGATGGGCCGCTGTTCTACTGCCGGTAGCGGCGAATTTTTTAAAACAGAAATGGAAACTAGTATGAATCTGTGGCTGATGCCATACGTACTGCATATTTACAACCAGAGCAAAAGTTGGAGATGAATCAGACCATATACACCGGAAACTAGACGTCGTATATAGGAGAACTGTGTACATAGTTTTCCATTTGGTGATATTTTCTCCTTTTTACAGTATTCTTAAAAAATATAGATTTTTAATAATTTAATTACGTACTTTTCTGAGCTATACAAAGACGATATGGGTAACAAATGAAAGAGAATAATGTCTGTTAGAAGCAAGTAAAACTTCATTATTTTATCTGCATTGAGGACTATTTCAAATTTGCCCCTTTCAAAATAAAAATAAATACACTTTTTAAGGGGGGGTGGGGGAATTTAAACAGTTCTTAATGCTGTGATAAAAATTATAATGCCAAGGTACTCAATGCTGTCTTTTGAGCATATTTCGCAATCACCAACCTGTAGTCTCAGAGTTTCCTTATTTTTTTACCGCTTCCATTTTATACACTTTAGATCTACGTTGACCGATTCAAGTCACTGCTTTATACTTCTTATTGTTTCATAGGCGTATAATTGAACGTATGTCAACTCTTGCGCCTGGATAACGACAGCTATGTCATCCATTACCGTTTCCTCCAGTATCTTCAGCCTGAACACACTATCCACATACATGTTCCACAGTAGGGGTCCCAATAGGAACCTTGGGGTACGCCTGCTGTGACGCTGTAGGTATTAACACCGTTGTCCGTGTCGTACCACAAAGTCCTCTCCGAGAAATAGTCGTTTATGATTCTCAGCAAATATTCTGACACATGAAGCTCCTGTAGTGATGACATTATATGATTCTATCTAGCCAAATTAAAGACATTCTTAATGTTTAATGTTATTACAGCGCAGTAGTTTCTTGATGGGCCCCTGCCTTGGATAGTTTTCTTTGCCATGTTCACCACTAAGTTTATAGCGTCCACTGTTGATCTCGCCTTCCTGAAACCATATTGTATCTGAGACAGACTGTCGTGTCATTCCAGGTTTTTAAGTAGACTGGAGCTTACGAAGGTGAGGTCAACGATTGACCCGTAGCCAGCTCTTCTGAAAGTATGAACATCTCCTTTGTTTGCGAGCACCACGTCTAGTTGTGATAATGCTTCACTTGTTGTTTTGCACCCCCAATCTACTGTCCATGCATTAAAGTCTCCTCCGATGACCATTGGAGAGTGATGTATTGCATCTCTCACCAGGTTATCGATGATTATCCTGAATTCATCTATATATATTCGGCAATATATAGACGCAATAGATGTTAACACCTCCAATCAGCTCTCGCAAATCCTTTTTGTATTTGGTAAATGCCCTCCTGTATTGAATGATGACCACAGGCCAAAACTGCCGCTCTGGTGGATGACTCCATCTCCCATTCGATTTTCTCTCGGTTCCTATATACATAGTTCGCTTATAATTGCTACATCTATTTTTTGCTCGCAGATAGTTTGGGCTAAGAGGTCTTGCGCTGCTGCACAATGATTTAAATGTAGCTGGACAAATCTCATTTGGATTTGATACTCAGCGCCTTTCTAAACTCTTGGCACCTATAGCTTCCTGCTATGTGTTTCAGATCTTCCACTTAATTGGTTTGCACAACATGTAATTGGATCGCCACTGCAGTATTTCGCAAAATGTCTTGCCACACCACATTTTCGGCAGTATTTTGACCTGCCTGACTGGCCGAATTCTAGGTATCTAAACCAAACCGACCAGCCAATTTTAATCTTATTTTCGCGATTTGGGTACTTCAGAAGGCTTTTCTGATCGATTTCACAATTGATCCATCTATATCAGGCTTGCCTAGCGCTTTCTGAAAAGTTTCACATATCTCCGATCTTGTCGTTATATCATCCATGCCTTTACATCCTATAACGGTTTCGCTTATACGCGTGTTAACTTTAGCACATTCTCCGAGAGACGTTTAAATTTTTTATTAAACTCTTCCGCCATGCACCCATTAGTGGTCTTTAGCTCAAGAATTAAGTCTCCTTTATCGGAACTTCTTATCTTTTTTAACTTCTTATCCGAGGTCTACTAGTTGTGGATAAGTTTTCAGCTTCCGTAAGATATCCGCATAGGTGAACTCCCCAATAGTTGGTATCACTACCTTATCCGATTTGGGTATTCGCGATCTCACCTTCTTTTGCTTTACTGTTCCCCATTTGTTCAGAGGGTATAAGACTTCATTTGTTACAGGGTCTTATGCGTTTTTTTTTCACCGTGCCAACGATCGTCTCTTCTTGTATGTTTGACTGCTTTGGTGTTAGGTGGTTCTCCACCAGACCCCTGCCTCGTTTGAGTAGGCCAAATTTTTGGACATGCCTATGTACTACTTTCTTTCATCACGAATTTTATGTGATCCTTATTTGTCTCACCTGATCTTTTATAGCGTGGTGGACATTGCTTCGGCACTTGACGTGATCCATGAGATCCACTATGAGCTTTCAGTAAAATAATCGTCGTTGTGGTGAGATTTATTTTCAACATTACTGCTCGTCTCCTGGGATTGGGTTGTTCCAACGTTTGCTGTCTCTGTCGGCTTAGGACCCAATGGGGTGTTCTCTTTATCACTGAGCTTCTGTTAAATGGGGAGTGTTGCTTGTAGCATTTTGTGGTACACCAGTGGGTCAGTCGCTTCTGGATTTTAGTGTCTAAGGAAACCGCGGAGGCGTCACTCTCCTATTTGCATCTCTTTTGAGAGCATCCCAGCGGGGAGATACCTAGTTAGTGGCGGTATCCTCTTGCCACGTCACGGAGTCTTTTTCGGGACTTTGCACCTTTTTGTAATGCTTCCTTGGGCTCTGGTTGTCTGTCTACCTTTCTGTCTGTTGAAGGCACGCTAGCCACGAAACGAAATGAGCTAGGAGGTTCAAATTTTCCTTATATGTGTCTTATGGTTGCAGATCAATTGGGATTAAAAATGGGCGAATTCGGCACAGAGGGAAAAAATGTTCCCTAACACGGACTAAAAATACCCCCTCATATTTAAACATTTTTTTTAATTTCTTGATATGTACTTGAAATTTGTAGCGCACATTGCTCTTGTAGCTTAAAAGCACCAAAAAATAAATAAAAGCTTTAGCTGGCGAAATGGGACAAAAAGCGATACAAATGGTACCAATGACGCGACAACAGCTAGAATCACGAAATTCGGTGTGTACATTCCTCTAATTGTGTTGACACGTAAAATGAAACGATTTTGTGAAATTCGTACTTTTAAGCGATACAATTGCAAGAAAAGGCTAAAGTCGGGCGGGCCGGCTATATGATACTCTCCACTTTCTACCCCATTACAATTGAATTTGGGGCAAAAAGTGGTATCGGGAACGATATGGGTATCAGTATGGGTACTATGTGTACCATTATAAAAATGTGGGGTATAGACCGTTAGAAAAATATAAAATGATGAGCCAAACTTGAAGAAAATCGGTTAAATTATCTAATTTCTGGAGCGTAAAAAGTCAAATCTGGAGCGAAATTTGTATATAAATATATATATATTTCACGATAAATGTTTCTAGTGGAAATATAATGTGCTGTTGCGAAATTGAAAAGGATCGGATATGTGTCCTCTAGAGCGGAAAAAGTCAAATTGAGAGCAAAATTTGTGTGGGAGCTTTATCATAATCTGAACCGATCTGACCCATTTTCGCCATAGATGTTTCCAGTTCAATTATAAGGTACTGTGCCACTTTTGAAGCAAATCGAGAGAAATATATGGTTTCTAGCGCGGAAAAAGTCAACAAGACATTCATAATTTTTTTTGTTTTGGTTGAATACTTTGTAATAAAAAACTTCTTTACATTTTGGGAATAATTGGGAATTTTTCATAAAATTGTTGAGGACAAGGAAAAAATTCATCTGGCAAGCCTGCTGTCAATGACTACATTTATATCTTGTATGAATATTGTTTAATTACAAATGTTGTCATTCTCAACTTCCACCTTTTCTTGGTGTGCGGCCTACGGTCAAATGACATTGCTTTATTTACTCCCCTACGTTAGATTTTGTCTACTACTTTCTTCATACGACTCTGTGATATTACGCACAAAAATAGTAGTAACACCTTCTAACGAGTAGCGAATGCACTGAGAGCCGCCTTTCTGCATCTAAGCTTTGCTTTAGGTTTACTCGTTATATTGTAAATCTCTCGTTCATTGGATTTCGTCCATACAACACCCTCACAAACTTTTGTACAAAAGGTAATATTGTTTACGACAATAAATTGAATTGAGTTTTATTTGAAAATATTAAATTTTCGTATTTTTATTTATTTTCATTCTTGCTACGCAAACATTGGTCCACACGAGCCGGCAATTAATTAGTTTCTATTTTTTCTTCAAAGGCAAGCCTGACTCCGTCAGCAACAACAGCACCCACATAAATCAGCCATCTTCTTTCACCCATCTTCATCATATATATTATTAACAAAAGGTGCGTATTTTCAGTTTTATTTAAAAGTGATCATATCGCGTTTTGTTTATTTATAAAGAAATATATTTCCGAAAAAATAATAATAAAACAGTCGTTTTACAACATCGGTACCGCGTCGGTTTGTGTCTTTGTGTGATTCTCATACATCCAGACGGACGTACATACATCCGTACATTAGAACATATTTTCGTTACGCGAAAATAAATATAAATATTAAAATATTGTCGATATTAATATTAAAATATTTGAAAAAAATTTCGGTTTATTTATTTTTTGTTTTTGCCTTTTGCTTGATACGAGCGTACATTTATTGCGTTATCATACAGTCCATGCACCCTACTCTAGGTCAAGTGAACATACATAGGAATTTATATATTTTTTTTTTTATTTTTCCATTGTCTTTCTTTTTCAGAGAAATATTTTGGGGCATTTTCGTGCTTCTTAATAAAATTTCGTGTATTTTACGATACACTGGAAAAAAATCTGTGAGGTTTAATAATTTTTAATTAAAATTTTAGTTAAATTTAACAGCAATTTGGCCAAATTTCGTGACTGAACTAATTTTCGTGTATTTTTCGATACATTTTGCGGAAATTTGGTTGGGCGTGTTCAAATTAACTATTTTTTTTTTAGTATTTTTAACTGTTTTGGGAATATTTCGAGCTCTGCTTTGAAAATTCAGTGTATTTTTCGATACATTGGACTATTTTTGGGGTTTCGTTCTACCTGATTGCTAGACATTTTTCATTCATTTAGCATTTTCGTTCTTTTTTAAAATAATCAGGATATTTTTCGGTACACTGTGAATGTTTTTGGATTTCTTTCTGAAATATTTTTGGATAGCTTTGAATAGTTTTCATTCATTTAGCACTTACGTGTTTTTTCCTGGCATATTTTAATACATTTAGCAAAGTTTTTACTTTTTTGGGTTTTACTTAATTCTCGCTTGGTTCAATATGCCTCTCACTCCACTCGACTTCTTTATCAGAGCAACTGATGCCTTGATGCGACATATATTCCCTTGAAATACAGGGTTCAGAAGCGAGGACATTGTGGAGTAATGTTAAGGACAGGTACGATAAGTGTCTTAGTCATCTCCAAACTGCTCAGGATGCGGAGAAGGAGGACATAGATTCTGCTGACAGCAAATGTGATATAGCGTACAGGGCATTTGTACGTGCCCTCGCTGCTATTAATAGGAAATTGGATGAACTTCGAGATCCGCTGAAGTCATCCCCTCCGACTCCGCCCCGTACTTCTACGGATACATATTCGATAGATCACTTGGATTCTCCTTCTGATCGATCGAAATCTATAAGGGAGCAGCAGGAGCAATGTGGGGGCAGCAACAGTATGGCTCACGGCCGCTCGTTGCCGCCATGCGATACTGACGTTTTCCATGGCGATTTCCTCTCATGGCCTACATTTAGGGATCTTTTTTTAGCGTTATTCATTAAAAACTAACGCTTAAGTGACATTGAACGACTATGTCATTTGATTAGGAAAACGAGCGGCGAGGCTCGCGAAATTGTATCCAAATTTCCACTCACCCATCGCAGTTTTATTCTAGCCTGGAAAGCCTTGAAAGATGTGTATGATAACACTCGCATCTTGGTGAACAACCAGCTCAAGATGCTTTTTGATAGTTGGGATCCTATATTAGTTTTTTTGTGTATTCAAGATTGCCCAAAAGTAGTGTAACGTTATGGGAACAGAATGTGAAGAATAAGTCGGATTTGTCTTCGTGGAACGAATTGGATCTCTTTCTTACGGAAATAATACAAACTCTGACATGTCTTCGTGACATAAAGGGTATCGATTCCACGAAAAAGTCCGACGGTAAGAAAGTGGGTGCGCATTTTACAAATGCAGGCTCATCTGGATCTTCTCGTTCTTATTAGAATAAACTGTGTATTCTCTGTCATCAACTTCGAGATTGTCCACGATTTGGGGTCCTTTCGGTCTCCGACCGGTTTGACACCGTCAAACGTCATCACTGCTGTGTAAATAGCTTGATGCGTGGACTGGAAGCTAGGAAGTGTGGAAGTATTCACAAATGTGGAAAATGCGAGAAGAGACATCATACTCTTTTGCATCGCGATGCATCGAATTCTGATTCGCCTCAACATTCCGGCCAGTTCCACTCAGGCTAGAATATCGGGTGTAAATCAGTCATTCTCGGCTACTTCTCGCAAAATATGTTCTTTGTGTATAGGGTCTATTTTGGATACGGCGTTGTTGATGGAAACTAATGCCTTAGTTCTTCCGCATATTGCGGGCAACTTGCCATCTTTTTCAACGAAATCAGATGTGACTTCTCGTTTGCCAAATATTCGTTTGGCCCATACGCATCTTTTTGATTGTCGACCTGTGGACCTTTTACTGGGAGCAGATCTTTATCCGAGAATTCTGTTGGAAGGAACTCTTCAAAACGTATTAGGCTCATTGATCGCGCAAAACACGGTCTTTGGTTGCATCATTACTGGTCCCATTTCCTCTTCTTACATTCGAGTTTTTTCTACCCCCATTGAGTTCGCCGAAGAAGATAATCGTAACAAGAATCTTCTTTGATTTTGGGAACTTGAGGAGACCCCGAGAAGGTCTATGTTTTCTCCTTCGGACAAATTTTGTGAAGACAATTATAAACTGACGACCCGTAGAGAGTCTTAACGATATTCTTCATATAGGTCCGACCTTGCAATTCGATTTAGTTCTCCTCATTCTGAGGTGGAGACTATTTAGATTCATTTTCAACTGCGATATTATTCAGATGTACCGCCAGATTAGAGTCGATTCGGCCCATACTCCTCAGCAGAGAATACTCTTTAGGGATTCTCCTCAAAAGATTGTTCAAGATTATGAGCTGTTACCTTTGGAGTTAACTGTGCTCCACATCTAGCCATATGGACGTTATTACAACTGGCCGATGACTCTGAAGACGAATTTCCCCATGCTGCACACATTCTGCGAAAGTGCATGTACAATGGACAATATTGGGTGGGATGATTCACTTCAATCTACGACGGAACTTGAATGGCAGAGGTTTGTGGATACCTACCAGGAAGTGAATTCCATTCAGATTCCTCGGTGGGTTCGATATTCTCCCAGTTGCTCAGCTGAACTTCATGTTTTTTCTGATGCCTCAGAAAAGGCATACGCGGGGGTGGTCTACATTCGAATTGTAGCACCGAATGGGGATATTACTACTCATTTACTTTCGGGTAAAACGAAAGTTGCCCCACTTAAATCAATTTCTTTGCCACGTTTAGAACTTTGTAGTGCTGTGTTGGCTTCCGAGTTGTTGAAAACCATCATGAGGGAAGTAGATATAGATCTTCAAAGAGTTTATTGTTGGACTGATTCTACGATATCCTTTCTTGGCTTAGGAAAACTCCCTGCAAGTGGACTACATTTGTTGCTAATCGTGTATGCGGGATTCAGAAGAATGTAGGTGGCCACAATTGGTATCACGTGCTGTCTGAGGATAACCCTGCTGATCTAGGTAGCCGCGGGCTTTCGCCTGCAGAGCTAGCCACGTCTCAGATTTGGTGGCATGGACCACAATGGCTCCGCGTAGATAGTGCTCAATGGGATATTAGGGATTTAGCTCCTCTCGACACCGATATTGAATTACGTGCTGTCAAGAGTCATGCATCGTTCTTTACGAACTATGAGGATATCCTTGAAAGATTTTCGTCTTGGGATAGAGCTTTACGTGTTGTGGCTATATCTTTCGATATTTTTATAGAACTCATCCTTCTCAACTCATTTCGAGTTCTGAGCCGAAAGCCGTCAGGCTACGTCTGGCTTCACTGGCTGGTTTGTTGCAAAAAAGACCATTAGATCGTAAGAGTTCGCTCTTGCCGCTAAATATATTCCTGGATGAAGCGGGGGCCATGCGGCTACACGGGAGACTGGTTAGATCGCCCAGTCTGTCATATTCCGAGCAACATCCAATTATTTTGCCTTATGATAATAGATTTACTCAGCTCTTAGTACAGTTTGTTCATGTGATAACTATTCATGGTGAAACCAGTTAATGCTTCGCATTCTGCGTATTGAATATTGGATTCCACGTCTGACTTCTTTAGTCACAACGACAATCAATCGTTGCAAACGCTGCTGGTTAGACAGAAGGAGATGTTGCACTCAAATTATGGCCGCTCTTCCTGCGGAGAGAACTGTTATCACAAGGCCCTTTGACACTACTGGCGTAGATTTTGCGGGTCCTTTCGAAGTTAAATAACAAAAGTTTACGTTTGCGTCTTCGTTTGCTTTTCTACGAAAGCAATACTTCAGATTTGTCAACGACAACTTTCATAGATTTATTTCTCGTAGTGGTTGTCCAAAATCGATATTTTCGGACAACGGCACTAATTTCGTTGGTGCTTCTAGGGAATTGGAACGGGATTTCAAGTGTGTGCTTCGTGAGAGTCGAGATCAGGTTTGTTCCGCATTCCAGTATCAAGAACATTCATGGCAGTTCATTCCCGCCGGAGCCCCTCATATGGGTGGGCCTTGGGAAGCTGCTGTGAAAAGCTTCAAATATATAAATATACTTCAAATATACGTTTGAAGAATTTTCAACTGTTCTTTCCAGAATCGAAGCTTGTTTGAATTCCCGTTCCGTTCCTATGTCTGACAATCCACATGATCCGGTGGCGCTTACGCCGGGTCACTCTCTGATAGGGTCGCCGATTCTGGCTCCACCGGAGCCGGTCATAGAAGAAGCGCCATTGCACATCGTGAATCGATTTAGGAAAATTAAGGCTTTAACACAGCAATTCTGCCTACGGTGGAAAGATGAGTATCTGAAAAGTTTGCATAAAAGATATAAATGGAAATTTCCGCATCGCGATGTTCAAATAGGCGATTTAGTTGTTATTCGAGACGAACAACTACCTCGCACTTCGTGGAAATTAGGTCGGGTAAATAACGTCCATCCGGGTATCGACGGTCGCGTTAGAGTCGCGGATATTCGAACGGGAAACGGTGTTGTAAGACGACCTATAGTAAAGCTAGTCACTTTGACCCAGTAATTTAAAGTTTTTTTTTTTGAGTAATACTACTGCGCCATTTCTATTTTCGTAGAACAATGGAAAGCATTAGATCGCTATTTGTTTCCCGGTTCTCCGTGGGCGCAACTCACCATGTTTGGCTGGGTCCTATCAGGTCCATGTCCAGCATAGTTAGAGTAGGAGTAGGACCACATCAAAGCTGGCCTTACGGGTCGTCGACGTCTATGGTGTGGTCAGCAGTACTTATGGTCTCTACGAGCTGTGGTACTGTGAATCTGGGCTCTAAGAGCTATATAGGGGTTTTGTTAATTAGTATGTAAGAAAAATGAAATCGAAAATAAATGCTCATAAAAACTGACAAATACCCCTTTTATTTCTCTTAGCAATAAGTGTATATACATGTTTATATTACATGAAATTTTGATTGAAATTGTTTAACTTTACTTTACAACATAGCGGGATGTTGCAAGGCGGGCGGCAATGTTTAATTACAAATGTTGTCATTCTCAACTTCCACCTTTTCTTGGTGTGCGGCCTACGGTCAAGTGGCATTCCTTTATTTACTCCTCTACGTTAGATTTTGTCTACTACTTTCTTCATACGACTTTGACATTGTGATATTACGCACAAAAATAGTAGTAACACCTTCTAACTCGTTATATTGTAAATCTCTCGTTCATTGGATTTCGTCCATACAACACCCTCATAAACTTTTGTACAAAAGGTAATATTGTTTACGACAATAAATTGAATTGAGTTTTGTTTGAAAATATTAAATTTTCGTATTTTTATTTATTTCATTCTTGCTACGCAAACAGATATAATCTTTACCTTGCTGACCGCAGATTAATTCTGTTGACGTATGTACCCAGCACCCCTACAGCAGTCGAATTAATTGGGTGGTAGTCCGATTCAGAGATACAAGCTGTCCGATTTTAAGCCAACAAGCCGCCGCCGCATGTTTCTGTACGATCCCCGCCGCCGCCGATTTCAGCGACTCATATCGACTTCAACCACGCCGCCGATATTTGACGGAGTTCTAACTCAGTCCAATCTTACTACCAAAATAGACAATCCACATAAAATTGCAAAAGAAAATATAACTGTCGACATAGACAACCTACTACTGTGAAATACATGGATCTTTCTTTGAATTTGGTAGTGGGATACCAAAGATGATGACGTTTATAGAAAGTGGTATGATTGTATTTCGATTTGAAAGTCGCATTTATATAAGTCAATTCCAGTATGGCCATGTGTTCCTATAAAAACAATAAACAACAGTTCCTCTATTGTGTTTCTTTAGTGTGTCAAAGTAGGTGGAACTTTACGATTCTTTGGGAGGATTATGATATTCAAGATGTCTGGTCAAACATGCCTCACATGAAAAGCTGTAATTGCAAAAATATTTATTAAATTCGTCCATATTATAAGATTTGGTAAAGGATTACCACTCCCAAAAAATAATTGTGTGGGATAATAATATTAAATTATGGGAACATTGGCTAGTATTAACGAATATTGAACTATTTGCCAAAAATAAAAGAAAAGGTATTAAAAATCAATACAAATTGTTTCTTTGCATTTTCCCAAAATTGTCAAATAAATAGGGGTGATCGAATGATAGAACGAGCCGGCAAATCAGCCGAAAGTCGCCGCCGCCGACCCATTTTGAGTAGAACCTCAGCCGCCGATTATTATGGGTCGGCTTGTAACTCTGTTCCGATTGTTCGTCTGCATGGCCAAAGGTTACCTACCTCTTTCCTTCCCAAGCAACTATCTAGCTATCCTAGTAAGACGGAATGTATAACAAAAACCTTCCCTCAGTTCGATCCCACGAGGGTACCCCTATAGCCGGTGTTTGTTCTTGTGTGCACACCGGCTGTACTTCAGTCTATCTAGACCTAGTTACCTATGACTTACTTACATGGATCAAATATACACAAAAAAGCATGAAACGGGTTTATTTATGGGATGAGTGAAAAAAAGCAGAAAATCTCCAATATACATTCAGGACAGGCCGGAACCTCCTGAGTCGCTGATATCGGTGAGATCCCTCAGACGACTATTGTGTTGCCAGGTGTCAATGAGTCGGCACGAGCCGATCCGCCACGGACGGAAGCAGCGGCCACTCTGTTACGAAAGGATGCCATGGACCTAGGATCAGATGAAAAATATTTTAGCGTAACCACAGGAAATTTCTCCAAAGGGTCTAAGACCCTATTACGGGCGGAACCTAAAGGCGGTGAAACTAAAACCACATCAGATGATGCGAAGTCCACGAGCAAGTCTGAACAGAGCAAAACTGTAGAGCAGAAGGCCAAAAACGGCTATTGGCGCTCCTGCGGTATTTTGCGGAAATTCGTAGGACGCGACTTCGCTCTGCTCACTGACAGGGAAAGGGCGGTACTTAAGAGGCATCGACAGTGTGTGGCTAAAATCGAAAGAATTTACCCACATTTGACCGTTGAACATCTACCCTCGCACACGACGGACAAAATCTCGACCCGGTCCAAAGTAGAGACAGACCCCTTTTGGGCGCACATAGAAACAATACAAACATCAACGAAAATAACAAAAACAGTACACATATACACAATAACACAGAACCTGCTTCTCCTTCCCTCTCCACTGGAGCTATCAAGGCCTGTAGCTCAATTGTGGGACCCTTTACCAGCCAATCGGCTCTTAAGTCCTCTGCTGGTGGACTGGCCCTCAAAAGAGTGAGATTAGGGGATGAACCTCAGTTGGAAAGGAAGAAAAAGCAGTGGAGCACAGGTAGCTTCCTATTTCCTTAGGAACTTCAGGTAGCAGTCATCAACAGGTCGGATCCTGATGGCAGGATAAACGCTGAAAGATGGCTGCTGCTGGAAACGCTGCTATTGAACGAGATGCTATCGGAGAAGTGGTGCGATGACGAGGTATCCTTCAAGGGACCCGAGTGGATCAAGGGTACCAAGATTGTGAATTGCGGCAATAAAAGTCTCTTACCATTCTAAAATCCGTGATTCGCCATATTGATGCCCCATGGGCAAACGCCTCCCTTGAAGTGGTACCAACGTCAGCACTGCCACTACGCATTATAGTCGTGGTATGGTTGCCTCCTCCAGTGCTGGAGGAGGAATAGATGCTACGACAACAAAATAGAGGTATCGACCTGGGAGGTTCTGCCTTCCGCCAGTAAAATAGACTTCGGCAAGGATCTCCGCCTGGTTATAAGCAAATAATCGGTAAATTACATCAAGGACAGGAAAGGCAACATCAATTTCGGGCATGGCTCCATTAGGTTCCGTATACCTGATGCTGAGGGCAAAAAAAACCGAAAAGAAAGATGATTAGTGTGGTGTAGATTAATATGCATCATTACCAAGCCGCTGCTATCGACCTTCTACTTAATCTTGCCGAAAATAACATAGACGTAGCCATAGCCCAAGAGCCGTGGATCGTCCACAACAAAGCGTGGGGACTAGCGGCAAACAACAACTACACGGTAATATCACCAAGCACGGATGAAAAGGTAAGAACATGAATAGTAGCTAAGATAAGTCTTGGTCTAATCTTATCTACGAGCTTTAGTTCTGGTGACGCTACAGTGGCGTGTTTGGAGACAACCATCGGGGAAACCTTGACCTTTGCCTCCATTTACATACAATACGAACAACAAAACCCACCGGGAATCAACACAGAAGAACTTACAGCATATGCATCAAACAACAAATGTAAGCTAATCCTGGGTTGCGATGCCAATGCTCACCACACAATGCTCACCACACAATGGGGCAGCAATTATATAAACGACTGAGGTGAGTCAGTTTTCGAATTTATCACATTATCCTGCCTTAGAATATGCAACGTAGGTAACCTTCAAAAGTAAGGCCAAAGCAGAAGTCTTAGATTTAAGTCTGACAAACGTGGATCCCCTACCTACCTTCATTACAGATTGGCGAGTATCTAGTGACCACTCTTTTTCTGATCACAAAATAATTCTCTTCACAGTTAATGTAGAGCAAAGTAATACCAAACCATGTAGAAAGAGAACAAACTGGTCAGCCTTCCACCATCACGTGAAAGATATTGACAAGTATGTCGACAACATAACATCAGCATTGTCAAACAGTTTCACTAGGTCTTGTCCAAAAACCTCCCCAGGAAAAAGGACACAACCGCCCTGGTGGACTACTGAGCTAAGGGAGCTAAAAAAGGTCACTAGGAAACTGTATAATACGGCACAATGTACAAGGAGTAATGATGATTGGGAAAACTACAAAGTTAGTTTTAACAAGGCATGGGTTGCCTATTGCGAGACAATAGATAACATGAATGATTGCGCGAGATTCAGAAGAGTCTTGTCGAAGGATCCGAAACCTCTAGGACACATCCAGAAACCGGATGGCACCTGGACGGCATCGGGCCTAGATACACTTAGCCTCTTAGCAGAGACACACTTCCAAACTGTGAGGATATTGAAGGCGAGGTCACTATGGCCGCAGCATTTAATTCATCCCTTTTTGATGAAGCTATCATAGATAACATAGTCAATGAAAATAGAGTCAAATAGGCAATTGATACCTTCCAACCCTATAAATCTCCGGGAATGGATGGTGTCTTCGCAGCCATGCTACAGCATACTACAGATGTAATTGTTTCTCTTCTAGTCTGTGTATTCAAAGCATGTCTGCGCCTAAGATTTATACCAACGGGTAGTCTTCATACCCAAAGCAGGCAAACCAAGTCACTCATCCAGTAAGGACTTCAGACCAATCAGTCTGCCATCCTTCCTCCTTAAGACAATGGAACGAATCTTAGACATTTATCTAAGAAGAAGCATAGATAACAATCTCATAAGAGACGCTCAGCATGCCTATCTCAAGGGCAAGTCCACCGAGAGCGCTCTTCATGAGGTTATTAGTTACATAGAAAGAAACCTAGAAAGTAAGGACTACACACTTGCAGCGTTTCAATAACATAGAAGCCAAAACAATTAGCAATTTATTGATTGAATGGATTGACGCAATGCTACGACATCGAGTTATAAATTCAACCTTGGGAGTTGGAACTATAACGGAACTGGTGACCAGGGGAACACCCCAGGGGGAGTCTTATCCTCTCTTCTGTGGCTTCTTGCTGTCAATAGTATCCTCAGATCCCTTTCTGATGATGGTAACAAAGTAGTTGTGACGTAGTTATGACGTTGACATAATGGTAGGAGGGAAATTTCTACCAACAATCAGCGATCTGTTGCAAGGAGCACTGAGGAAATTATCTGATTGGGCTAGAGATATTGGCCTGTGCATTAATCCTAGGAAAACTGAGCTAGTCCTATTCACAAGGAGATATAACATAGAACCATTCAAGAAGCCAATTCTTGATGGCACATGAGGCCAAATACCTTGGCGTCATCCTAGATCGGAAGTTCAATTGGAATAGGAACATTGAGGAAATGTCTAAATGCACTCTACATGTGTAGGAACTCCATAGGCAAGAGCTGGGGTCCGAATCCAAAAGTTGTAGACCGGATCTACCGATCGGTTGCCAGACCCATTACTACCTATGGATGTTTGGTATGCTGGGGTGCAATGAGAGTGGCTAGACTCCGGGCAAGGCTAATGAAAACGCAAAGACTAGAAGGACTGAGCAATACGGGAGCCATTGGATGTAATTCTGCATCATCCATCTTTGGACTACTTTACAGAGATGATTGCTGCCAAGAGCGCTACAAGACTCAAAGAATCAGGATGCTGGAAGAAGAGACCATATGGTCATGCAAGCATAGTTCATGGAAATAGATTGGGTGTCCACGAATGTGTGATCAATGGAGGTACAGACTACATGGTACCGGTTTTGGATTTCTCTCCCTTACCACAGATGATTATACCAAAGAGATTAGATTGGGACAATGGTGAGCCCTTCACGGGTTTGTCGGTCTATACTGATGGCTCAAAGATGGAACAAGGCACAGGTGCGGGATTCTATATTGAATCACAACAGATACGCAGGTCTCTCCGACTCGACAACAAGTGTAGCGTTTTCCAGGCAGAATTACTAGCAATTGAGAGGGCAGCAAAATTTCTATCGTGTGAGAACATTCCGGAGAAATAGCAGATGAATTGGGTAGATAATGCTCGTCCTTGGAAATGATCGAGCTGGCAACTTAGCAAAACAACCGATTGACACTTTCTATAGACTGATTGCATTAAGGAAATGGTCACAGATGCATGAAACATGGAATAGTTTGCCAACCTGCAGGATCGCCAGGGCCACATGGCCAAAGAATGATAGGAACAAAACCAGAAATCTATTGTAGCTAAACAAGGCAGAAATTCAAACACTTATAGGTATTTACACAGGGCACTGCTGCATTAGAAGTAGGATCACAAAATGGCAGTTAGACATAGAAGATTATTGTCGATTATGTGAGGATGAAGACGAGGTAGAATCACCCGAGCACATAATCTGCAGGTGTCCTGCGCTATATATACGCAGAAATAAATACCTAGGAAGCTACTTTATTAGTGACATAGAAGAAATTACAACCCGCACCATTTATGGCCTTTTGGGATTCTCAAAAGTTCTAAATTGGATTAGGGATGGTTTTTTAGGGACAAGGAAGCAACCGATGACGGCTAATGAAGAAAGAGAGTCATAAAGTCATACCATCAACAGTATACCGAATGGCTCTCGACTTAATTTCCACCTAGTCATCAACTATTACAACACACCCACACATAGAAGAAAGAGCATCTTTGAGAAAGTTTGCTCGGATTCTACTCCATCATAATATACCCTCAATCATAAAATATACCCTCACAGTCCACCCTTTCTCACCGTACTTCCACCACTCCTCATCTCTCCCTTAACCATCTGGCTGAGGGATATCTGATGTTTTTACCGACACCTCGTACAGATGTCTGAACCAAATTCAGGGAAATCGACGCGTCCTGTCAATTTCTAACCGACATCTGATATAAAGTAGAAATTCTGATGTTTCAGCCGACGCGTCGCACCGACGTCGGACTGACTTCTGAAGTAATGTTTGAGGTATTAAATATTATTTCACGAATTCTGTGAAATAATATGAATTGTTAAATATTCACGGGGAATTAAATATATATAAAAAAAATATTTACAAAATCAGAAAAACAAGGTTGGCATCTTCCCAACCTTTTATATTTTATTTAAAAACCGTCGTCGTTCTCATACCCAGGAATTACTTCCCGTTTTCAGCTTGTTTTATGTATTCTTCCAAAATATTTCTTTTTTATCATAACCTCTATAAATCAGTTTTTTTAAAGAATTCACTGAGAGAATGGTATTGAGAATAAACACGCTTGGTATTAAAAACCTTATCCAACCATATAAAAACTTGGCACATGACCCGTTATAAAGGACGGATTTTTACGATTTTGTGCATTTTTTATAAAATCTGCCATAACATACACATTTTTAGTTCGATTTGTGTTTTTAGGAGCTCGTTGGAGAGGTATTGATCGCCAATTGCAATTCTTAGAACTTTTTAACCCGTTAAGGGCCACACATTTTTTTCATACTGTTGGTTCTCAGTGCCATCTGCCATAACTTACACATTTTTAGTTCGATTTGTGTTTTTAGGAGCTCGTTGGAGAGGTATTGATCGCCAATTGCAATTCTTAGAACTTTTTAACCCGTTAAGGGCCACACTTTTTTTTCATACTGTTGGTTCTCAGTGCCATCTGCCATAACTTACACATTTTTAGTTCGATTTGTGTTTTTAGGAGCTCGTTGGAGAGGTATTGATCGCCAATTGCAATTCTTAGAACTTTTTAACCCATTAAGGGCCACACATTTTCATACTGTTGGTTCTCAGTGGGTTGAAACGTGAAGTTAAAACTAAAATATGGTATTATTTGCGTCGTAAAAACATTCTTCTCTTATAAAAAACTAATTTTTGAAAAAAAATCTGACATAAGTTGTTACAATAAAACAGTGCGGCACGATTTCCCTGCTAAGAACGAGATTATATAGAAGTGCAATTATAGGTCATTTGTCCTTTTTATAAGACTTTTAATTTCCATATTTTCATTTCAATAATTTAATTTCGTACTTTTGCGTATATGGGTACCATATGGGTACCAAATGAAAAAAAAGAATATATGTTAAAAATACTTCAAATTTCATGCGTCTGCATTCAGAAACATTTTAATTTTTCCCCATTAAAAAGTTTATTTAGATCATTCATGTTTTAATTTTTAAGGGGGGAAATTGAAATGGTTGATTTTTTTTTTTCGAAAAATTATGTTTTTATAGGACTAGAATGTGCAAATAACCCCATATTTCAGTTTTTTTACAAATGTCGGCCCTTAATGGGCTAAGATGCTAATGCATATATTTTAAACCATATTGGACATACTTAAAAGCAATTAAATAAACGTTTCCCGGGGAAATCCCAAACCCTAAGATCAACACAATATCTATTCATCAATATATTAAAATAAGTAAATTGGGTGGATTGCCAATATATTAAGGTCGACATGTACCATAACTAAGGCAGTACATTTAATTCATACGGAAATTGAAGAAGTTGATGTCCGATGACTACAATGTGGACTACATTGGCTATGAAACTTGAATAATTGAACGGGGCGACTTAATCTTCCTTAGTTATGGTTCGCTGTTTCCTAAATGGAGAATAGCGGAATATCATATTCAATTAAGTTTACATACCTTTATACTCTGTTGAAGCAGTGTCGAGATAATTAATACTGTTATTGGGAATGGTTTCAGCATGTTCACTTTTAAGATTTTCATTCACTGTGTTGTCTTTAATATAATTTTCCTCTTTTTTGTATTTATTGTCGGTAGATTTTTCAACTAGGATGGATTCTTCGGGGATATTACATGAACCAAATTGGTTTCGAGTTCCATTTACTTTCATCTGGATATCATGGGCAATAGCATCTTCAGGGATATTACGTGATACATATTGTTCTCCAGTTTCAATTACTAGTTCCTTGTCATCATGGGCGATAGTGCCTTCGTCCCCTTCGTGTTCACTATTAAATTCAGTTGAACCTGGAAGTAATTTTAAGTTTTATGTCTTTATTTGAAGGAAATATTATGTATTTTATATGAGTTGTTGGTTAAAGCTACAAACCATATGTTTGTATCATTTTGATACGAAATTTACTAATACTGAAGATATATTATCTTTCGCCTCCAATTTCGAAAAATCCCTCTATTTTAAGTGTCTATGCAATTATAGGAATGTGCACACAGAATTTCATGTTTATAGCTGTTATCATTAGTACCATTTTTTATCACTTTTTGTTCCATTTCAGCCGCTTAACTTTTTTATTTACTTTTTGGTGTTTGTACGCTACAAGAGGAATGTTCGCGAAAAATGTCAAGTGTATAAGGACTGGTAAATCGATTTTGATTTTGTTCGAATTTTAGACTTGCAACTTTATACTGAAATCGTGTTTTGGTACCGATTAATCGAAATACCCAACAACTATACTAAATTAACAACATTTTTTACTTGAAATCTTACGCGTTTAGCGCTACTCTTTATGTAGTTTAATTTTTTTGAATTGGCAAAGCTAATAAAAGTATACTAGCGTGAAGAAAAAACAATAATATGTATATATGCATTCTTTGTTTTGACAGAAATCTTCGCTTTTTGCGGAAGAAGTTTGGAAGAATAACTATGGATATATATTATTATTATTTTTTATGCATGACATATTAATAAAGTCATCATTTGAGTATGAATACGTTTCATTATGTTTCAGAAATATTATATCAATACTTTAAATCCTCCTTTGCAATATCCTGTTTTTATCGGTTTTTGGGTTCGATCAATTGATTTTGAAAACCGAAATAAAAACGGTTGGTTGAAAAGTCGAAAATCGATTTTCAATTCTGCGTACTATTCCCTAATATAAAGCAGAAATTTTCAAATAATGTAGTTGTCTACAAAACGTGTGTTGGCCACGGAGGCCAGAATGTTTAATGTATTTCATGCCTTCAGTATATCTTTGAATACCATTTATTATTATTTGATACTTATTTATTGAACTAGCTGACCCGACAGAAAATTTCCTGTCAATATTTCAATTAGTTTGTCTGTGATCGTCGTGTGAATTTTTGAAAAGCTAGTTCAAATGTTTAAACACCAATTGTGTGCATTACACCAGCGCAGGCGTGTTTTTATACAGCTCTGTTAAATTAATTGTTTTTCACAAATCACTTCTTGAGTCCATATTTTTGTACCTTGTCTTTGTGTAAACCGTTGTAGATTTTAATTTCGGTGTCGTCTAAAAAACACGAAAGAACACATTAAAATTAAAATAAAAGTGTGCACTTAACAAAAACTGCAACAGCTAAAAAAAAACATGCATCGTCATAAATAAAGAACAACAACAAAAACAAAAGAAGCATTAAGAAACACACTCAACAAAGAGAGATAGAGAAATGTCACAACTCTCTAAGTAGTAGGGTGATACGATTTGACATTATTATGACAGGTTGTTGACGAGGGTCAGGTCGGGGTGGCCAGGTGTTCAGCCAGATGATTGTAGGGGTGGGAGGTTAGTTGACAGTTAGACTGCATTGTCTGTAAAGGTGATTGGGGTAGGTTTTTTACTAGGGGTGAACGATCAACAGTTAGATTCCTTTGTATGTAAGGGAGTTTTACTAGTTGTTCGTGTGTACTCATTTGCGAGGCAGTAGAGATGAGAGCGAAAGGTTACGTCTGCCCTTCAATGCTTGTATGTCCTTTCGCGTCCGTCTCATGACGTCGATCAAAACAGTCTGTGTTTATCCGCTTCACCACCTTTCAAAAGGTAGGCAATGTAATTTTAGGTAACACTAGTCAACAGTCAAAATGTACTCGGGATGCGATAATTTTTTCTGTGTAGATAACCTTGACATGAGCTCGAAAAACGCAATAAAAAATTTTTTTTTCGTTTGGTTTTTGTTTTATTTTTTTTTTAAATTTTAAAAATTTTTTTTGGTTAATTTGTTTCGTCCGGCATAACTCGGGAACCACTAGCCCGATTTAATTGAATTAAATTTTAAAAAATTTAAAATTACAATTCCCTTAATCTGTTCATATATTGTTATACAAGCAACAGTTTCCAAGTTAAAAATGAATATATAAAGGATAATGCCTAAAGATTTAAATTTTTTTTTTTAAAAATCCATAAAAAATCCAAAATGAAAAAAAATGTCAAATCTTATTACTTTTACGTAAAGTCACATAACCTATGAGCAAAATGAGACAAAGATCATGAAAATCGATGCACGCGTTTCGCTTTTATTCGCAATTGAGTAAAGGTATGAATTTCAAAAATTTGCTCGACATATGCACAACTTTGTCTATGGTAAGTTTTTTTTTTTTTTTTTGATTCTCAGAATTAACAAAACGGAATAAACAAAGGGTTATTTAATTTTTATGATTTCGTAAGCAAAGTAATAAACGCTAATAAATGTGCGTGAACAATTAAAAGGAAAAAAGGAAAGGGGACTTTTTTAATTATTTGGGTTTTCCGTTGGCTACCTGTATGATTTTTTTACAGAAATGCAACCCACATTTAAGGGTGGTCATTATTCGGAAAATTTAAGACTCACACATGGTGAAACAGGTATGTAGCCACCGTAAAAAAATATACACCCATTTATAAGTACCTGTCAGTAAAATACTAAACAATACACAGTATAAATAGGTCTTCATTGATCGATTTTACTCATTCAACAAGTGTCGACGAACGCGATAGTTAAAATGAGCAAACGTTCGCGAGGATTTGAATGCAATACCAATCCAAGTAATTTTTGTTACATGTGCGGAGAATACGTTTCTGAAAAAAACAAGCGTTGTTTTTCACCTAAATTGAGAGATTCATTTGAAGAGAGCTTCAATTTAAAGGTCTCAAACATAGATGAGCGGTGGACACCAAGTGCTCTATGTCCAAGGTGCTACGTACAGCTAGCTGACTCAAGGTAAGTGTAGATTACGAAATTCAAGAACATATATAACTTATTATTGAAATTCTTTCAGACGACAGCCGAGAATCATCATGCCAATGCTTTGGAGAGCTCCGCTTTGCCATGTAACAGATTGCTACTTCTGTCTTAGCAAAAAAACAGGCGTGGGAAAAAATATACGATGGACTTACGCTGCTGTTTCAACAGTGAATTTTCCAGTGCCATTTTCCGAAGAACCAGTGGACCCGCAACGGTCCGTTTCAAGATGGGCATCTAATAATGAGGCGATACATCCAACATCAGATCCGGAGACAGTAGAAACCACATCAGAATGCGAGTCAACATATACATTGCATGGAGGTCAACGCTTATGTTCCCAAGCAGAACTGAACGATTGGGTTAGAGAATTGAAACTCTCCAAGGAAGATGCAGAGTTGCATGCATCGCGCATGCAACAGTTCGGTTTCTTGGCTCCTGGTGTGGTGACAACAATCTACAGGAAGCGTCATGAACCATACGCAAGGTACTACACAAAAAAAGACAACATCTGTTTTTGTAAGGACATTCCCGGATTATTTGGTGAACTCGGGTACTCTTACGATCCAGGAGAGTGGTGTCTTTTCATCGACAGCAACAAGCAGAGCCTTAAAGCAATTTTACTGCACAACGGCAACGAGAAACCTTCGATTCCAATTGCTCATGCCGTTGACACCAAGGAAACATACGAAGTAATGGACAATCTACTAAAGTGCCTTAACTATGAGAGGCACGATTGGAAAGTTTGTGCCGACCTTAAGGTTATCGGTATCCTTTGTGGATTACAAGGTGGATTCACAAAGTACTGTTGTTTTCTCTGCCTTTGGGACAGCCGCGATCGTCAACATCATTACACCAGGAGGAGTTGGACAGAAAGAGTTAACTTCATCCCCGGCAGCGACAACGTGAAAAAAAAGGAAAATTTGTTTCTCCCACCTCTTCACATAAAGCTCGGACTCATAAAAAACTTCGTGAAAGCTATCAACAAAGATGGCGAAGCGTACGCCTATTTAAAAACCATTTTTCCTCACCTTTCATCGGCAAAGATTAAGGAAGGCGTTTTCGACGGTCCGCAAATTAAAAAGTTGTTGCAAGACCAACAGTTTGAGCACATTTTATCACCAAATGAAGCTGCAGCTTGGAACTCATTTCGGCAAATTGTTTCCGGATTTCTTGGAAACAACAAAAGCTCAAATTACAGAGAGATCGTCGAACAACTACTCCAAAATTATAAAAAAATTAGAGCAAATATGTCGCTTAAGATACATTTTCTACACTCGCACTTGGACTTCTTTCCGCACAACCTGGGCGATGTGAGTGACGAGCATGGTGAGCGTTTTCATCAGCAAATGAAAGAAATTGAGCACCGATACCAAGGATTTTGGAACGAAGCTATTATGGGGGACTATATCTGGTTCCTGATAAGAGAAACAGACCCACAACAATATAAAAGAAAGACAAAAGCACATAATTATTTTTAATTTGAAGGTTTTTATTTTTGTGTTTAGATATTTTTTTTTAAAACTTTTTTATAATTAATTAATGTTGATATCCTTAGGATAATTTCTTGTACATATATCGAATTGTTTTTTAATTTAAAGTCATATATTTTTGTCACCCAACAAATTTTATTTTTTTTGTAATAAAAAAGAAAAAACCTTACCATAGACAAAGTTGTGCATATGTCGAGCAAATTTTTGAAATTCATACCTTTACTCAATTGCGAATAAAAGCGAAACGCGTGCATCGATTTTCATGATCTTTGTCTCATTTTGCTCATAGGTTATGTGACTTTACGTAAAAGTAATAAGATTTGACATTTTTTTTCATTTTGGATTTTTTATGGATTTTTAAAAAAAAAATTAAATCTTTAGGCAAAAAATAAGTTTTTTCCTTTATATATTCATTTTTAACTTGGAAACTGTTGCTTGTATAGGAAAACAATATATAAACAGATTAAGGGAATTGTAATTTTAAATTTTTTAAAATTTAATTCAATTAAATCGGGCTAGTGGTTCCCGAGTTATGCCGGACGAAACAAATTAACCAAAAAAAAAATTAAAATTTAAAAAAAAAATAAAACAAAAACCAAACGAAACAAAAATTTTTTATTGCGTTTTTCGAGCTCATGTCAAGGTTATCTACACAGAAAAAATTATCGCATCCGGAGTACATGAAATTTTTTTTCATTTTGTTGAGTAGTGTAATTGGTAGCGACATGTGTTTCTTGAAGTACGATTGTCTTTGTTATGGTGGAGAGAGTTGTGAGCGTGATGATTATGTGTCTGTCATTGTACGCTAAAGACAGTGTCCGTTTTTGGTGTCATGTAGATCAGATTGGTTTAAGGCGACACGCCATAAATTGAAAATAATAATATTCGTATATATGTTGTTGTTATTTATTTTAGGTCATCCTTTTTAAGGACGTCGTATGGTGAAGATAAAAAATGGATAATAATATTTTTCACGGAAAAATTTTGTATTATTTTCATTTATAGGTAGAAATGTAAAAGGCTAAAGTATGTATGAGTAAAAGTAGAAATGCACAAAACGGGTTTTTTTAAATCGACATCGATTGTTATGATCGACGTAGGTAGTATATCGGTTAGACGGTGCATTTGAAATAGGGATGTTCCTGTTGGACATGCTTTGTGACCGCCAGTGAAGACGCTAGTGGAAATGTTTATGACGAGTTAGGATTTATGGCGGCGCTTGTTGTTTTTTAGTTTAGGACATCCTTTTTAAAAGATTATTGTCATGTGGTTAGGGATAAACTATACCAATGGCTGTTATTGTATACACATGTATATTTATTTTTTATAATAAACAATGAAATTAGTCCTAGGAATACAGTATTCGTTGACCTTTGGAGAGTGAAGCATCACACTGCAAACATATATTTTAATTTTGAGATTATTTTCAAATTATAAAAGTTAAATAATTTAAATTCGATTTTATACTAACGAATACTCTGTATTCGCAAAAAAGTGTATTAACTGTAATAAATTGTCTAACAATATTAAAAAAAAATAATGTAAAATGACTTGTGCCATATGCAACGCTGGATTTGTATGAAAAGCGAATATGAAAGACGTTTAAAATTATATTGTCCAATCTGCAATCAAGTTTTTGCAACGATGCATGCAGTGAAGTTCCACATACGAGCTTTCCATTCAAATGAAACTGCAGTATCTCAACCTAGAAAGCTATCAATGGGTTCCATACCCAGCCAGATTAAAAAAGTTTAAATATGTACAATACCGAACAAATAGCAACATAAACCCGACTTGTGTTACAACAACAACATCCTCAACAATACTCGGACAATGGACAAAGTTCAATAACACCAATAACGAGGAATACAGGAGTAGGAGTAGAATTAATCCCACAAACAACACAAAACACTCAAAGAGCGCCGACTTGCGAAGATTGCAATGTAGATGTAGCTGCAAAAGTAAGCCATGTTCGTACCAATGAACATAAGCAAAATGTTACATTTTTTGTTAACCAGAATGTTAATCACATAAAAAGTACATTTTCGTGTTGCGACATACGAATATTTAAATAAAAACAACACTTTGATACCTGTAGAGTTTTTGTATGAAACGAAACAAAGTTTGGTAAAACTACTAAGCCTCAGGCTAGTAGACCATAATATTATTAAATTTAATACGGAGCTGCTAGCGGATTATGTTAAACCTGCTATTGTCGCAAATACTTTGAGTATTAATGGAGGTGAAGAACAACCAACAACAAGACAAGCTACAAATAAAAATCTGGTCAATCCTATTTCTGATGGAATAAGTAGTCTAACATCTTTTAACCATGTGGCGAAAATGACCTTAGTAACCATGGCCGTTGATATAAACCAGCTTTTTGATGATCAAGTTGACATAATTAGTCCGAAATGTCCGAATTCCAGGAGAGGGATTCTGGATGGGCATTATCAAAAATAATAAAGTTGGAAATAAATATAAATCTGTCTGCACTTACTAAGGGATCACAATTTATGGCGCTGCCGCAGAGTCTAGCAGTAAAACGTGCGTACCTAAATGTAAACAATCCGGACGAATTCTGTTTTAAATGAAGTCTAGTAGCAGCATTAGATCACACACCCATAAATAATGCGTACTGTACATTCTCCTACAACGTGAATATTCATAATGATAGAATAACTCTACAAACTGACATTGAGTTGAATTTTCAAGATCTAGAATTTCCTCTAGCCATTCAACACATTAAATTGTTTGAAGCAAATAATGACAATATAAATGTTTTCGGATATGAAAACAATGAGGTTGTAGGACCGTACCACCTAACGAAAAAGGAAAAGGTGAATCACGTACATTTAATGCTGCTACATAAAGACGGTCAATTCCATTACATATGGATTAGAAATATGTCAAGGTAAAAATAGAAAAATATATATTTTTTTATTTTAAAACAAAAATATTAATATTTTTATTTGCTTCCATAGAACACACAATTTTCTCAAGGAAAAGCGAAAAATTGTATATGCATTGGATGCATTCAACATTTCGGTTCAGAAGGTCTACTACAGAGACACAAACCGGAATGCGGAGCCATAGTAACACACTTGCCACAAGGGGACAAAGCAAGTTCCTTGTGCTTTTAGTTATATAATTAAATGTAGCTACGATAGCAATCTTGAAAAGTGCTGTATATATACAGGAGAAGATGCTCCCACAAAATTTTTACAAAATCTTGTGAAAGATTGTAAAGAAATTTACAATAAATATTTAAATGTAAATAAGGAGATGATTCCTTTAACGCCCTTATAGGAAACCCAATTTATGACTGCAGCAAACTGTCATATATGTGATGAGACTTTAGGTGATGATAGAGTGAGAGACCACTGTCATTTAACCGGAAATTTCAGAGGAGGAGCACATAATGCTTGTAACTTACAGCATAAGATAGCTAAATTTGTCCCAATCTACTTCTATAATTGTTCTTCATATGACTGTCACCTTTTTATCAGTGGGCTGTCTGAATTCGATGTATTCCTTTTGAATAAGGAATTGTATGTTTCACTTTCCCATTTCATTCAAATGGTTGGGAAAAATAGATTAGAATTGAGGTTTTTAGACTCATTCAGATTCATCTAAACTAAGATACGTTGGCTAAAAACTTACCCGAACAATGCTATGTTAAAACATACAAAGGTAGAATTGGAACTTTTAACAGAGATTGACATGTACATTCTGTAAGAATGGGATTCGAGGTGGCATTGTCCAATGCTCCAAACGACATACAAAAGCAAATAATAAATACAATAGTAAGTATGACAAGAAAATAATTTTATGGATCGGCAATGTCACAATATCTACCTAAAAATGATTTTAAATGGGTCGAAGGAGCAGAATTTGAAAAACTTAGTCGCAAAGAAGAAATCATGAAAATATTGATGCGGATATTTCATATCCAACTTGTTTACACAAAGCGCATAATGACTTACCGTTCTGTGCTGAAAAAAGAAGGTTGGGGGATCAAAGCGTTAGAAATTAATAACAGATTTTTCGACAAAACAATCGTATCCAATACACTCTCGAGTTCTCAAACAATATTTACCGAATGGGTTGGTTTTAGAAAAGGTTAACCGTATCCTTTCTTTTAAACAGGAAGCTTGGTTAAAACCATACATCGAAAAAAACAATTATCATAGAACTATGGCAAAGAATGCTTTCGAAAAAGACTTTTTTCAAGTTGTTGAATAATTCAGTCTATGGGAAAACCATGGAAAATGTCGACAAAAGAAAGGATGTCAAAATTGTTAAAAATTGGGAGAGAACAGATAGGAATAGATTGGGTGCACAGGCATGGATAGCGAAACCGAATTTCCGGAAGAAAAAGTTCCAGGAAGATTTTTATTTAAATTATATGGATACAGATTCATTCATATATTCCTTTATAGGTAGAGATTTTTATAAAGAACTGACATTACAGGATATTCAGGATAGGTTTGATATCTCAGAGTATTCTTCAGATAATCCGTTCAATATACCGCTACTAACTAAAAAGGTATTAGGAATGGTGAAGGATGAAAATTGTGGGAAAATTATGACAGAATTTGTAGGATTGAGACCGAAAATGTATGCTATAAGTGTACAAGACGGAGCCCTCATAAAAAATCTAAGGGCGTTAAAAAGTCTGTACTTAATAAATTTACAATAGACACCTACCGAGACTGATTATTAAATAAGAAAAAATATTGTGATATTATGATCACATTTAGATCTAAAAAGTATACAATTTATACTTTTATTAAGTCCGACGGTATAAATACATATGATTGGGGACATTATGAAATAGAAAGTCCATCAGACAATTATATTGAAAATATTGATCTGAACTCGATTGATTTAATGACGTTTGATTACAGTTTAAGTGATATCAACAATCTAGATCTTGCGACTGTAGATGAACTGAGAGAAAGTGAAAATGTCGATATAAATTTAAGTTCAATAAATCTCATGACATTTGATTATTTATTTGATAATTACCCCCCCCCCCCCCCCCCCCCTATTTATCGTTAAAAATAAAAAGACATGTTATTAAGTTTCAAATATAATTGTAAATTTGTGTTTTTTTTGGTAATTTCATTCATACAATGATGTTGTGTAAGTATATAATTTTAAAAATGTTTAAATAATTTTTCTACCTATTACTGTTAAAGGTGTATACTCAAGCAATCGATCGTGAAGTATTAAACAATATGAGATGTGTTTCAGGAATAGCTTTGTTTGTTTCAAACTCAATTTTAACATCAATAGGTCCGCTTTTGGCCATTTCATTCTGATGACTAACATCAATTACTATTACAGGGGTTTCCTTAAATTTTTCACACGAAAGGATTGGTTGTGGTTTGCGCATATAATAACTTTGTTGAAATTTAGCGTACATATCATATAGAACAGCATATCGGTTATCATCAAATTTCAAGTTTAAATCATCATATGGATATGTTTCTGAATTTAGGTGGACTTTCATGTTTGTCAAATTACAGTGTGAAAATGTTGTATCTTTTGAGAACGCAAACAAAGTGAAACGCGGCCTTTCTCTGTTTACAGACAACTTTACATTCCAATTACACTTTGTTGCACCATTAAATGTTGGATTAAAATGACAATCCCAGCTACGGAACGCGAGTGGTAAAGACGTTCCATCTTTTATGTTTTCATAATTTTTATTTTCGATGTATCAGAAAGGTGTATGTGTGGAATTCGCCATATTATATTTGTTATTGTTAAAGTTAAATCTTAAAACTTCAGCTACATCTGTAGAATAACATACGTTGTTGTCACTTGAGCTACGTAGCACTATGAGGTCGTGTTTGCTATTCAATATAACTTTAGTGTAATCTTCGGCAAACCCCAATAACATCTTAAGTGGAACATAAAAGTTGAACGCCCCAATTGTTAGATCGTTACCGTTATTCCATCCAGCATTTTTCATCATATTACTTTCAAAGTCGTTCAGAGAGGCATAATTCTTTCTGGTGCTAGATAATCCTAAATAGCGAGTTCGATCGATTTCAACGCCATTAAGTTCATATCGAATTTCATCAAACATGTGTGCCACACAGTTGTTTCGCGATCGAGCATTATATATTTTCGCTCCCCCTACCAGTGTAACATAGCCTTCTATGGAAATGTAGTTTTCACTGGGTAATACATACAAGTCCTGATTTTGAATTGTTATTCTAATCTCATCGTTATTTTTAAAAGATTGTATATATGGCACATATGTATGATAGTCGTTTTTTTATTATATTCTCGTCTGTGAGTGGCTTTTCAACAACATTAAGTATTTCAGACATAATTTTTTAATCGAAATTTTAAAGATTAAAAAAAAATATTTTCTTTTGTCAATGGTAGTCTTTTAGGTTTGACTGATTGGAAAGGAATGTGTATATCTTTTCTTTTATTCCCGTATTTATCATAAATAATCATTTTGATTTCGGCCTGAGATGCAATCGAAGAGTAATTTCTTCTCCGCGAAAATTTATTAAACGTTCTTCTTGATCAACAATCCAAACTTTACGTGAACTGATTTCTTTGACATTTACTGGTAAATAAATTAGGTTTTTAGGTATTTCATCCATTTTATATTCTGGAGACTCGTTTATAGTTTGTACTGCTAAATTGTTTAAATATGCTCCTGTAATTATATTACATTGTATTTGTATGGCGTTCACTTTCAAAATGTTAACAGGTATATACGATTTATGACTTTCTTTCGATAACAAAATTTGGTCATCAAATCCAAACAATGTTCCTATAGAACGATCTCGATTAAGATATATAACATCGTGTGAAGAATATATTTCAATTTGTAACGTATTATTGTTTGCTGCGATCTCTAAAGTTTTTTCTCCATTATGTTTTCCATATACTGGTTTTATATAGGATACAATATCTTCCAACTCGTAAGATCCGACAGATATTTCGATTGTCATGTCACCGATATGAAATAATTTTTTGTCATAGTCAACGTTTGGAATGGAGTTGTAAGAATGAAAATCTATTAGAGAACATTCATACTCGTCTGGCAGTTGGATTGGTGGAAAATTTTTATTGTTCTATGTTCTTTATTATTGTATGTATCTACTAAATCCTTATATATCTTGATCCACTGATAGGTTCCCTTTAATGAAAATTCACGAAACAGGATAGATTTAAAGGTACGGTTGAAACGCTTAACAATTGATGCCTATATATGTAGAATAGTGATTAATTTTATACTTATTCATTAATCGTTTAAAATCTTTATTACAAAACTCCTTTCCATCGTCAGTTTGTAAATTTTCAATATTCTTTAGAATGCAGCGGAAACATCGGAAGCATTTTTAGTTTTAGTGTGTTCTACCCACGCATTTTTTGAAAAGTTGTCTATAATTAATATATATTAATAGATATTTGAATCCTTTATTAAATTTTGAATAATTCCCAATTTCCACAAAATCTACTTGCCATGAATCGTCAATTCCTTTCATAATAACTCTTCGTCGTGGGAACTTTTTGCGGGCTTGAGTGTGCAGTTCATTTACAATTTTTCTTTTCTCCATTATTTTTTATTATATTAATATCTTATTGTTTTTTCCAATTGGTTGATGGTATAGATACACAAATATTGTTATAAACTTCATCAAGTTTATCCTTCAACTGTAGTATTTTTTTAATATCAATAATTTCAGCGTTTAATATTTCTCGTGTACGGTTGATTTGTGTTTGTAGGTAAAATTTGTTGACAGCGTCTCCCACCCACGGCGGACACAAATTTTTGATTTTCTTATTTCGGGCATCGAGGTTGTTATGATCGTCAAGACCAATTCCCAATATTTTCGGAACATTTCTCCTCAATATATCAGAATTTGAAAAGTGACCGAACTTGTAAACACTCGTCTTATGATTAATTGGGTTTCTTCAACGATTCTTTTAATTCTTCAATTATAGATACTATTTCATTATTTTGATTAGTATGACCAGTATTTTGTGATGCTATGAGAAGCTTTAATCTTTCCACCAATTCGTTGGGATCGTCCCAGTATATATAGTTCGGGTTTTGAAGACTTACGCTAATAAGGTTTACCTGTGTGAGTAGATTGAAATAACCTTTTTATTATTTTTGTATATTTAAAACCTTTGCTTCCTTTAATTTGTTCATTGGGGTCATGTTTTCTTCGATGTATTAATTAAAATCTTTTTGTATATATCCAGCTCATATGAATCATAACTCTTAGGATTTTTTTAAAAAAGCAATTCATATAGCCCATGCGTATTAGCCCAAGATTGATTTCCAATAATAATTTTGTCAGCACTTAGATGTATACTGCTGTTACCGAATTTCCAAACATCATTCTCTTTATGCGGTCCATATATGGTATCAAGTTTTCCATCTCTATTCAAAGAAGATAAGTCAATTGTGTCTTTTTCCTCTGATTGCGAAAAAACGGGTCCACCTTTGCTTCTTCTTCCTCTTCACTCAAGCTATCAAACTCATCTTTATAGATTTTACTAGAAAATTTGTTTTCTTTTTATACTTTTTATTTGGTGTACAGGTTTTAAATTTTATATCATGATTTTCGGGTGGAGATCTTTTAATATTTTCATGTGATATATTAATGAATTTATTTAGTGGTTCTGTTAGAGGTTTAAATGTGCTTTCCAACTTATTCGCTATTTCATTTTCTCCCAATTTGATACTCTGAAATTTTTGTTTTAAAATTTTTCACGACTTAATTAATTCCTTTAATATTTTTTCATCCATTGTTAAAGTGTGTCAATGTTTCAACCAATAATCAGTTTGTTGCAAACTGGTAGTTGTTCGTTTTAAAGAGGTAGGCAGGTATTTTAAACTGGTGGGCAGTTGTTTTTAACTGGTGTGCAGTCTGTTTTAAACAGATATATGCTAGTTTTTGACTGATAGCAGTTTCTATTAGACTGGTAGCAGTTCCTATCGGACTGGTAGCAGTTCCTATTATACTGGTAGCAGTTCCGATTATACTGATAGCAGATCCTATTAGACTGATAGCTGTTTGTTTTATGTTGATAGCTAGTCTTTTATGTCGACTGCTGTTCTTTATACACACCACGAGAGTATTACGTCTTTGTGCATTTGTTTGTAACACCCAAAAGGAAGAGAGATAGACCCATTGTTAATTATACCGATCGACTTAGAATCACTTTTTGAATCGATTTAGCGATGTCCGTCCGTCTGTCTGTCTGGCTGTCTGTCTGTCTGTCCGTCCATCTATTCTTGTAATCACGATACAGGTCACAATTGTACACAGAACCAAATGAAACTTTGCACAACTAAGTTTTTCGGGATAAGAACGAACGCTATTTAATTTGAAGAAAATCGGTTCAGATTTAGATATAGCCCCCATACGAATTTCACTCCCGATTTGACTCTTTTCACTCTAGATACCACATACTTTAACAGATTTTCTTCAAAATTTGCAAAACATCTTATAGTTCAACTAGAAACATCTGTGGTAAAAATGGGTCAGATCGGTTCAGATTTATATATAGCTCCCATACAAATTTCGCTCCCGATTTGATTTTTTCCGCTCTAGAAACCACAAATTGTATCAGATTGTCTTCAGATTTGGCAAAACATCTTATTTTTCAACTAGCAACACCTGTGGTAAAAATTTGATAGATCGGTTCAGATTTATATATAGCTCCCATACAAATTTGGCTCCCGATTTGATTTTTTCCGCTCTAGAAACACCATATTGTATCAGATTGTCTTCAAATTTGGCAAACTATCTTATATTTCAACTAGAAACGCCCATGATGAAAATGGGTCAAATCGGTTCAGATTTATATATAGCTTCCATACAAATTTCGCTCCCAATTTGACTTTTTCCGCTCTAGATACCACATATTTTAACAGATTTTCTTCAAAATTGGCAAAACATCTTATAGTTCAACTAGAACCACCTGTGGTAAAAATGGACCAGATCGGTTCAGATTTAGATATAGCCCCCATACGAATTTCACTCCCGATTTGACTCTTTCCACTCTATAAACCACATATTTTAACAGATTTTCTTCAAAATTGGCAAAACATCTTATAGTTCAATTAGAAACACCCATGGTGAAAAAGGGTCAGATCGGTTCAGATTTACATATAGATCAAATACAAATTTCGCTCCCGGATAGACTTTTTCCGCTCCAGAAACCACGAATTTTCTCTGAATTTCGTTGAAGTGACCACAACACGTTATATTTGAACTGAAAGAACTTATTTTGAAAGTTAGTCACTTTATTACATGTTTGGATATAGCCCCGATACAAATATTCTTTTCGATTTGACAAATTGAACCTGGTCATATTAGCCTATGATAAGAAAACATACAAAAATTCTTCCCGTTTTCACTTTTTAGCGAGTTGAATTGTATTCGGATAGAAAGTGGAGTGTATCGTATAGTCGGCCCCGCCCGACTTTAGCCTTTCCTTACTGGTTTTATATTGACATCTGTTGTAATCAAAAGAATATTTATTACTTAATATATATGAATACATCAAACCCTTTTCTATAGTGTCCAGATGTAATATCATCGTCTTTGCTTATAATTAGACATCCATATTTATCTTTCAAACATTCTCGACAAATTTCCATAAATTTATTAAACTTCATATCGGAACCAACATGATCATTATAGATGTGTTCATTTCGTCCTGTTTGAACATTATAATTACATTGGAATTATCTCGAATTAAATGTTTAGGAATTCGGGTATATGTTTGACTCAAATAAAAACAATCGACATTTTTATGTCTACCCATAGAAAAATAACTTCGAATATTGTTTTTTTTTTCACTAGCAACATCGTGAAATATCATTAGAGAATTTGATTTTGCTTCGTCCGGTGGTATGACATCAACATTATCCGTACAAGTGTAATATCCCATACCCTTTATAGGTGTTATAAGTTTCTTTAGATACTCATATTTCGGTTGATACAAGGGCTTTGAATATAAATATATATTTTCAAATTTCAATCCATTAGGGCTTTCAATTAGACTTAGCAAGACATTTGTTTTTCCACAATTAGAAGGTCCCACTATCAATGCTCTTATAGAGTTCGGTAATAAGGAGCTATGTCTCGTTAGATTAGAATTATTTTGTGTGAAATCTAAATTTCTCACAATAATATTTGTATCCTGTTTAACTAAACGCATTTTAACAACTGATTACAAGTTGGTTATTTCATTCAAATTTATGTTGTTTTTTTTCATTTCAGAAATTATTTAAAATGATTGGTTAGTCGAATAATAAAATTTATTGTAAAAGAAACGTTCGCGGGAGAGGGTTGATGAATAATTTACCTGGTTACCAATTTTGTGGACCAGGTACAAAGTTAGAGAAACGATTGGAATAGGGCGATAAGGGAATAAATGCCCTTGATGCTGCTTGTAGAACTCATGATATAGCATATACACAAAGTAACGACTCATCGACATCGAGCTGATAGAGAGCTAACCAAGAGAGCGTGGGAACGTGTTAAAGCTAAAGACAGTACCTTAGGAGAAAAAATAAACGCATATTTAGTCACCAACGCCATGAAAGCTAAAGTAAAATTTGGTTTAGGTATGGGGAAGAAAAAAATATTTTCAAGTGCTATAAAAAATGCCATCACCATTCTAAAGAAGCAAAAACCGCAAGATATTAATACAGCTATAAAAACTGCACGAAAGGTTATTCACAACTCATTCAAAGGAAAGAAATCACAGATTGTTATTCCGAGGGTTATAAGATTACCAAAAATGGGTGGGTTTCTTCCTCTAATATCAATACTATCAAGTCTTGGAGCTATCGGAGCCATTGCCTCTGGAGGAGCTTCTATTGCAAATGCGTTAATCACTGCAAAAAAAGCCAAACAACAACTAGAAGAAAATGTTCGACATAATAAAGGCATGGAGACTATAGCAATGAGTAAAAGGCTTTACCTTAAACCATATAAGAAAGGACTGGGTATCATAGTGGATAACAAATATTCGACAAAAATCTAATAAAATATCTTCCCAATGTACCTCTAAGTAATATTGATTTAAAAATATTCCGCAAACAAAATATTCCCTATTTTAGAGATATTTATATGAGAGACAAACTAACAAAAAACCTCGTTGTAGAGAATGTGGTATAGTTAATTTAGACTCACATAAAGGAGCCGGTACGCATTGTGTAGCATACTATAAAAATAAAGATTTTATTGAATATTTCGATAGCTTTGGTAATTTACAACCACCATTGGAAATAATAGAATATTTATTAAATAATATAACCTACAATTATAAGAGACGACAGAAATTTAATTCAGTCAATTGCGGACACCTTTGTTTAAAATGTTTAATCCAATTTAAATAAATAAAAAATAAAGTACTTAATTTTCCTTTTATTCATATTTTCCTTTTATTCATATTTCATTTATTTTCCATTCTTGAAAGTAATTTATAAATTTTTACATCTTGTTTTATTGTATTAACCATTTTTTTACCAAACTCGAAACATAGACGGGTTAAATCAATTTCAACATCCTTTTCATAGAATCCTTTAATATCAGAAACTTGTATATATGTTTTCTTCAGATCGGCATATGTAGGTATATACAAATTATAATAAAAATATGCAATTTGTTGTTGCAATATGTTGTTAAATATTCCAATTCGAGTTATTGCATGCATTGTTTCACAGTCAATTTTGAGTTTTTATCGTTTTGTCTTAGTATTAGGAGACTTCTACCAATCTTTTGTCGAAATTCGTATTTGATGCCTTCTTTCGGAGGATCGTTAAGCAATTTAATGAATCAAAAAATGCATATTGATCCAATCGCAGTTGGATGCATCAAATGAACCCACATATCACGAGTTAGACCCACATAGTGCTTCTTCTTATTTTGAAACCATATCAAATTTTGATGTTTCAACGTCATCAAAATTTTAACTTTGAAATTTAAATTAATAAAATATTCAAATCGACCAAACGACGTCGTGATTTTGAAATTTTTTGTCTTCCTTTTTATTTGCGTGCCCCATTTGAGTTGAAAGAGTAAATTAACAAGTCGATTTTATGAAAATAAAAACTGTATATAAAGGGTTCACAAAAATAATAGTTATTTTAGTTGGTTGTAAAATGTTTCAAATAAATAGATCTTCCGTTGCCCTTTTGAAATTTCAATACTGTCATGGCAATGAAAACAGTATATACATGACAGAGATGGCATATATGTGTGGAACATCGGATGTCCCCAACTATTTCCTTTTCAAACCACCTTTCGATGTCAGAGAACTAACCAGAGATGGACGGAGAAAAAACAATTACTGCAAAAAATTTGTGAATGGATTGGATTGGTCACAAGGCTCAATAGTGATGTAGGTGTAATTATAATTATAAGTACATTTTTGTTTTTGGAAATGCTAAGAAAGACTTTCTAACAAAATATATTAAAACCAACATAATAAATCTAGAAAACAAAACAAGTTTTAAAACATTACCCAATTACTTTACTTCTTGTCCGCTCCATTCTGATGTTAGTTTTAAGTACGCAATTAATAATTTATATAAAATATTTGTTTTTGTAGATAAAAATTATTATCAAATAGAAAACTTTATATTAGATGAAATAATATATTAATAAATAAATAATAGTAAAATTAAAAACAAAAACACATTGAATTTTATTTCAGTCAAACGATTGAGTGTATTTATTTGAAGATTTTTAATAATTTATACTAAATAAGGTGAATAAAATACTTCAGTAGGTAGAATTTGTTTTAGCTCTAATCTATATAGGTTATCTTGTCCATCACGCATGGATGTTTTTGTTATTGAAAAGGCTCCAACATTTAAACGTTGCACCACATCGTCTCCAAGAGAGTTGAATCTGCTCGGTAGATACAAAATGCTGTCGTCCAAAACAATATTTAGCGAATGGGTTGGTTTTAGAAAATGTTAACCGTATCCTTTATTTTAAACAGGAAGCTTGGTTAAAACCATACATAAAAAAAAAAACAATTATCATAGAACCATGGCAAAGAATGCTTTCGAAAAAGACTTTTTTCAAGCTATTCAATAATTCAGTCTATGGGAAAACCAAGGAAAATGTTGACAAAAGAAAGGATGTCAAAATTGTTAAAAATTGGGAGAGAATAGATTGGGTGCACAGGCATGGATGGCGAAACCGAATTTCCATAGTTTGACACAGTTTTCTGATGACATGGTTGCCATTCAGATGAGTCGTGTAAAGACTCTGTGCGACAAACCAATTTATTTAGGGTTCTCTGTCTTGGAACTTTCCAAATGGTTAATGTATGATTTCCATTACGAATTCATGAAGAAGTTCCAGGAAGATTTTTATTTAAATTATATGGATACAGATTCATTCATATATTCCTGTTTAAATAGAGATTTTTATAAAGAACTGAGATTACAGGATATTCAGGATAAGTTTGATACCTCAGAGTATCCTTCAGATAATCCTTTCAATATACCGTTACTAACTAAAAAGGTATTAGGAATGGTGAAGGATGAAAATTGTTGGAAAATTATGACAGAATTTGTAGGATTGAGACCGAAAATGTATGATATAAGTATACAAGACGGATCCCTCATAAAAAATCTAAGGGCGTTAAAAAGTCTGTACTTAATAAATTTACAATAGACACCTACCGATACTGCTTATTAAATAAGAAAAAATATTGTGATAATATGATCACATTTAGATCTAAAAAGCATACAATTTATACTAATCAATTTAATAAAATAACTTTGAGCTACGATGACGATAAAAGAAAAATTAAGTCCGACGGTATAAATACATATGCTTGGGGACATTATGAAATAGAAAGTCCATCAGACAATTATATTGAAAATATTGATCTGAACTCGATTGATTTAATGACGTTTGATTACAGTTTAAGTGATATCAACAATCTAGATCTTGCGACTTGAGATGAACTGAGAGAAAGTGAAAATGTCGATATAAATTTAAGTTCAATAAATCTCATGACATTTGATTGTAATTTTAATGGGGTTAATAATCAAGACTTGGCTTCTTTAAATGAATTGAATTTGTAATTAACCCCTATTTATCCTGCCTATTTATCGTTAAAAATAAAAAGACATGTTATTAAGTTTCAAATATAATTGTAAATTTGTGTTTTTTTGGTAATTTCATTCATACAATGATGTTGTGTAAGTATATAATTTTAAAAATGTTTAAATAATTTTTCTAACTATTACTGTTAAAGGTGTATACTCAAGCAATCGATCGTGAAGTATTAAACAATATGAGATGTGTTTCAGGAATAGCTTTGTTTGTTTCAAACTCAATTTTAACATCAATAGGTCCGCTTTTGGCCATTTCATTCTGATGACTAACATCAATTACTATTACAGGGGTTTCCTTAAATTTTTCACACGAAAGGATTGGTTGTGGTTTGCGCATATAATAACTTTGTTGAAATTTAGCGTACATATCATATAGAACAGCATATCGGTTATCATCAAATTTCAAGTTTAAATCATCATATGGATATGTTTCTGAATTTAGGTGGACTTTCATGTTTGTCAAATTACAGTGTGAAAATGTTGTATCTTTTGAGAACGCAAACAAAGTGAAACGCGGCCTTTCTCTGTTTACAGACAACTTTACATTCCAATTACACTTTGTTGCACCATTAAATGTTGGATTAAAATGACAATCCCAGCTACGGAACGCGAGTGGTAAAGACGTTCCATCTTTTATGTTTTCATAATTTTTATTTTCGATGTATCAGAAAGGTGTATGTGTGGAATTCGCCATATTATATTTGTTATTGTTAAAGTTAAATCTTAAAACTTCAGCTACATCTGTAGAATAACATACGTTGTTGTCACTTGAGCTACGTAGCACTATGAGGTCGTGTTTGCTATTCAATATAACTTTAGTGTAATCTTCGGCAAACCCCAATAACATCTTAAGTGGAACATAAAAGTTGAACGCCCCAATTGTTAGATCGTTACCGTTATTCCATCCAGCATTTTTCATCATATTACTTTCAAAGTCGTTCAGAGAGGCATAATTCTTTCTGGTGCTAGATAATCCTAAATAGCGAGTTCGATCGATTTCAACGCCATTAAGTTCATATCGAATTTCATCAAACATGTGTGCCACACAGTTGTTTCGCGATCGAGCATTATATATTTTCGCTCCCCCTACCAGTGTAACATAGCCTTCTATGGAAATGTAGTTTTCACTGGGTAATACATACAAGTCCTGATTTTGAATTGTTATTCTAATCTCATCGTTATTTTTAAAAGATTGTATATATGGCACATATGTATGATAGTCGTTTTTTTATTATATTCTCGTCTGTGAGTGGCTTTTCAACAACATTAAGTATTTCAGACATAATTTTTTAATCGAAATTTTAAAGATTAAAAAAAAATATTTTCTTTTGTCAATGGTAGTCTTTTAGGTTTGACTGATTGGAAAGGAATGTGTATATCTTTTCTTTTATTCCCGTATTTATCATAAATAATCATTTTGATTTCGGCCTGAGATGCAATCGAAGAGTAATTTCTTCTCCGCGAAAATTTATTAAACGTTCTTCTTGATCAACAATCCAAACTTTACGTGAACTGATTTCTTTGACATTTACTGGTAAATAAATTAGGTTTTTAGGTATTTCATCCATTTTATATTCTGGAGACTCGTTTATAGTTTGTACTGCTAAATTGTTTAAATATGCTCCTGTAATTATATTACATTGTATTTGTATGGCGTTCACTTTCAAAATGTTAACAGGTATATACGATTTATGACTTTCTTTCGATAACAAAATTCGGTCATCAAATCCAAACAATGTTCCTATAGAACGATCTCGATTAAGATATGTAACATCGAAGAATATAAATATAAAAATCTCTAAAGTTTTTTCTCCATTATGTTTTCCATATACTGGTTTTATATAGGATACAATATCTTCCAACTCGTAAGATCCGACAGATATTTCGATTGTCATGTCACCGATATGAAATAAATTGTTGTCATAGTCAACGTTTGGAATGGAGTTGTAAGAATGAAAATCTATTAGAGAACATTCATACTCGTCTGGCAGTTGGATTGGTGGAAAAGATGTTCTTTATTATTGTATGTATCTACTAAATCCTTATATATCTTGATCCACTGATAGGTTCCCTTAAATGAAAATTCACGAAACAGGATAGATTTAAAGGTACGGTTGAAACGCTTAACAATTGATGCCTATATATGTAGAATAGTGATTAATTTTATACTTATTCATTAATCGTTTAAAATCTTTCTTACAAAACTCCTTTCCATCGTCAGTTTGTAAATTTTTTGGTATTCGACCCAAATTCAATATTCTTTAGAATGCAGCGGAAACATCGGAAGCATTTTTAGTTTTAGTGTGTTCTACCCACGCATTTTTTGAAATGTTGTCTATAACTGTTAATTGATATTTGAATCCTTTATTAAATTTTGAATAATTCCCAATTTCCAGCAAATCTGCTTGCCATGAATCGTCAATTCCTTTCATAATAACTCTTCGTCGTGGGAACTTTTTGCGGGCCAGTATGTAGTAGTATGACCAGCATTTTGTGATGCTATGAGAAGCTTTAATCTTTCCACCAATTCGTTGGGATCGTCCCAGTATATATAGTTCGGGTTTTGAAGACTTACGCTAATAAGGTCCTTACCTGTGTGAGTAGATTGAAATAACCTTTTTATTATTTTTGTATATTTAAAACCTTTGTTCATTGGGGTCATGTTTTCTTCGATATATTATTAAAATCTTTTTGTATATATCCAGCTCATATGAATCATAACTCTTAGGATTTTTATAAAAAAGCAATTCATATAGCCCATGCGTATTAGCCCAAGATTGATTTCCAATAATAATTTTGTCAGCACTTAGATGTATACTGCTGTTACCGAATTTCCAAACATCATTCTCTTTATGCGGTCCATATATGGTATCAAGTTTTCCATCTCTATTCAAAGAAGATAAGTCAATTGTGTCTTCTTCCTCTGATTGCGAAAAAACGGGTCCTACTTTGCTTCTTCTTCCACTTCACTCAAGCTATCAAACTAATTGTTTAATTACAAATGTTGTCATTCTCAACTTCCACCTTTCCTTGGTGTGCGGCCTACGGTCAAATGGAATTCCTTTACTTATTCCCCTACGTTAGATTTTGTCTACTACTTTCTTCATACGACTTTGTAATATTACGCACAAAAAGAGTAGTAACACCTTCTAACGAGTAGCGAATGCACTGAGAGCCGCCTTTCCGCATCTAAGCTATGCTTTAGTTTTACTCGTTATATTGTAAATCTCTTGTTCATTGGATTTCGTCCAAACAACATCCTCACAAACTTTTGTACAAAAGGTAATATTGTTTACGACAAAAAATTGATTTGAGTTTTATTTGAAAATATTAAATTTTCGTATTTTTATTTATTTTCATCTTTGCTAAGCAAACATTGGTCCACACGAGCCGGATACTTGCTTCCAGCAATTAATTGGTTTTTATTTTTTCTTCAAAGGCAAATCTGACTCCGTCAGCAACAACAACACCCACATAATAAATCAGCCATCTTATTTCATCCATCTTCATCATATATATTATTAACAAAAGGTGCGTATTGTCAGTTTTATTTAAAAGTGAGTATATCGCGTTTTGTTTATTTATAAAGAGAAAAAAAAAATAGTAAAACGGTCGTTTGACAACATCGGTACCGCGTCGGTTTGTGTCTTTGTGTGATTCTCATACATCCAGACGGACGGACATACATCCGTACATTCCCAGCTAACATTTGAACGTTTGTTTCACGATCACGATTTTTTCGCGACTGAATTTCCAATCGTCACCACGATTGTCGGAGCAGAATTATATTTTTCTCTGCTTTTCACGATTTGTTTTTGTGTTTACTTTGTGTCACAGTCGTACATGTAGTTTTGTTATTGTTTTCTTACTTCTTCCCGCACACCAGGGATGATAAAGTTGATACTTTAGTACTTTTTTGATACTTTTCGACTTTCCAAAATACCGCAGTACCCCCGCGATATATTTGGTACCTTTTTCAGATTCAGCATATGTATATGTCTGAATAGGCAAACTCTTCTAAATATTGTCAAACTGGACGAGATATGTATGTATATATTTTAAATTTTCTAATATCCCGAAAGTAAATTTATTAACTTTTCTATTCCCTTCTACATTATAGCCCACAGAGTTTTTGCTAATATATACGAATTTAAAAATAATAATACGGAAAATGTAGTTATCATAATATGTAGGTTTTAAAAAGCAGACTTCTGATTAGCAGAAAGGAATCTGCGGATTGGGTTTTAAAGTATATGATGCAAATACGATGAAATGATCTATGAATTGGGTTAAATTTCTTAGGTTGGAAGTTATTCAAGAATGGGTTACTAATAATGTCATATTGTAAGAATTAAACGTTTTGTTTTTATCATACCACTATAGCACAACTTGCAACTGTTCTTAAAAATAAATGGACAAATATATATATATTTTGCCAGTGGGCGTAAGCACATACGATATTTGTGAGTTTTAAACCCTGTAACTGGGAAGAAACCTTTTTAAATAGCTGTAGCTTATTTTAACGTTTTAGTCAAACTTTTAATTTCCATAATCGGGGAGCCTTTAGTAGTGCGCTGCTGCTGGTACTCAGGGCACAGTTTTGGTTGTGTCCGTTGGCAAAAGGCATACTGACGCTGTCATGCTATTTTGCTATTTTTGAAAAACTCCATATTCAGAATCGATTATTCCCCATATCAGACGTTCAAATTTTCTATACTTTGGAAATTTTCTTCCATAAAGTCTCTAATTTCATTCTGTGCAATTTGGATTATTTATAATGAAAAATAAAGAAGTTTCAGACAATTTTGTTAAACATCCCAATTGAAAATCCATGACGACAGCGACGATATAATAAACAGTTGAATTTTTTTACAAAAGACAAGCAAAGAAAAAAATACGAGAACTTCATTATTCCATAGATAAAAAATTAGGAATTGATACTTTTTTGATCACAAAAGTACCTTTTCGTCGATTTCATTTATCATCCCTGCCGCACACTCCACCGAACTCGTGTTTTGCAAAGGGAATTTAATTATGTCTCTCTGAAATTCTAACGGGTTTTCCAATATCTGCTCAGCAGAAAAAGAAAAGAAAAAACGTTTTTGCTTGTTTTCATTTGAGTATTTAACAAGCAAACAAGCTTCAGAGGTCAAGTGCAGCACAAGTGTTTTTTGTAAGAAAAAAAATTGAAGAAATAAAATAAACAGTTGGTTTTTAGGTGGTGAAATAAAATAAATAAGTTAAAAACTCTACAACAGCTTAGAGATTTCCACAACGAAACAAAAGAAAACGAGGATATTATTGCCCAATTGGTATGTTTATTTATCTTCATTTATCTACTTCTACCTATATCTATCTTTTTATATCTTTTTACAGAAATATGTTATTAGTAAAGTGGGAGGAGACTGCTGCAACTCGTTCATTAGAAACGCATTTAAAAAGCTGCTAAGCGATGAAGTGGCTACAAAATTAAGCTGGCGTGGAACTAACGAAAAGCCCAGCATTCAAGAGATCTGCATTAAGGAAATTATAACCAGTAAGTATTACTAATCACGTGTTCTTTCATCATTTTAATTTTCTTTTTCTTTTCAAAGATATGTGTCATGTAAAGTTCCCAAAATCGGATGACTCTTCAATTAATAGAGCAATCCAGCAACACTTTGTTCATGCTGCAGATCGGCTTAGGAAAGTAGATCGAACAAAAACTATTAAATAAGTAAATTTTAATTTAAAATACTTTATTTTTATTTATGAAATGAAATTTTTAATAAAAAGCGTGTTCTATGAAAGAAACAAATAATTATAAGCATTTTTGTATAAATTTACAATCGTTTTGGCAATCGCCTGCGATTGGATTTTGCTTATCGTCGACGATTGGATTTTGCTCATCGTTGACGATTGGATTTTGCTCATCGTCGACGATTGGAAAGTAAGAGTCGCCGTCTTGACACAGTTACTTCAGTTGCTCTGAACGTGCGCGATTGGAATACGACATCGCGCACGATAACTTTAATCGTCGGCTCCGATCATGAAAGAGTCGTGCACGATTGAAAATGCTAGCTGGGTTAGAACATATTTTCATTACGCGAAAATAAAGATAAATATTAAAATATTGCCGCCGCATATTCAAAATATTTAGCAGTGAGTGAAATAAGAGAAAAGTGTGCTGTTAATAATTATTGAAACAGATAAATAAAGTGCTGGGTTTTCAACGTTGATCGGTGGTGGTTTTTTGCAACAACAAAACATATGTATTCAAACGAGTAATTGCATTACTCTCGGTTCCCAGCTAGCATTTTCAATCGTGCACGACTCTTTCATGATCGGAGCCGACGATTAAAGTTATCGTGCGCGATGTCGTATTCCAATCGCGCACGTTCAGAGCAACTGAAGTAACTGTGTCAAGACGGCGACTCTTACTTTCCAATCGTCGACGATAAGCAAAATCCAATCGCAGGCGATTGCCAAAACGACTGTAAATTTATACAAAAATGCTTATAATTATTTGTTTCTTTCATAGAACACGCTTTTTATTAAAAATTTCATTTCATAAATAAAAATATAGTATTTTAAATTAAAATTTACTTATTTACTAGTTTTTGTTCGATCTACTTTCCTAAGCCGATCTGCAGCATGAACAAAGTGTTGCTGGATTGCTCTATTAATTGAAGAGTCATCCGATTTTGGGAACTTTACATGACACATATCTTTGAAAAGAAAAAGAAAATTAAAATGATGAAAGAACACGTGATTAGTAATACTTACTGGTTATAATTTCCTTAATGCAGATCTCTTGAATGCTGGGCTTTTCGTTAGTTCCACGCCAGCTTAATTTTGTAGCCACTTCATCGCTTAGCAGCTTTTTAAATGCGTTTCTAATGAATGAGTTGCAGCAGTCTCCTCCCACTTTACTAATAACATATTTCTGTAAAAAGATATAAAAAGATAGATATAGGTAGAAGTAGATAAATGAAGATAAATAAACATACCAATTGGGCAATAATATCCTCGTTTTCTTTTGTTTCGTTGTGGAAATCTCTAAGCTGTTGTAGAGTTTTTAACTTATTTATTTTATTTCACCACCTAAAAACCAACTGTTTATTTTATTTCTTCAATTTTTTTTCTTACAAAAAACACTTGTGCTGCACTTGACCTCTGAAGCTTGTTTGCTTGTTAAATACTCAAATGAAAACAAGCAAAAACGTTTTTTCTTTTCTTTTTCTGCTGAGCAGATATTGGAAAACCCGTTAGAATTTCAGAGAGACATAATTAAATTCTCTTTGCAAAACACGAGTTCGGTGGAGTGTGCGGCAGGGATGATAAATGAAATCGACGAAAAGGTACTTTTGTGATCAAAAAAGTATCAATTTCTAATTTTTTATCTATGGAATAATGAAGTTCTCGTATTTTTTTCTTTGCTTGTCTTTTGTAAAAAAATTCAACTGTTTATTATATCGTCGCTGTCGTCATGGATTTTCAATTGGGAAGTTTAACAAAATTGTCTGAAACTTCTTTATTTTTCATTATAAATAATCCAAATTGCACAGAATGAAATTAGAGACTTTATGGAAGAAAATTTCCAAAGTATAGAAAATTTGAACGTCTGATATGGGGAATAATCGATTCTGAATATGGAGTTTTTCAAAAATAGCAAAATAGCATGACAGCGTCAGTATGCCTTTTGCCAACGGACACAACCAAAACTGTGCCCTGAGTACCAGCAGCAGCTCACTACTAAAGGCTCCCCGATTATGGAAATTAAAAGTTTGACTAAAACGTTAAAATAAGCTACAGCTATTTAAAAAGGTTTCTTCCCAGTTACAGGGTTTAAAACTCACAAATATCGTATGTGCTTACGCCCACTGGCAAAAGATATATATATTTGTCCATTTATTTTTAAGAACAGTTGAAAGTTGTGCTATAGTGGTATGATAAAAACAAAACGTTTAATTCTTACAATATGACATTATTAGTAACCCATTCTTGAATAACTTCCAACCTAAGAAATTTAACCCAATTCATAGATCATTTCATCGTATTTGCATCATTATACTTTAAAACCCAATCCGCAGATTCCTTTCTGCTAATCAGAAGTCTGCTTTTTAAAACCTACATATTATGATAACTACATTTTCCGTATTATTATTTTTAAATTCGTATATATTAGCAAAAACTCTGTGGGCTATAATGTAGAAGGGAATAGAAAAGTTAATAAATTTACTTTCGGGATATTAGAAAATTTAAAATATATACATACATATCTCGTCCAGTTTGACAATATTTAGAAGAGTTTGCCTATTCAGACATATACATATGCTGAATCTGAAAAAGGTACCAAATATATCGCGGGGGTACTGCGGTATTTTGGAAAGTCGAAAAGTATCAAAAAAGTACTAAAGTATCAACTTTATCATCCCTGGTGTGCGGGAAGAAGTAAGAAAACAATAACAAAACTACATGTACGACTGTGACACAAAGTAAACACAAAAACAAATCGTGAAAAGCAGAGAAAAATATAATTCTGCTCCGACAATCGTGGTGACGATTGGAAATTCAGTCGCGAAAAAATCGTGATCGTGAAACAAACGTTCAAATGTTAGCTGGGTTAAAAGAAGAATAAACAAACCAACAACAACATACATTTGCTTACCATACGGTTCGGAGTTGCAAAACATCATCATACCCCACGGTCAGCGTATGAAAGAGTACATACGTACGTCAATACACACACAGCCATACATAGATTTTCTCTTATTTATTAGCGCGGGTCGTTCTCGGTGAGATTCGAAATTTATTAGCGTGGGTCGATCTTGGTGACATTTGAAATTTTTTATCGATTTTTTTTTCGTTTCCTATCTCGGGTAGTATTATTGTTGGACTATCCGGATATAGTAAAAATATTGGTTTCACGACACCGTGTACCCTACAGTCGGTCTTCTACACTGTCAGAAAAACATTTTAAAAAATTTTCGGTTTTCGGTTTATTTTTGATTTTTTGCTTGATACGAGCGTACATTTATTGCGTGCATCATACAGTCCGTGCACCCTACTCTCGGTCAAGTGAACATACATAGGAATTTATATTTTTCCCCCCGATTTTTCCATTGACTTTCTTTTACAGAGAAATATTTTGGGGCATTTTCGTGCTTCTAAATAAAATTTCGTGTATTTTTCGATACACTGGGAAAAAATCTGTGAGGTTTAATAATTTTTAATTAAAATTTTTGTTAAATTTAATAGCAATTTGGCCAAAGTTCGTGACTGAACTAATTTTCGTGTATTTTTCGATACATTGGACTATTTTTGGGGTTTCGTTTTTACCTTATTGCTAGACATATTTCATTCGTTTAGCATTTTCGTGCTTTTTCAAAATAATCAGGGTATTTTTCGGTACACTGTGAATGTTTTTGGATTTCTTTCTGAAATATTTTTTTGGATAACTTTGAATAGTTTTCATTTATTTGGCACTTACGTGTATTTTCCTGGTATTTTTTAATACATTAAGCAAAGTGTTTACTTTTTTTGGGTTTTACTTAATTCTCGCTTGGTTCAATATGCCTCTCACTCCACTCGACTGCTTTATCAGAGCAACTGATGCTTTGGTAAAATTTGATGCGAACTTCAGTACCCTACGGGATGAAGACCTCGACATATATTCCCTTGAAATACAGGGTTCAGAAGCGAGAACATTATGGAGTAATGTTAAGGACAGGTACGATAAGTGTCTTAGTCATCTCCAAACTGCTCAGGATGCGGAGAAGGAGTACATAGATTCTGCTGACAGCAAATATGATGTAGCGTATAGGGCATTTGTACGTGTCCTCGCTGCTATTAATAGGAAATTGGATGAACTTCGAGCTCCGCTAAAGTCATCCCCTCCGACTCCGCCCGTACTTCTACGGATACATATTCGATAGATCATTTGGATTCGCCTTCTGATCGATCAGAATCTATAAGGGAGCAGCAGGAACAATGTGGGGGCAGCAACAGTATGGCTCACGGCCTTTCGTTGCCGCCATGCGATACTGACGTTTTCCATGGCGATTTCCTCTCATGGCCTACATTTAGGGATCTGTTTTCAGCGGTATACATTAATAACTCCCGCTTAAGTGACATTGAACGGCTATGTCATTTGATTAGGAAAACGAGCGGTGAGGCTCGCGAAATTGTATCCAAATTTCCACTCACCCATCGCAGTTTTATTCTAGCCTGGAAAGCCTTGAAAGATGTGTACGATAACACTCGCATCTTGGTGAACAACCAGCTCAAGATGCTTTTTGATCTTCCGATCCTTGATAGCGAAAGTAGCTTAGGTTTGAAAAATTTGCAACGAGGAATAAATGGATGTCTTTCTGCAATGTCCATTTATGACGTAGCCACGGATAGTTGGGATCCTATATTAGTTTTTTGTGTATTCAGCGATTGCCCAAAAGCACTGTAACGTTATGGGAACAGAGTGTGAAGAATAAGTCGGCTTTGTCTTCGTGGAAAGATATGGATCTCTTTCTTACGGAAAGAATACAAACTCTGACATGTCTTTGTGACATAAAGGGTATCGATTCCACGAAGAAGTCCGACGGTAGGAAGGTGGGTGCGCATTTTACAAATGAAGGCTCATCTGGATCTTCTCGTTCTCCTCAGAACAAACTGTGTATTCTCTGTCCCAGACAATTTCATCAACTTCGTGATTGTCCACGATTTGGGGGCCTTTCGGTCTCCGACCGGTTTGACACCGTCAAACGTCATCACTGCTGTGTAAATTGCTTGATGCGTGGCCACGAAGCTAGGAAGTGTGGAAGTATTCAGAAATGTGGAAAATGCGAGAAGAGACATCATACTCTTTTGCATCGCGATGCATCGAATTCTGAGGGTTCGGCTGTTGTAGCGAATCCTGCCGGGAGTTTGGTTCCGATCACCCGACTAATCCTCCATTTGTGAATCCTTCGCTGCCGTCAACTTCTTCTGGAGGTTCATCTGGTGCTATAAATAGACAGGTATATCATGCTTCGCAGGATAGAACTGTGTTATTAGGGACAGCGATGATAATTATCGTACACCAAGGTATTTCGTACCCAGCTCGGGCTCTTATCGACCCGGCTTCAGAGGCTTCGTTTATTACGGAACGATTGCAAAATCGCCTCAACATTCCGGCCAGTTCCACTCAGGCTAGAATATCGAGTGTAAATCAGTCATTCTCGGCTACTTCTCGCAAAATATGTTCTTTGAGTATAGGGTCTATTTTGGATACGGCGTTGTTGATGGAAACTAATGCCTTAGTTCTTCCGCATATTGCGGGCAACTTGCCATCTTTTTCAACGAAATCAGATGTGACTTCTCGTTTGCCAAATATTCGTTTGGCCGATACGCATATATTCGATTGTCGACCTGTGGACCTTTTACTGGGAGCAGATCTTTATCCGAGAATTCTATTGGAAGGAACTCTTCAAAACGTATTAGGTTCATTGATCGCGCAAAACACGGTCTTTGGCTGGATCATTACTGGTCCCGTTTCCTCTTCTTACATTCGAGTTTTTTCTACCTCCATTGAGTTCGCCGAAGAAGATAATCTTAACAAGAATCTTCTTCGATTTTGGGAACTTGAGGAGACCCCAAGAAGGTCTATGTTTTCTCCTTCGGACAAATTTTGTGAAGACAATTATAAACTGACGAACCGTAGAGATTCGGAGGGGAGATATATTTTTACACTTCCCATTACATCTGAATTCTGCGGACAACTGAACTTAGGACAATGAAGGGGAAATTGTTTACGACAATTTCTGCGCAACGAGGCCTCTCTCCTGAGAAAACCACATATCAAGACAGTTTATGACGGGGTGGTAAGGGAATATTTGGACTTGAACCATATGAGGCCAGTTTCAGCCCCTTCTTCGGCAACCCCCACAGTATGTTACTTGCCTCATCATCCGGTAATTAACCCGGATAAAAAGACTACCAAACTTCGAGTGGTTTTTAACGCCTCAAATAAAACATCAAATGGGAAGAGTCTTAACGACATTCTTCATATAGGTCCGACCTTGCAATTAGATCTAGTTCACCTCATTCTGAGGTGGAGACTATTTAGATTCGTTTTAAACTGCGATATTACTCAGATGTACCGCCAGATTAGAGTCGATTCGGTCCATACTCCTCTGCAGAGAATACTCTTTAGGGATTCTCCTCAAAAGATTGTTCAAGATTATGAGCTGCAGACGGTAACCTTTGGAGTTAACGGTGCTCCATATCTAGCCATACGGACGTTATTACAAATGGCCGATTACTCTGAAGACGAATTTCCCCATGCTGCACACATTCTACGAAAGTGCATGTACGTTGACGACGTTTTAACGGGTTAGCATGATCTGGAGACTGCATTGACCTCTCGTGATCAATTAATTTCAGCTTTGTCTTCTGCGAAATTCGAATTGAGGAAATGGACGTCGAATGACCGGATTATTTTAGAATGTTTTCCTACGGAACATTTAGTCGATGTGAAGCTTCTCACTTTCGTGGAAGCTAGTAGTTCTAAACCATTGGGTATTCGTTGGAATGCTCAGTTACATTTATTCTATTCCAATACGACTCTATCGGAGTCGGCTATAGAAGATGCGACATTACACATTGTGAATCGCTACAGAAAATTTAAGGCTTTAAAGCAGCAATTCTGCCTACGGTGGAAAGACGAGTATCTGAAGAGCTTATATAAAAGATATAAATGGAAATTTCCGCAGAGCGATGTTCAAATAGGCGGTTTAGTTGTTATTCGAGACGAACAACTGCCTCCCACTTCGTGGAAATTAGGTCGGGTAAATAACGTCCATCCGGGTATCGACGGTCGCGTTAGAGTCGCGGATATTCGAACGGGAATATAATACTATAATACTATCGCGCCATTTCTATTTTCGTAGTACAATGCATGGTGAAGGTAGTAGTAGGACCACATCAAGGCTGGCCTTACGGGTCGTCGACGTCTATGGTGTGGTCAGCAGTACTTATGGTCTCTACGAGCTATGGTACTGCGAATTTGGGCTCTACGAGCTATATAGGGTTTTTGTTAATTAGTATGTAAGAAAAATGAAATCGAAAATATATGCTCATAAAACTGACAACTACCCCTTTTATTTGCCTTATCAATAAGTGAATATACATATTTATATTACATTAGGGTTTAATTGAAATTGTTTAACATTCTTTACAACATTGCGGGGTGTTGCAAGGCGGGCGGCAATGTTTAATTAGAAATGTTGTCATTCTCAACTTCCACCTTGGCATTCCTTTATTTATTCCCCTACGTTAGATTTTGTCTACTACTTTCTTCATACTTTACGCACAAAAAGAGTAGTAACACCTTCTAACGAGTAGCGAATGCACTGAGAGCCGCCTTTCTCCATCTAAGCTACGCTTTAGTTTTACTCGTTATATTGTAAATCTCTTGTTCATTGGATTTCGTCCAAACAACATCCTCACAAACTTTTGTATAAAAGGTAATATTGTTTACGACAATAAATTGAATTGAGTTTTATTTGAAAATATTAAATTTTCGTATTTTTATTTATTTTCATCCTTGCTACGCAAACACTCATCTTTATAGATTTTACTAGAAAATTTGTTTTCTTTTTATACTTTTTATTTGGTGTACAGGTTTCAAATTTTATATCATGATTTCCGGGTGGAGATCTTTTAATATTTTCATGAGATATTTTAATGAATTTATTTAGTGGTTCTGTTAGAGGTTTAAATGTGCTTTCCAACTTATTCGCTATTTCATTTTCTCCCAATTTGATACTCTGAAATTTTTGTTTTAAAAATTTTCGCGGCTTAATTAATTCCTTTAATATTTTTTCATCCATTGTTAAAGTGTGTCAATGTTTCAACCAATAATCAGTTTGTTGCAAACTGGTAGCTGTTCGTTTTAAAGTGGCAGGCAGGTATTTTAAACTGGTGGGCAGTTGTTTTTAACTGGTGTGCAGTCTGTTTTAAACAGATATATGCTAGTTTTTGACTGATAGCAGTTTCTATTAGACTGGTAGCAGTTCCTATCGGACTGGTAGCAGTTCCTATTATACTGGTAGCAGTTCCGATTATACTGATAGCAGATCCTATTAGACTGATAGCTGTTTGTTTTATGTTGATAGCTGGTCTTTTATATCGACTGCTGTTCTTTTTATATTGACATCTGTTGTAATCAAAAGAATATTTATTACTTAATATATATGAATACATCAAACCCTTTTCTATAGTGTCCAGATGTAATATCATCGTCTTTGCTTATAATTAGACATCCATATTTATCTTTCAAACATTCTCGACAAATTTCCATAAATTTATTAAACTTCATATCGGAACCAACATGATCATTATAGATGTGCTTCATATTCATTTCGTCCTGTTTGAACATTATAATTACATTGGAATTATCTCGAATTAAATGTTTAGGAATTCGGGTATATGTTTGATTCAAATAAAAACAATCGACATTTTTATGTCTACCCATATAAAAATAACTTCGAATATTGTTTTTTTTTTTTTCACTAGCAACATCGTGAAATATCATTAGAGAATTTGATTTTGCTTCGTCCGGTGGTATGACATCAACATTATCCGTACAAGTGTAATATCCCATACCCTTTATAGGTGTTATAAGTTTCTTTAGATACTCATATTTCGGTTGATACAAGGACTTTGAATATAAATATATATTTTCAAATTTCAATCCATTACGGCTTTCAATTAGACTTAGCAAGACATTTGTTTTTACACAATTAAAAGGTCCCACTATCAATGCTCTTATAGAGTTCGGTAATAAGGAGCTATGTCTCGTTAGATTAGAATTATTTTTTGTGAAATCTAAATTTCTCACATTAATATTTGTATCTTGTTTAACTAAACGCATTTTAACAACTGATTACAAGTTGGTTATTTCATTCAAATTTATGTTGTTTTTTTTTTCATTTCAGAAATTATTTAAAATGATTGGTTAGTCGAATAATAAAATTTATTGTAAAAGAAACGTTCGCGGGAGAGGGTTGATGAATAATTTACCTGGTTACCAATTTTGTGGACCAGGTACAAAGTTAGAGAAACGATTGGAATAGGGCGATAAGGGAATAAATGCCCTTGATGCTGCTTGTAGAACTCATGATATAGCATATACACAAAGTAACGACTCATCGACATCGAGCTGATAGAGAGCTAACCGAGAGAGCGTGGGAACGTTAAAGCTAAAGACAGTACCTTAGGAGAAAAAATAAACGCATATTTAGTCACCAACGCCATGAAAGCTAAAGTAAAATTTGGTTTAGGTATGGGGAAGAAAAAAATATTTTCAAGTGCTATAAAAAATGCCATCACCATTCTAAAGAAGCAAAAACCGCAAGATATTAATACAGCTATAAAAACTGCACGAAAGGTTATTCACAACTCATTCAAAGGAAAGAAATCACAGATTGTTATTCCGAGGGTTATAAGATTACCAAAAATTGGTGGGTTTCTTCCTCTAATATCAATACTATCAAGACTTGGAGCTATCGGAGCCATTGCCTCTGGAGGAGCTTCTATTGCAAATGCGTTAATCACTGCAAAAAAAGCCAAACAACAACTAGAAGAAAATGTTCGACATAATAAAGGCATGGAGACTATAGTAATGAGTAAAAGGCTTTACCTTAAACCATATAAGAAAGGACTGGGTATCATAGTGGATAACAAATATTCGACAAAAATCTAATAAAATATCTTCCCAATGTACCTCTAAGTAATATTGATTTAAAAACATTCCGCAAAAAAAAAATATTCCCTATTTTAGAGATATTTATATGAGAGACAAACTAACAAAAAACCTCGTTGTAGAGAATGTGGTATAGTTAATTTAGACTCACATAAAGGAGCCGGTACGCATTGTGTAGCATACTATAAAAATAAAGATTTTATTGAATATTTCGATAGCTTTGGTAATTTACAACCACCATTGGAAATAATAGAATATTTATTAAATAATATAACCTACAATTATAAGAGACGACAGAAATTTAATTCAGTCAATTGCGGACACCTTTGTTTAAAATGTTTAATCCAATTTAAATAAATAAAAAATAAAGTACTTAATTTTCCTTTTATTCATATTTCATTTATTTTCCATTCTTGAAAGTAATTTATAAATTTTTACATCTTGTTTTATTGTATTAACCATTTTTTTACCAAACTCGAAACATAGACGGGTTAAATCAATTTCAACATCCTTTTCATAGAATCCTTTAATATCAGAAACTTGTATATATGTTTTCTTCAGATCGGCATATGTAGGTATATACAAATTATAATAAAAATATGCAATTTGTTGTTGCAATATGTTGTTCCAGCAAACGAATGTAGTTAAATGTAGTTAAATATTCCAATTCGAGTTATTGCATGCATTGTTTCACAGTCAATTTTGAGTTTTTTTATCGTTTTGTCTTAGTATTAGGAGACTTCTACCAATATTTTGTCGAAATTCGTATTTGATGCCTTCTTTCGGAGGATCGTTAAGGAATTTAATGAATCAAAAAATGCATATTGATCCAATCGCAGTTGAATGCATCAAATGAACCCACATATCACGAGTTAGACCCACATAGTGCTTCTTCTTATTTTGAAACCATATCATAGGCTCAAATTTTGATGTTTCAACGTCATCAAAATTTTAACTTTTAAATTTAAATTAATAAAATATTCAAATCGACAAAACGACGTCGTGATTTTGAAATTTTTTGTCTTCCTTTTTATTTGCGTGCTCCATTTGAGTTGAAAGAGTAAATTAACACAGTCGATTTTATGAAAATAAAAACTGTATATAAAGGGTTCACAAAAATAATAGTTATTTTAGTTGGTCACCAAACTCGGTTGTAAAATGTTTCAAATAAATAGATCTTCCGTTGCCTTTTTGAAATTTCAATACTGTCATGGCAATGAAAACAGTATATACATGAAAGAGATGGCATATATGTGTGGAACATCGGATGTCCCCAACTATTTCCTTTTCAAACCACCTTTCGATGTCAGAGAACTAACCAGAGATGGACGGAGAAAAAACAATTACTGCAAAAAATTTGTGAATGGATTGGATTGGTCACAAGGCTCAATAGTGATGTAGGTGTACTTATAATTATAAGTATATTTTTGTTTTTGGAAATGCTAAGAAAGACTTTCTAACAAAATATATTAAAACCAACATAATAAATCTAGAAAACAAAACAAGTTTTAAAACATTACCCAATTACTTTACTTCTTGTCCGCTCCATTCTGATGTTAGTTTTAAGTACGCAATTAATAATTTATATAAAATATTTGTTTTTGTAGAGAAAAATTATTATCAAATAGAAAACTTTATATTAGATGAAATAATATATTAATAAATAAATAATAGTAAAATTAAAAACAAAAACACATTGAATTTTATTTCAGTCAAACGATTGGGTGTATTTATTTGAAGATTTTTAATAATTTATACTAAATAAGGTGAATAAAATACTTCAGTAGGTAGAATTTGTTTTAGCTCTAATCTATATAGGTTATCTTGTCCATCACGCATGGATGTTTTTGTTATTGAAAAGGCTCCAACATTTAAACGTTGCACCACATCGTCTCCAAGAGAGTTGAATCTGCTCGGTAGATACAAAATGCTGTCGTCCAAAACGAATGGGTTGGTTTTAGAAAATGTTAACCGTATCCTTTATTTTAAACAGGAAGCTTGGTTAAAACCATACATCAAAAAAAAAGCAATTATCATAGAACCATGGCAAAGAATGCTTTCGAAAAAGACTTTTTTCAAGCTATTCAATAATTCAGTCTATGGGAAAACCAAGGAAAATGTTGACAAAAGAAAGGATGTCAAAATTGTTAAAAATTGGGAGAGAATAGATTGGGTGCACAGGCATGGATGGCGAAACCGAATTTCCATAGTTTGACACAGTTTTCTGATGACATGGTTGCCATTCAGATGAGTCGTGTAAAGACTCTGTGCGACAAACCAATTTATTTAGGGTTCTCTGTCTTGGAACTTTCCAAATGGTTAATGTATGATTTCCATTACGAATTCATGAAGAAGTTCCAGGAAGATTTTTATTTAAATTATATGGATACAGATTCATTCATATATTCCTGTTTAAATAGAGATTTTTATAAAGAACTGAGATTACAGGATATTCAGGATAAGTTTGATACCTCAGAGTATCCTTCAGATAATCCTTTCAATATACCGCTACTAACTAAAAAGGTATTAGGAATAGTGAAGGATGAAAATTGTTGGAAAATTATGACAGAATTTGTAGGATTGAGACCGAAAATGTATGATATAAGTATACAAGACGGAGCCCTCATAAAAAATCTAAGGGCGTTAAAAAGTCTGTACTTAATAAATTTACAATAGACACCTACTGATACTGCTTATTAAATAAGAAAAAATATTGTGATAATATGATCACATTTAGATCTAAAAAGCATACAATTTATACTAATCAAATTAATAAAATAACTTTAAGCTACGATGACGATAAAAGAAAAATTAAGTCCGACGGTATAAATACATATGCTTGGGGACATTATGAAATAGAAAGTCCATCAGACAATTATATTGAAAATATTGATCTGAACTCGATTGATTTAATGACGTTTGATTACAGTTTAAGTGATATCAACAATCTAGATCTTGCTACTTGAGATGAACTGAGAGAAAGTGAAAATGTCGGTATAAATTTAAGTTCAATAAATCTCATGATATTTGATTGTAATTTTAATGGGGCTTGGCTTCTTTCGACGAGCTTAAAATGAATTGAATTTGTAAATTTGTGTTTTTTTTTTGGTAATTTAATTCATACAATGACGTTGTGTAAGTATATAATTTTAAAAATGTTTAAATAATTTTTCTAACTATTACTGTTAAAGGTGTATACTCAAGCAATCGATCGTGAAGTATTAAACAATATGAGATGTGTTTCAGGAATAGCTTTGTTTGTTTCAAACTCAATTTTAACATCAATAGGTCCGCTTTTAGCCATTTCATTCTAATGACTAACATCAATTACTATTACAGGGGTTTCCTTAAATTTTTCACACGAAAGGATTGGTTGTGGTTTGCGCATATAATAACATTGTTGAAATTTAGCGTACATATCATATATAACAGCATATCGGTTATCATCAAATTTCAAGTTTAAATCATCGTATGGATATGTTTCTGAATTTAGTTATTATGTTATGTTATTGTTAAAGTTAAAACTTCAGCTACATCTGCAGAATAACATACGTTGTTGTCACTTGAGCTACGTAGCACTATGAGGTCGTGTTTGCTATTCAACATAACTTTAGTGTAATCTTCGGCAAACCCCAATAACATCTTAAGTGGAGCATAAAAGTTGAACGCCCCCATTGTTAGATCGTTACCGTTATTCCATCCAGCATTTTTCATCATATTACTTTCAAAGTCGTTCAGAGAGGCATAATTCTTTCTGGTGCTAGATAATCCTAACTAGCGAGTTCGATCGATTTCAACGCCATTAATTTCATATCGAATTTCATCAAACATGTGTGCCACACAGTTGTTTCGCGATCGAGCATTATATGTTTTCGCTCCCCCTACCAGTGTAACATAGCCTTCTATGCTTTCACTGGGTAATACATAGAAGTCCTGATTTTGAATTGTTATTCTAATCTCATCGTTATTTTTAAAAGATTGCATATATGGCACATATGTATGATAGTCGTTTTTTATTATATTCTCGTCTGTGAGTGGCTTTTCAACAACATTAAGTATTTCAGACATAATTTTTTAATCGAAATTTTAAAGATTAAAAAAAAATATTTTCTTTTGTCAATGGTAGTCTTTTAGGTTTGACTGATTGGAAAGGAATGTGTATATCTTTTCTTTTATTCCCGTATTTATCATAAATAATCATTTTGATTTCGGCCTGAGATGCAATCGAAGAGTAATTTCTTCTCCGCGAAAATTTATTAAACGTTCTTCTTGATCAACAATCCAAACTTTACGTGAACTGATTTCTTTGACATTTACTGGTAAATAAATTAGGTTTTTAGGTATTTCATCCATTTTATATTCTGGAGACTCGTTTATAGTATGTACTGCAAAATTGTTTAAATATGCTCCTGTAATTATATTACATTGTATTTGTATGGCGTTCACTTTCAAAATGTTAACAGGTATATACGATTTATGACTTTCTTTCGATAACAAAATTCGGTCATCAAATCCAAACAATGTTCCTATAGAAAGATCTCGATTAAGATATGTAACATCGTGTGAAGAATATAAATATAAAAATCTCTAAAGTTTTTTCTCCATTATGTTTTCCATATACTGGTTTTATATAGGATACAATATCTTCCAACTCGTAAGATCCGACAGATATTTCGATTGTCATGTCACCGATATGAAATAAATTGTTGTCATAGTCAACGTTTGGAATGGAGTTGTAAGAATGAAAATCTATTAGAGAACATTCATACTCGTCTGGCAGTTGAATTGGTGGAAAATATGTTCTTTATTATTGTATGTATCTACTAAATCCTTATATATCTTGATCCACTGATAGGTTCCCTTAAATGAAAATTCACGAAACAGGATAGATTTAAAGGTACGGTTGAAACGCTTAACAATTGATGCCTATATATGTAGAATAGTGATTAATTTTATACTTATTCATTAATCGTTTAAAATCTTTATTACAAAACTCCTTTCCATCGTCAGTTTGTAATTTTTTTTTGTATTCGACCCAAATTCAATATTCTTTAGAATGCAGCGGAAACATCGGAAGCATTTTTAGTTTTAGTGTGTTCTACCCACGCATTTTTTGAAAAGTTGTCTATAACTGTTAATAGATATTTGAATCCTTTATTAAATTTTGAATAATTCCCAATTTCCACCAAATCTACTTGCCATGAATCGTCAATTCCTTTCATAATAACTCTTCGTCGTGGGAACTTTTTGCGGGCCAGTATGTAGTAGTATGACCAGCATTTTGTGATGCTATGAGAAGCTTTAATCTTTCCACCAATTCGTTGGGATCGTCCCAGTATATATAGTTCGGGTTTTGAAGACTTACGCTAATAAGGTTTTTACCTGTGTGAGTAGATTGAAATAACCTTTTTATTATTTTTGTATATTTAAAACCATTGCTTCCTTTAATTTGTTCATTGGGGTCATGTTTTCTTCGATGTATTAATTAAAATCATTTTGTATATATCCAGCTCATATGAATCATAACTCTTAGGATTTTTATAAAAAAGCAATTCATATAGCCCAAGATTGATTTCCAATAATAATTTTGTCAGCACTTCGATGTATACTGCTGTTACCGAATTTCCAAAAATTATTCTCTTTCTGCGGTCCATATATGGTATCATGTTTTCCATCTCTATTCAAAGAAGATAAGTCAATTGTGTCTTCTTCATCTGATTGCGAAAAAACGGGTCCTACTTTGCTTCTTCTTCACTCAAGCTATCAAACTCATCTTTATAGATTTTACTAGAAAATCTGTTTTCCTTTTTATACTTTTTATTTGGTGTTTTTTGCTGTTCGTTTTAAAGTGGTAGGCAGGTATTTTAAACTGGTGGGCAGTTGTTTTTAACTGGTGTGCAGTCTGTTTTAACCAGAGATATGCTAGTTTTTTGACTGATAGCAGTTTCTATTAGACTGGTAGCAGTTCCTATCGGACTGGTAGCAGTTCCTATTATACTGGTAGCAGTTCCGATTAGACTGATAGCTGTTTGTTTTATGTTGATAGCTGGTCTTTTATATCGGCTGCTGTTCTTTTTATATTGACGTCTGTTGTAATCAAAAGAATATTTATTACTAAATATAGACGAATACATCCAACCCTTTTCTATAGCGTCCAGATGTAATATCATCGTCTTTGCTTATAATTAGACATCCATATTTATTTTTCAAACATTCTCGACAAATTTCCATAAATTTATTAAACTTCATATCGGAACCAACATGATCATTATAGATGTGCTTCATATTCATTTCGTCCTGTTTGAACATTATAATTACATTGGAATTATCTCAAATTAAATGTTTAGGAATTCAGGTATATGTTTGATTCAAATAAAAACAATCGACATTTTTATGTCTACCCATAGAAAAGTAACTTCGAATATTGTTTTTTTTTTTCACAAGCAACATCGTGAAATATCATTAGAGAATTTGATTTTGCTTCGTCCGGTGGTATGACATCAACATTATCCGTAAAAGTGTAATATCCCATACCCTTTATAGGTGTTATAAGTATCTTTAGATACTCATATTTCGGTTGATACAAGGACTTTGAATATAATATATATTTTCAAATTTCAATCCATTAGGGCTTTCAATTAGACTAAGCAAGACATTTGTTTTTCCACAATTAGAAGGTCCGACTATCAATGCTCTTATAGAGTTCGGTAATATGGAGTTATGTCTCGTTAGATTAGAATTATTTTGTGTGAAATCTAAATTTCTCACAATAATATTTGTATCCTGTTTAACTAAACGCATTTTAACAACTGATTACAAGTTGGTTATTTCATTCAAATTTATGTTGTTTTTTTTCATTTCAGAAATTATTTAAAATGATTGGTTAGTCGAATAATAAAATTTATTGTAAAAGAAACGTTCGCGGGAGAGGGTTGATGAATAATTTACCTGGTTACCAATTTTGTGGACCAGGTACAAAGTTAGAGAAGCGATTGGAATAGGGCGATAAGGGAATAAATGCCCTTGATGCTGCTTGTAGAACTCATGATATAGCATATACACAAAGTAACGACTCATCGACATCGAGCTGATAGAGAGCTAACCGAGAGAGCGTGGGAACGTTAAAGCTAAAGACAGTACCTTAGGAGAAAAAATAAACGCATATTTAGTCACCAACGCCATGAAAGCTAAAGTAAAATTTGGTTTAGGTATGGGGAAGAAAAAAATATGTGAAAAAAAATATTTTCAAGTGCTATAAAAATGCCATCACCATTCTAAAGAAGCAAAAACCGCAAGATATTAATACAGCTATAAAAACTGCACGAAAGGTTATTCACAACTCAGTCAAAGGAAAGAAATCACAGATTGTTATTCCGAGGGTTATAAGATTACCAAAAATTGGTGGGTTTCTTCCTCTAATATCAATACTATCAGGACTTGGAGCTATCGGAGCCATTGCCTCTGGAGGAGCTTCTATTGCAAATGCGTTAAACACTGCCAAAAAGCCAAACAACAACTAGAAGAAAATGATCGACATAATAAAGGCATGGAGACTATAGCAATGAGTAAAAGGCTTTACCTTAAACCATATAAGAAAGGACTGGGTATCATAGTGGATAACAAATATTCGACAAAAATCTAATAAAATATCTTCCCAATGTACCTCTAAGTAATATTGATTTAAAAACATTCCGCAAAAAAAATATTCCCTATTTTAGAGATATTTATATGAGAGACAAACTAACAAAAAACCTCGTTGTAGAGAATGTGGTATAGTTAATTTAGACTCACATAAAGGAGCCGGTACGCATTGTGTAGCATACTAAAGAGTGATTTTTTGAGGTTAGGATTTTCATGCATTAGTATTTGACAGATCACGTGGGATTTCGGACATGGTGTCAAAGAGAAAGATGCTCAGTATGCTTTGACATTTCATCATGAATCGTCTTACAAACGAACAACGCTTGCAAATTATTGAATTTTATTATCAAAATGCGTGCTCTGTTAAGAAAGTTCATTGCGCGCTTCCATTTTATGGTCAGTTTAATCGACCCACTGAAGCGGCTATTCGGGCTATTGTGACTAAATTTCGCACCAAATTTACATTGTTGGACATTAAACCACCAACACGCTTACGTAGAGTGCGAACTGAAGAAAATATCGCAGCTGTATCGGCCAGTGTTAATGATGACCACCAATTTTCGATTCGTCGCCGTTCGCACCAATTGGGTCTCTGTTACTCAAAAACGTGGAAATGCCAAAATTGGACTAAGCGGATGGACCACCTAAGACGCAGCCGCGGTCAACATTTAAATGAAATTATCTTCAAAAAGTAAATGTCATGGACCAATCTAACGTTTCAAATAAAGAACCGATGAGATTTTGCAAATTTTATGCGTTTTTTTTTAAAAAAAGTTATCAAGCTCTTAAAAAATCACCCTTTATAAAAATAAAGATTTTATTGAATATTTCGATAGCTTTGGTAATTTACAACCACCATTGGAAATAATAGAATATTTATTAAATAATATAACCTACAATTATAAGAGACGACAGAAATTTAATTCAGTCAATTGCGGACACCTTTGTTTAAAATGTTTAATCCAATTTAAATAAATAAAAAATAAAGTACTTAATTTTCCTTATATTCATAATTTCCTTTTATTCATATTTCATTTATTTTCCATTCTTGAAAGTAATTTATAAATTTTTACATCTTGTTTTATTGTATTAACCATTTTTTACCAAACTCGAAACATAGACGGGTTAAATCAATTTCAACATCCTTTTCATAGAATCCTTTAATATCAGAAACTTGTATATATGTTTTCTTCAGATCGGCATATGTAGGTATATACAAATTATAATAAAAATATGCAATTTGTTGTTGCAATATGTTGTTCCAGCAAACGAATGTAGTTAAAAATATTTCAATTCGAGTTATTGCATGCATTGTTTCACAGTCAATTTTGAGTTTTTTATCGTTTTGTCTTAGTATTAGGAGACTTCTACCAATCTTTTGTCGAAATTCGTATTTGATGCCTTCTTTCGGAGGATCGTTAAGCAATTTAATGAATCAAAAAATGCATATTGATCCAATCGCAGTTGGATGCATCAAATGAACCCACATATCACGAGTTAGACCCACATAGTACTTCTTCTTATTTTGAAACCATATAGGCTCAAATTTTGATGTTTCAACGTCATCAAAATTTTAACTTTTAAATTTAAATTAATAAAATATTCAAATCGACAAAACGACGTCGTGATTTTGAAATTTTTTGTCTTCCTTTTTATTTGCGTGCTCCATTTGAGTTGAAAGAGTAAATTAACACAGTCGATTTTATGAAAATAAAAACTGTATATAAAGGGTTCACAAAAATAATAGTTATTTTAGTTGGTTGTAAAATGTTTCAAATAAATAGATCTTCCGTTGCCTTTTTGAAATTTCAATACTGTCATGGCAATGAAAACAGTATATACATGAAAGAGATGGCATATATGTGTGGAACATCGGATGTCCCCAACTATTTCCTTTTCAAACCACCTTTCGATGTCAGAGAACTAACCAGAGATGGGCGGAGAAAAAAACAATTACTGCAAAAAATTTGTGAATGGATTGGATTGGTCACAAGGCTCAATCGTGATGTAGGTGTACTTATAATTATAAGTACATTTTTGTTTTTGGAAATGCTAAGAAAGACTTTCTAACAAAATATATTAAAACCAACATAATAAATCTAGAAAACAAAACAAGTTTTAAAATATTACCCAATTACTTTACTTCTTGTCCGCTCCATTCTGATGTTAGTTTTAAGTACGCAATTAATAATTTATATAAAATATTTGTTTTTGTAGAGAAACATTATTATCAAATAGAAAACTTTATATTAGATGAAATAACATATTAATAAATAAATAATAGTAAAATTAAGAACAAAAACACATGGAATTTTATTTCAATCAAACGATTGAATGTATTTATTTGATTTTTTATAATTTATACTAAATAAGGTGAAGAAAATACTTCAGTAGGTAGAATTTGTTTTAGCTCTAATTTATATAGGTTATCTTGTCCATCACGCATGTATGTTTTTGTTATTGAAAAGGCTCCATCATTTAAACGTTGCACCACATCGTCTCCAAGAGAGTTGAATCTGCTCGGTAGATACAAAATGCTTCAAGACAAGTTTGTCCCCATACTTGGTTGATGTCCGGTATGCTGCACTAATTACATATTCTGTATTTAGTTTCATATCCTTTATACTAAGGATTTTTTTAAATTTAGGAAGTTAAACGTGGTTATTAATTCTGTATTTGATGACATCTCTACAACTTTATTTTTCAACTGTGAATTTATTGTATTACTTACTGATATTTATACCAGATTCTGATTATGAATCAAACAATTTTTCGTTGAATGGGCGATATGTATATTGTATGCAAAGTAGTGGTCAGCATTTGTAAATATATGATGTATTTCACATTTTACATAAACAGACAAAAAGAGTAAAAGAGAAAAATGATATGCTGAAAAAAGAAAACCCCTCCTCTAATTTGAAATAAAAAGTATATACTTTATATTGATTGGTATTTTATATTGATGTTGTAGTAAGCAGAAAAGAAAAATCCCCCTCCATTCTTGAAATAAAAAGAAAACTTATGTATTTTGATTTCATTTTTTATTGTTGTTGTAAGCTGAAAAGGGAAAATTGAAATTTGAATATAATATTATATAAAATATTTTATATTTAATTTATTTTTAAATTATTGTTATTAAACTCAAAATAAATTCTATATAAATTCTAAATAAAAACAATTTCTATTTTTACTCATACATTCTTTAGTCCTTTACATTTTTACCTACTAATGAAAATAATACACAATTTTTTCGCGAAAAACATTATTTTCCATTTTTTTATCTTCTGCACACGACGTTCTTAAAAATATGACCTAAAATAAATAACAACAACATATACAGGAATATTATTATTTTCAATTTATGGCATGTCGCCTTAAACCAATCTGATCTACATGACACCAAAAACGGACACTGTCTTTAGCGTACAATGCCAGACACAGAATTCTGAAGCTCACAACTTTCTCTGTCATAACAAAAACAATCGTCCTTAAAAAAACACTTGTCGCTACAAATTGCCTACCATTACAACTTAAGCGCCGTCATAAGTAATAACTCGTCATAAACATTTACACTAGCGTATTCACTGGCGGTCGCAAAGCATGACCAACAGGAACATCCCAATTTCAAACCGATATACCACCTACCAATCTAGTGACCAAAAAGCAACAAATAGACCACTAGAACAAAAAACCGCTCTGGCTGCCCACTGTACTTTGACGGGTCACACGCCGAATTTCGACGATGTAAAAATATTAGTACAAGAGAACAACTACAAACGCAGATACACTCTTGAAACTTTACATATAATTGATGTTCCCTCTGACAAGAGAATAAATTACAAAACTGACACGGACGGCTGCGCTCACATATACAGACACATTATTAAAAAGCATAAATGTAAGCAAAAATAAATTAGTTGACAAAGACTGGTTGTGCGGACAAGTTACTGTCGTTTATACTTTATATTCATAAATGTAATTATTGTCATAATTGTTAAGTGTTTTTGTATATTTAATGTTAAAAATATTTGTTTTTATAGTGACACCCCTGAAGATGATTGACGAAGTCAATCGAAATATTGGGAATTTTTAAATAAAAAAATTAATTAAAACACAACATCGTTGTTTTTTTTTAAATTACATGACCTCAAGCCGGACAAAAACATCTACACACATTTTCAATTAATGGCATGTCGCCTTAAACAAATCTGATCTACATGACACCAAAAACGGACACTGTCTTTAGCGTACAATGGCAGACACAGAATCCCCACGCTCACAACTCTCTCAGCCATAACAAAAACAATCGTCCTTAAAAAAACTTGTCGCTACAAATTACATAGCATTACATTGCCTACCTTTTGAAAGGTGGTGAAGCGGATAAACACAGATTGTTTTGATCGACGTCATAAGACGAAAGCGAAAGGACACACAAGAATTGAAGGACAGACGTAACCTTTCGCTCTCATCTCTACTGCTATCGCAAATGAGTACTCACGAACAACTAGTAAAACTCCCTTACATACAAAGAAATCCAACTTTTGACCATCCACCCCTAGTGAAAAAACTACCCCAATCACCTTTACAGACAATGCAGTCTAACTGTAAACTAACCTCCCACCCTTACAACCATCTGGGAGAACACTTGGCCACCCCGACCTGACCCTCGTCAACAACCTGTAAAAATAATCAATCAAAATATGTGACATTTATACAAAACCCGTATCTCCCTACTTCTTCTCTTTATTAGGAAATGACGCGAAAACACCTCGACTAGCCAGCTGTGTCTTGTGCAAATTATTGACAAGCGATTTGAAAAACAAACGGAGATCTTAAAAACATTGATAAAAGAAAGCGAAGAGAAAATACTCTCTGAGTTTAATGTGAAACTTTATAAAATGAAAACGAAACTCTTAAATATTCTTAAAGAGCGTATACAATCTCTTAAAAGTGAATTTATCTCATAAGTGAGAGCGTGTCAAACCTAAAGGGGGCGCGTCACAAACATAGAAACAGTGTGTGTTGATCAGCTTAAAATTGAATTGAAAATTCTAAAATCACAGGTTAATATGCAAGACAATTTAGCCGTCTCCTGTAACTTAAGAATAACTGGCATGCCTTACTCCGTTTCGGTAAAATTAAATGAGACTTTTAATAATTTGTGTCATGCATTGAACATAAATACGCCAGCTTACAAAAATATTTATCGCGTAAAAATAGTAAAAACAGGAACAATAAAAATAATATTAATGTAAAACTTCTTGCACCATATGATAACAATTTTATTCTAAAATCGGTTGCATTGTTCAGAAAAAACAATAACAGTCACCTCAGTCTACTACATTAAGCTTTTGTTTCTAATCAACCCATATACATTAATGAAAATTTAACGTCAACAAATTTTAAAATACTTTAAGAAGCTATAAAAAACGAAAGTTAATTTGGACCGCTTTTTCGTTACGAGGCCTTATTTACATAAAATTGAAATCTACCGATGAAGCGATACTAATTGAGAATATTTTTTTTCGTCCTACTCCTAATAATAATGTTGCTGAAACTGATTAATTTCATTTGTTCAATAATTTATAGTAAAGTGAAAAGACCTTTGACATGGTCCAAATCATAATCGTGGTAGGCTGCAGCCAAGTAATAAATGTCACCATGTCATTTGTAAATAAATTTGCATTCTATTAAATATAGATTCAAAGTGGTCTTGAGCCAGGACAATATCCCAGTTCAAAAATGTATACTAAATCTCATAAGCATATCGAATATCTTTCAGATAGTAACAGTGTAATCCAACGAAAGTATACGAAACATGTTCGAAACGTCCGATTTTCACATGGTGGTGGAGTTGCAATTTTCATTAAGACTAACTTTAATTACAAGGTAATCAGCAAGTCCAACAAGGATGATGATTTAACACATTTTCCTAGAAGTATTTTTCAAGATGCGAAAAATTCTCATTGGATGTGCTTATGGACCGTGTGGTCGTCGTATGATCTGTTTATACAATTTGTCCAAAATATTGCTGTAGAGTATGGTGTTGTGATTAGTAGTGGTGATTTTACACTTAGATACTACAAATTAAGTATTTAAATACAGGATAATTTTTCTTTTAATAGAGTTTTTGTTTTCTGATAATTCAATAATGTGATAGAATTTATTAAATTGAACAAACAGGCGGCGCAAAGGATCATTATTGGCATAGTTTGAACGGAAATAATTATAGTGGATCAACTGAAAATATCTAGTTGGTCTTGTCGGAATATTTATCATCATTCTACTCAGAATAAGCTCGGAATGGATGTTGCCCTGGATAACATTCATAAGGAAAGTAAAGTTCAACATAGTACGTCGACTCTTCAAAGAAGGCAACTTGATAAGGCCAAGCCTAAATTCATATGAAGGCAGTGTACGGAAGTTCCATCCTCGCCCACGCAGACAAAATAAAAGGAATTGTTTCTGGACAGATTCCAAAAGATTGCTATGAATAGTATAGGATGGGTCCCATATTACTGAACCATATTCAAGAATGCACCTAACCAAAGAGGTATATAAGTGTTTAGTGACAGAAGGATCGGAAAACTCCTTACTCCAACGTTTCATAAAACCAAGAGCACCATAAGCTTTGTTTACTACCATCGAAATGTGAGACCTGAAGTTCAAACGTTGATTCAATAGAATTCCAAGATCCAAAAAGGAAACTACAGACTCGAGTTTATGATCACCAAAAAATAATTAGTTTCTAAATTTCTAGCTCTAGAAAATGACATATGTTTGCATTTCAACATATTTAGTTCCATTAAATTAATTTTACACCACTCATGAAAACTATTAAGATCAGATTGTAGAAAACATTGTTCAGTGGGATCTTTAAAGGATCGAAATATTTTTACATCATCAGCATACAATAGAATATTAGAATGACGAACTACAGAGGGAAGATCATTAATAAATATTATAAATAGAATCGGACCAAGATGACTTCCTTGAGGTACACCGGATGATACAACTATATTTCGTGAGAGAGCTTTTCCAAATTTTACTCTTTGAATTCGACCATCTAAATAACATTTTAACCACGATAATAATGTTTTACTAAAGCCCATCATATCTATTTTCATTAGCAGAAGGTTGTGATTTACTTTATCAAAAGCCTTGCAAAAGTCTGTATAAATGGAATCAGTATGCATTCGGTTTCTAAAACCATCATTTATAACTGTAGTGAGTTCCAAAACATTCGTTATAGTTGATCGATATTTACCGAATCCATGTTGGCAGGGCGACAACAATGAGGAAACTTGGTGCGATAACATATCAGTCATAATTTTTTCTAATAGTTTCGGAATGGCACTTAATTTTGCAATGCCTCTGTAATTTGATACTTCAATTTTGCTACCAGATTTAAAAAGGGGGATTATATATCGAGCCCTTAGCGCGGAATGATCGCAAGCGCCAAAACACACATTTTACAGGAGAAGGTTTTTATTGATTATTTTGAAATATTTGCATAAAATGAAATATGTTTTAATGCAAAATGTTTTAATTCCGCCGTACCCAACGAATTATTATTAAAAATGTATCATTGGTTTACATCATACGGTACATTTGGCGCTTGCGATACAAATATTGTACTTGCGACTACAAATACTGAAAAAACTATGGCGCTTACGATATAAGTTTTTTTGATTAAACCTCGAAATTTTAGTAAAAACACACTTTTTATTATAAAAAAAATATTAAAACAACATAATAAAATAGATAAATACTTTTATAACAGGAAAATTAACAGAAAAGTAATTCAAATCGTTAAAAAAACTATTTTGGACACATTTGAATTCCTATGATTAAATTAAATTTCATATAAAAGTTTTAGGTAATATTGATATTGAATTTTTCTTTGAACGAATAATTAAATTAATATTCATTTCGTCCACCCTACTATCTGCAAAATATCCATATTTAAAGGGGCCAAATTATTCTTCATGGCATCATTGCCAGTTATGTTAACGTTCCTAACGAAAACTGATATACTAACCTTCTCACTCCTCCCTATAAAGTATATATGTTCTTGATCGTCAAAAAATTCTAAGACGATCTGACCATGTCTGTCCATCCGTCCGTCTGTTGAAAGCATGCTTGCATCTAAACGAAAGGAGCTAGGACGTCCAAATTTGATATGGAGTATGCGCATTCCACCTATAACAAAAAGTGCACCATAAAGTGATTCTTATTCGTAGGGGATGAATTGGGACAAAAAGGGAGAAAAATGATACCTATCAAACGACGACAGATATAAACACGAAATTCGGTGTGTACATTCATTTAATGGAGTAGATACATAATATAAAAGTTATTTTTCCAAATTCGTACCTTTAAGGGGTAAAATGGAAATAGAGGGATAAAAATGGTACCAACCAACCCACAGCATCTAGAAGAATGAAATTCGGTGTATACATACTCTTAAGGGGGTAAAATACGTAAAGGGGGATAAAAATGGTACCAACCAAATGGCCTATGCTAGAATCATGAAATTCGGTGTATGCATTGGTGATAGACACGCAATATAAAAAGATTTTTCAAAATTTTGACTTTTTACTTGTACGTCAAAAATTGGTTGAATCATTATTTTATTTTGCACTATGTACGTGAAATAATAAATTTTCATAATTTGTACATTTGAAATTAAAATATAATGGAAATACAAGCAACTGTAGCATCCATTATTAATATTTATGGTATGTAAGGTTTTTTGAAAATATAAAAATATTTATTTTTTAAATTGACTTGAAGTACTATTTCGTTATATATAGTGTAAACGTATTGGTAGCCTTGCCTTATAAGCGTGGTTTGAAATAATAAAAATATTATATTTATTTATAAAATTATTTTTTCTATATTTTTTATTTGTTTTGGTTTGACTATATTAAAAAAATATATTTTCCTGTAATATTACTCCATTTCTACGAAAATCGAAAGCCTCTGTGGAATGCATTCCATGGTGGAATGTTTTTACTTGTCTACTCTTTAACTCTATAGAATTGTGGGCAATATGCCAATTTGCATCACTATTTTAAGCTAAATATTATGTTTCTTTGTCAAATTTGCCACTATTTGAATAAAATAAATGTTAACGTTTACCCACAATAGCAGGGAAATAATACCAAAACAATGTATATAGTATTTGGCTTAATATACGAAATCTACGAAGTATATTAAATTAATGTATATAAGAAACAAATCATACAAAAAGGCTTTGTGTTCTCCAAAAAGACAATAATTTAGAGCTACTTTCAGTTCCTGTGTATAAACTTTTTTATTCTGGATCGATAAAAAATATATAAAACAAATATCTGGGATCTTCGAACCTCTTAGCTTAGTTCGTTCGTAACATATCGTACTTTCAACCAACAGATGAGCACTTCATTCTATGGCCGAGGGTATAAAAATACACTTATTATTGCTTCAATATATTGATAGACCTATCTTAAACATTTATAAATATCTCTTACATTATCTGACAGTTTTGGGCCAAATTCATAAACTGTCGCTTGCGATATAATTGCTTTCTTTGAAAATGTGAGCAGCGACTTACGATAAAATCTTAGCCCCATTTTTTATATAAACGTTAACAAATTTGACATTTTGACAATTTTTATTTATGTATCAGCCCATAAAATTTTAAATTCAAAAATAAAAAATATTTTCAGAAAATGTCTCTTACGATAATTCCGCGCTAAGGGCTCGATATGATTCCTTCCATAAAGGTGGTAAATATCCAAAACTTATTGATTTATTAAAGATTATTGAAAGAGGGTATGATAAAGTATCAGCACAGTATTTGAGTATGTTATTAGGGATCCCGTCTGGACCAGGATTAAATGTGATATTTAATGCCTTAAAATTTTCCAAAACCGTAAATCTGCTTATAATTGAAACATTTATAGGTGCAGCTTCAACAATATTATAAGGATAAGGAATAGAACGATCAAATTTTTTATTTCAGTAGGTCGATGAGAAAAAGTCTGCAAATAAGTTGCTAATTGATAAATCATCATCTGCTAAAATGGAATCAAATTTTAAAGAGTTAGGGAAACTACATGATCGGCGTTTGGAATTTACAAACTTATAGAAAGATTTAGGGTTATTTCTCAATTGATTTTTCATGGTGATTATGTAATTCTTGTATGCACTTCTGTTCGCAATGTTGTATTTAGATCTTGCAATCGAATATTTAGAAAAATCAGCAGAGGAACCAGTTTTTTGTATTTTTTAAATAATTTATTTTTCTTATTCTTCGATTTAGCTAAATGAAAATTGTTCCAAGGTGGGCCAATAGTATCATGCAAGATTGGAAGCAAGATTTTTAAATCTATGGTAGGATGAAAGCGGTCATCGGGATATGTAACCGGAATAGAAGAGTTCAGCGAAACCTCCAACGGCTAATTAACAAAAATCAAATCCAAAAGCCTGCCATATACATTATTCACCTGAAAGAGACCATAACTTAACAAATATCCAACGCAATCGTTAACGCAATTATTTGCAAGAACTGGAACAAGAATATTTGAATTAAAGGATTGATTCCACGTGATTGAAGGTAGATTAAAATCTCCAAGAACAACAAGTATATCACACGATTTAGAAGTTTGAAAAGCAGACTGTATTGCGGAAACATGTTTAGAGTAAAGTGCAACATCAGAGCCGGGAGGAACGTAGGAACATTCTTAAACCTTACTTTAATTGCAACAAATTCAATATCAACGACGGAAGGCAGTATAATTTGTTCAGAAGGAAACCCGATGGAGACTGCGATTTAAACCCCACCGCCTGTTTTTTTAATTTTATCAGAACGATCACACCTGAATATCTGATATTTTTCACATAAGATTTCTGAATTATAAATTTTATCCTGAAGCCAGGTTTCAGTAAAGACAATTAAGTGGTAATTGAAATTATAACTATCAGTATAAAGTTTAGATAATTTAGAATTTAATCCTCTAACATTTTGATAAACTACATGAATATGATTATCAGAAAGTAAAGAAATTAGTTTTTTGACACAACGTTTGATTGCACCGGTAAGTGAACAACATCTGATCGAATGTTTTCTCTATAAACATATTCATGAATAATACCTTTCGGCGGCCAAAAATCAGGATTAACAACAGAGTCAAATACATCCTCAGGAACAATGATTTTTTCGGTATATTTAAATTTAAAAACGATAATTTCAACATCGGCATCCAACTTAGATTTAACGTATGATGCTACATCTTCTTTTGAAGTGTCAGCAGCAAATCGAGCAGCAAAAATAGTTTTTTTTTTATGGTACCACTTTTAGTTGTTTAGGAGGGATAGATGTGTTAGGAGTATTTGTTGGAGAATAGAACTTACTGGAACCAGAAGGAGTAATGTCCAAAGAAGGATTATTTAATGGCATGGTTTTATTAGTTTGGAACGGACTAATGACATCATCACTTTGAACTTCACTTACAGTAATATCTGGAGCAGTAGGTTGAACAGGATTAATGCTTTGAACATCGTTGATAGTAATTGATGATGCCGGTAATGTGTTCGAATACAGGCGGAGATTGGAGAAACTGTTCAACGCAAGTGGCATTTACAAAGACCTCCCTATATTTGCAAAATTTTTCCGTGAGGGATATAAGGTCATTATTGATCTTATTTTTAAAGAAGGAATAAAATTCAACATCGAAGATTTTACATTTTTTGCAACACCAGCGAAGTCCTTTATCTTCAAGTAAATTATCAGCAGTTCGCGCGGCTAATTCGACACACTTAGCATGGTACGTTGTGAAGCAAAGCCAGCAGGAGACCATTGGTTCGTCAACTTTATTAATTTTGCAATTTACTTTCGAGCAATTCATTGTTGTTAGTTAGAATTAAAAAAAAAAATATTAAGACAAAGTTCCAATTGGGATGGTAAAAGTGTGGTGAAAAGCTAGCAGTGGTGAAATATCCAATTCAACAACCCGGGTTGTCCAATAATACAACTATGTTAGCTTAACTACGATCTTTAAAACCGGCTTAACGAAGACAGCTGATAATCGCGTATTTTATATGTACTTTTGTTTGCCTTCTTTCGTCCACTTCAGAATTTGCACACAACAACAATGTCTATAGATTTTTGTAAAAATATAGATTTTCAAATTATAGCCAAGCGCGGGCACAGCACAAATGAACTAAAGCACTGATCGAAAGCCGAACACTTGTAAAATATTTTGATGTAGGATAAAGGTAAAAACCAGCGGCAGTTTAGATTGTATGACTGTTATAACAAGAGCGATCAAAAACACGTCTGCACAGTAGGAGATAGGTTGACTTTTTTACTTTATTTATTGGTATAGCCAAAAACTATAATGTAATCCCAGTTGGTACAAATCCTGATGATATAAACGAGCGTTTTGCAAAAATGCCTTTCGTAAATGAAAGTCAATCAATTACACCTTCTACTACAAGATTTCTTAAAATTCTTTTATTTTTAATACAATATTAACTGCGAGCCAATTTCCAAGTGTTTGGAAACACGCTAAGATCGTACCAATTCCTAAATCGAAATCTGGAATGATTACAGACCCATTGCAATTTTACCATACCTTTCCAAAGTCTTAGAGAAAATAATGCATTTCCAGATAAGCACATACCTTAATGAACATGGTTTAGTATGTAGTAATCAATCAGGCTTTTGACCGAAGCATGGTTGCATAACAGCTCTTGCCCATGTTGCAGATTGTAATCGCTTTAATTTAGATAACGAAATAATATTTCTCATTCTTCTGGATCACTCGAAGGCTTTTGATTGTGTAGATCATGACATTTTATGCCTAAAGCTGCACGAGAAATTCAATTTTACAAGTTCTGCTGTCACATTGCTGTCAACATATCTCCGCCAACGCTGTTAACCTGTTGTTGTAAATAAAGCTGTTTCAAGACCGCTGCAGCTGGAAAGAGGAGTCCCTCAAGGCTCGGTGTTAGGACTTCTTATTTTTTCGTTATACATCAATGAACTTCCATCGCAACTCCAGCATTGCAAAATTCATATGAATGCTGATGATGTTCAAGTCTTTCTAAGTTGTTCAAGAATGTCGCAATTAGACTGTGTTTCGAAAATTTACAGCGACCTTGTCAGAGGTTATAATCGGGCTTTAGGCACCTAATTTGAATGTCTTGACGTGTTCCACAAAAAGGACGAATTCGAGCAATCATTTAGTTTATTGGGTGGAGTAGGCCGTGGAATCTGTGGCAGTGTTTGATAAAAAATCACCATATTATTGCTGCTTGACCAGTTTTGATTTTTTCATTAATAGACAGTGGATTTTCCATTCCATTTTTTAATCCATATCGCTATGCAAAATATATTGGTTAAATCGACTTTTTAATTTTAATTATGAAAATCGTTTCTGTGAAGTCGTTCACTTTAACCATCCTTTCAAAAATTACTTTTGCATAAAAATCGGCTGTCTACTCATTATTCGGTCTAATTTCTCCGAAGACTATGTGAACCATCGTATGCGTGCTGCCAAACCGTCTTTACCTTCCCAGAGGCATTGCAAAAAATAATCCGGATTTAACTGAAGATTCTGAGACGAAAGTCTGCGCAATTGCGATGGCATTGCTACTATTCAGCAAAATAATCGTCGTTGTGGTGAGATTTATTTTCAGCATTACTGCTCGTCTCCTGGGATTAGGTTGTTCCAACGTTTGCTATCTCCGTCGGCTTAGGCCCCAATGGGTTGTTCTCTTTATCACCGAGCTTCTGTTAAATGGGGAGTGCTGCTGGGTTGTTCTCTTTATCACTTAGCTTCTGTTAAATGGGGAGTGCTCCATTTTTTTGGTGTTGCTTGTAGCGTTTTGTGCTACACCGGTGGGTCAGTCGCTTCCGGATTTTAGTGTCTAAAGAAACCGCGGAGGCGTCACTCTCCTATTTGCATCTCTCTTGAGAGCACCCCTGCGGGGAGATACCTAGTTCGTGGCGGTATCCTCTCGTTACGTCAGGGAGTCGTTTTCGGGACTTTGCACCTTTTTGTAATGGTAAATTGCGTAGACACGCTTCTGGGACGAAAAAGGGATAACAATTGTACCAATGATACGACAATAGCTAGAATCACATTCCTCAAATTGTGTTGACACGTAAAATAAAACGATTTTTTGAAATTCGTAGTTTTAAGAGATACAATTGCAAGTCAAGCGGGTCCGGCTATATGATACCCTCCACTTTCTACCCCATTACAATTTAATTTGGCGCAAAAAGTGGTATCGGGAACGATATGGGTATCAGTATGGGTACTATATGTACTATGGGTACATATAGTGGGGTATAGACCGGTAGAAAAATATAAAATGATGTGCCAAATTTGAAGATAATCGGTTAAATGAACTGGTTTCTGGAGCGGTAAAAGTAAAATCTGGAAATTTGAAAGTAAAATCTGAAATTCACGATAGATGTTTCTAGTTGAAATATGATGTGCTGCGGCAAATTTGAAAAGGGTCGGATATGTGTCCCCTAGAGCGGAAAAAGTCAAATTGAGAGCAAAAGAGAGCTTTATCATAATCTGAACCGATCTGACCCATTTTATCCATAGATCTACAAATCTAGCTACATCTTCTTTTGAAGTGTCAGCAGCAAATCGAGCAGCAAATATAGTTTTTTTGATGGTACCACTTTCAGTTGTTTAGGAGGGATAGATGTGTTAGGAGTATTTGTTGGAGAATAGAACTTACTGGAACCAGAAGGAGTAATGTCCAAAGAAGGATTATTTAATGGCATGGTTTTATTAGTTTGGAACGGACTAATGACATCATCACTTTGAACTTCACTTACAGTAATATCTGGAGCAGTAGGTTGAACAGGATTAATGCTTTGAACATCGTTGATAGTAATTGATGATGCCGGTAATGTGTTCGAATGCAGAACATTAATTGCAGACGGTTTGTTTTTAAATGTGACGTCAGAAGTTTTCTTTTTTTGGGAAGGGGATCAGACGGAAATTGGAGAAACTGTTCAACGCAAGTGGAACTCCCTATATCCCTATATTTGCAAAATTTTTCCGTGAGGGATATAAGGTCATTGTTGATCTCGTCAAATTCCTTACGGGTATTTTTAAAGAAGGAATAAAATTCAACATCGAAGATTTTACATTTTTTGCAACACCAGCGAAGTCCTTTATCTTCAAGTAAATTATCAGAGGCTTATCAAAGGCTAAAGTCCGGCGGTCCGGCTATATGATACCCTCCACTTTCATTACCTAGAACGAAATTAGTGCAATTTTAAATAAGGAGTTTGTGCACGACATGGTTTGGTTTGGTTTAAAGGACCAGAAGGCTTTCGCAATCTGTGCACTCGGAGACCCTTTTGGATCCATTATACTTATCCTTGTACCTGAAATGTATAATGATTTAGATGAGAGGGTGGGACAGGAGGTGAGGGGATAGAGGAAAAGCAGGAATGGGGTTGTTGTGGAATAGGAGGTGTCAAGTGAGTATAAGGAGTTAGGAAGTCAAATTTAATTTGACTGTGCAGTTGTCAAGTGATGCTCTTTCTTCCTTGTAGTTGTTATGGCCTATGAGTAAGTCGAGGGTGCCTCTGGGTAGCTTGACATTGGCATACCTTATGGTTCTCATTCTTACTGATAGGTGCCAGATTCATTGTTATCATCAGTGTAAATCAAAAACCACCCATAATCCAACCAGGCCTTTCGAGAATCTCAGCAGGTCATGGATGGTACGGGTTGCAATTTCTTCAATGTTCGTAATTATATAATCTCCTAGGTATTTGTTCCTACGTACACAGAGAGAGGGGCACATATATAGTATGTGCTCGATCTCATCCTCGTCCTCACACAGTCGGCAATAGTCCGCAATACCTACGTGCCATCTGCTGAGCCTGCTTCTAATGTTACAGTGCCCTGTGAATATTCCTATGAGCGTACGCATCTCTACTTTGCCTAACTTTAATAAAGTTCTGGTTTTCTCTTTGTCTGCCTCTGGCTAAGTGGTCCTAGCAATCCTACAGGTTGATAAATTGATCCATATTGAGTTCATCATCGCCCATCTGCGTGACTCAATCAGTCTATAGAAAACACCGATCGGTGGTTTCACTGAGTTTTCGGCTTGCGAGATTTCCATGGATGAACCATTTCTGGCCAGTTCATCTGCTATTTCGTTCCCACTGATATTGCTAGCAGAGACGGATCACATGGCTTCTGAGGTCATCTAGCGAGCGTTTGCAACTCAGTAAAAGCTTTGATTTGACGTGATGGCTGCCTGACTATCTATGCAAAAGTTTATATCTGTTTGAGCCGGAATTTCTATCTCCGATAGAAATTCTGCTGCTTTTTTAATTGCAAGGATTTCAGCTTGATAAACGCTACAGGTATCGTTGAGTCTGAAAGATTTACGTATCTGTAGTGATTCAATGTAGAAACCCGCACCTGTGCCTATGTCCATCTTAGAGCCATTAATATAGACAGCCAAGCCTGTGAAGTGCTCGCCGTTATCCCAATCGGCTCTTTTTGGTATAATCATCTGTGGTACTGTTGAGAAGTCCAGAACCGGTACCATGTAATTGGTACCTTCACTAAAGGCTGGTTCTGGTTGAAGGTTCTCCATATTCCTTTGAATGATAATTGCATGACCGTATGGTCTACTCCTCCAGCAGCCTGATTCATTGAGCCTTAAAGCGCTTTTTGCAGCAGCCATCTATGTGAAATGATCCAGAGGTAGCTGGAGTAATATTACATCCAATGCTGCCTGCGGGGTGCTTTTAATGGCTACTGTGATACTCAGGCTAGCTAGTTTCTGTGTCTTAGTTAGTTTTGCCAATAGTTTCCCGTTTTTCATGGCACTCCACCAGACTAATCAGCCATAGGTAGTAATGGGCCTGACTACCGACCGGTAGATCCAATCTACAACTTTCGGTTTCAGACCCCAGCTCCTACCTATGGAGTTCCTGCACATGTAGAGAGCATTTAGGCCTTTTTTATATCTTTCCTCAGTGGGTCTGATCCAATTCAGCCTACGATCCAGAATCACCCCAAGACATTTAGCCTCATGTGAAAGGGGAAGTTCGGATTAAATCGCTGACAGTTGGTAAAAATTTACCCCCTACCATGATGACTACGTCATCGGCATATGCAACTACCTTATTACCATCTTCAGAAAGGGATGTGAGGATACTGTTCACAGCGAGGAGCCACAGAAGTGGGGATAAGACACCTCCTTGTGGTGTTCCCCTAGTCACCAGTTTCCTTATCATTCCGATCCCCAGAGTCGAATTGATAATCCGATGTCTTAGCATCGAGTCTATCCACTCGACGAGAAAGTTCGGAACGTGTAGATCCCTTAAAGCGCCACTAATAGTATCGGACTCTATGTTATTAAAGGCTACTTCTATATCTAGAAACGCTGCAAGAGTATAATCTTTCATTTCTAGATTTCTTTCTATGTAGCTGACAACCTCATGAAGTGCGCTCTCAGTAGATTTGCTTTAAGATAGCCATGTTGAGCGTCACTTAAAATATTGCTATATGTGTTATCTCTTAGATATGCATCTAAGATACGTTCCATTGTCTTAAGGAGGAAAGATGACAGACTGATTGGTCTGAAGTCCTTAGCGGACTAATGACTGGTTTGCCTGCCTTGGGTATGAAAACAACCCTTACCTCCCTCCAGTTCATTGGTATAAATCTGAGGCGTAGACATGCTTTAAATATACGCACAAGATGTTTTATAATCACATCCGTCGTATGTTGCAGCATGGCTGGAAAGATCCATCCAGAAAGTTCGGAACGTGTAGATCCCTTAAAGCGCCACTAATAGTATCGGACTCTATGTTATTAAAGGATACTTCTATATCTAGAAACGCTGCAAGAGTATAATCTTTAATTTCTAGATTTCTTTCTATGTAGCTGACAACCTCATGAAGAGCGCTCTCAGTAGATTTGCTTTAAGATAGGCATGTTGAGCGTCACTTAAAAGATTGCTATATGTGTTATCTCTTAGATATGCATCTAGCTGGAAAGATCCATCCAAAGCACCAGCAATTTCGGGCTTGGCTCCATTAGGTTCCGTATACCTGATGCTGAGGGCAAAAAACCCGAAAAGAAAGATGATTAGTGTGGTGCAGATTAATATGCATCACTGCCAAGCCGCTGCTGTCGACCTTGCCGAAAATAACATAAACGTAGCCCTAGTCCAAGAGCCGTGGATCGTCCACAACAAAGTGAGGGGACTAGCGGCAAACAACAAATGCACGGTAATATCACCAAGCACTGATGAAAAGGTAAGAACATGAATAGTAGCTAAGAAAAGTCTTGGTCTAATCTTATCTACGAGCTTTAGTTCTGGTGACGCGACAGTGGTGTGTTTGGAGACAACCATCGGGGAAACCTTGACCTTTGCCTCCATCTACATGCAATACGAACAACAAAACCCACCGGGAATCAACACAGAAGAACTTACAGCATATGCATCAATCAACAAATGTAAGATAATCCTGGGTTGCGATGCCAATGCTCACCACACACAATGGTGCAGCAATGATATAAACGACAGAGGTGAGTCAGTTTTCGAATTTATCTTATCCTGCCTTAGAATATGTAACGTAGGTAACCTTCAAAAGTAAGGCCAGGGCAGAAGTTTTAGATTTAACTCTGACAAACATGAAACGCAAAGAGAACAAACTGGTCAACCTTCCACCATCACGTGGATACAGATCTTACTGATCTACAACCTAACATCAGCCCCCTCTTCTGTGGCTTCTTGCTGTCAATAGTATCCTCAGATCCCTTTCTGATGATGGTAACAAAGTAGTTGTGACGTAGTTATGACGTTGTCATAATGGTAGGAGGGAAATTTCTACCAACAATTAGCGATCTGTTGCAAGGAACACTGAGGAAATTATCTGATTGGGCTAGAGATATTGGCCTGGGCATTAATCCTAGGAAAACTGAGCTAGTCCTATTCACAAGGAGATATAGCATAGAACCATTCAAGAAGCCAATTCTTGATAGAACATGGAATAGGAACATTGAGGAAATGTCTAAATGCACTCTACATGTGTAGGAACTCCATAGGCAAGAGCTGGGGTCTGAAACCAAAAGTTGTAGACTGGATCTACCGATCGGTTGCCAGACCCATGGATGTTTGGTATACTGGGGTGCAATGAGAGTGGGTAGACTCCGGGCAAGGCTAATGAAAACGTAAAAGACTAGCAGGACTGAGTAATACGGGAGCCATTAAAAGCACTTCACAAGCAGCATTGGATGTAATTCTGCATCATCCATCTCTGAACTACTTTACAGAGATGATTGCTGCCAAGAGCGCTATAAGACTCAAAGGAGGAAAGATGACAGACTGATTGGTCTGAAGTCCTTAGCGGACTAATGACTGGTTTGCCTGCCTTGGGTATGAAAACAACCCTTACCTCCCTCCAGTTCATTGGTATAAATCTGAGGCGTAGACATGCTTTAAATATACGCACAAGATGTTTTATAATCACATCCGTCGTATGTTGCAGCATGGCTGGAAAGATCCATCCAGAAAGTTCGGAACGTGTAGATCCCTTAAAGCGCCACTAATAGTATCGGACTCTATGTTATTAAAGGATACTTCTATATCTAGAAACGCTGCAAGAGTATAATCTTTAATTTCTAGATTTCTTTCTATGTAGCTGACAACCTCATGAAGAGCGCTCTCAGTAGATTTGCTTTAAGATAGGCATGTTGAGCGTCACTTAAAAGATTGCTATATGTGTTATCTCTTAGATATGCATCTAGCTGGAAAGATCCATCCAAAGCACCAGCAATTTCGGGCTTGGCTCCATTAGGTTCCGTATACCTGATGCTGAGGGCAAAAAACCCGAAAAGAAAGATGATTAGTGTGGTGCAGATTAATATGCATCACTGCCAAGCCGCTGCTGTCGACCTTGCCGAAAATAACATAAACGTAGCCCTAGTCCAAGAGCCGTGGATCGTCCACAACAAAGTGAGGGGACTAGCGGCAAACAACAAATGCACGGTAATATCACCAAGCACTGATGAAAAGGTAAGAACATGAATAGTAGCTAAGAAAAGTCTTGGTCTAATCTTATCTACGAGCTTTAGTTCTGGTGACGCGACAGTGGTGTGTTTGGAGACAACCATCGGGGAAACCTTGACCTTTGCCTCCATCTACATGCAATACGAACAACAAAACCCACCGGGAATCAACACAGAAGAACTTACAGCATATGCATCAATCAACAAATGTAAGATAATCCTGGGTTGCGATGCCAATGCTCACCACACACAATGGTGCAGCAATGATATAAACGACAGAGGTGAGTCAGTTTTCGAATTTATCTTATCCTGCCTTAGAATATGTAACGTAGGTAACCTTCAAAAGTAAGGCCAGGGCAGAAGTTTTAGATTTAACTCTGACAAACATGAAACGCAAAGAGAACAAACTGGTCAACCTTCCACCATCACGTGGATACAGATCTTACTGATCTACAACCTAACATCAGCCCCCTCTTCTGTGGCTTCTTGCTGTCAATAGTATCCTCAGATCCCTTTCTGATGATGGTAACAAAGTAGTTGTGACGTAGTTATGACGTTGTCATAATGGTAGGAGGGAAATTTCTACCAACAATTAGCGATCTGTTGCAAGGAACACTGAGGAAATTATCTGATTGGGCTAGAGATATTGGCCTGGGCATTAATCCTAGGAAAACTGAGCTAGTCCTATTCACAAGGAGATATAGCATAGAACCATTCAAGAAGCCAATTCTTGATAGAACATGGAATAGGAACATTGAGGAAATGTCTAAATGCACTCTACATGTGTAGGAACTCCATAGGCAAGAGCTGGGGTCTGAAACCAAAAGTTGTAGACTGGATCTACCGATCGGTTGCCAGACCCATGGATGTTTGGTATACTGGGGTGCAATGAGAGTGGGTAGACTCCGGGCAAGGCTAATGAAAACGTAAAAGACTAGCAGGACTGAGTAATACGGGAGCCATTAAAAGCACTTCACAAGCAGCATTGGATGTAATTCTGCATCATCCATCTCTGAACTACTTTACAGAGATGATTGCTGCCAAGAGCGCTATAAGACTCAAAGAATCAGGATGCTGGAAGAATAGACCATATGGTCATGCAAGCATAGTTCAAGGAAATAGATTGGGTGTCCACGAATGGGTCATCAATGGAGGTACAGACTACATGGTACCGGTTTTGGACTTCTCTCCCTTACCATAGATGATTATACCAAAGAGATTAGATTCGGAAATGGTGAGGTTTGTCGGTCTATACTGATGGCTCAAAGATGGAACAAGGCACAGGTGCGGGATTCTATATTGAATCACTACAGATACCCAGATCTCTCCGTCTCGACGACAACTGTAGTGTTTTCCAGGCAGAATTACTAGCAATTGAGAGGGCAGCAAAATTTCTATCGAGTGAGAACATTCCGGAGAATAGGATATGAACTTCTACATAGATTTCAGCAATTAAATGAATCATGTCACACATTGTCAAGACCAGGCTTGCGCTGAGTTGTAAACACTAACTAGATTACCTCAACAACCATGTCGTCCGTCTCTGCTGGGTTTCTGGACATAGCAATGTCATAGGAAACGAAATAGCAGATGAATTGGGTAGATATGGCTCGTCCTTGGAAATCGATCGAGCTGACAACTCAGCAAAACAACCGATTGGGACGTTCTATAGACTGATTGAATTAAGGAAATGGTTACAGATGAATGAAGCATGGAATAGTTTACCAACCTGCAGGATCGCCAGGGCCACATGGCCAAATAATTATAGGAACAAAACCAGAAATCTAGTGGAGGTAAACAAGGCAGAAATTCAAACACTTATAGGTATTTACACAGGGCACTGCTGCATTAGAAGTTTTTTGGGAAATTTTTCAATTTTGCGGCTACCTAAGCGCTACCTAAACGGTGTTAAGAATAATTCCTAGGAAGTTCATATGTTCCAGAAAGTTGTTTATTGAGATCTTAGGTACATTTTTGTAGTTGATTGTTTCCCTGAATTTTCAGCGGTTTGCTACCTATGGACCTGAACAGAGGAAAAAAGGTTAAAAAAGATGAAGTTTTTTTGAAGATGAAGTTTTTTTGATTTTATATGTTCACAATTTTTGTTCTTTATGACAAGAGCTAGAACTTTGCCTCAGAGAGTAAATCAAAATTCCGAACGGTTTGCAAGATATGAGCCTGAGAATATGATCACTTTTTTCCAAAAATTACACCGAGGCCTCAAATCTCTGGGGGCCCATAAAAAAAAGTGCATGACTTTGGGAAAAAAAACACGGGTCTTTTTTTTTGGTCTTTTATCATGTAGCGGTGTCCGTATATGGTTATTTTGAAATGACTTCAAAAATGTTGCACAGTGTAATATTCAATACCTCAAACATTACTTCAGAAGTCGGTACGACGCGTCGGTAGAAACATCAGAATTTCTTCATACTTTACATCAGATGTCGGTTAAGTCGAGAGCCATTCGGTATACTGTTGATGGTATGCCTTTATGACTCTCTTTCTTCATTAGCCGTCATCGGTCTGTGTGGTTGCTTCCTTGTCCCTAATCCAATTTAGAACTTTTGAGAATCCCAAAAGGCCATAAATGGTGCGGGTTGCAATTTCTTCTATGTCACTAATAAAGTAGCTTCCTAGGTATTTATTTCTGCGTACATATAGAGCAGGACACCTGCAGATTTTGTGCTCGGATGATTCTACCTCGTCTTCATCCTCACATAATCGACAATAATCTTCTATGTCTAACTGCCATTTTGTGATCCTACTTCTAATGCAGCAGTGCCCTGTGTAAATACCTATAAGTGTTTGAATTTCTGCCTTGTTTACCTCCACTAGATTTCTGGTTTTGTTCCTATAATTATTTGGCCATGTGGCCCTGGCGATCCTGCAGGTTGGTAAACTATTCCATGCTTCATTCATCTGTAACCATTTCCTTAATTCAATCAGTCTATAGAACGTCCCAATCGGTTGTTTTGCTGAGTTGTCAGCTCGATCGATTTCCAAGGACGAGCCATATCTACCCAATTCATCTTTTAGAATTTTGTTTTCTGATTTGATGACCGCAAACGTAGCAAAATAAATCAATTTTTTCACATTGCATATTGAAATTGTTAGTTGCCAATGTTGTGTGTGAATTATGCTGTAGCACTTTTTCTATAACTTTGTCCGCTGAGTTCTCGTTGACGTCGCGCTGTGTACTGCCTCAATGTGAGCGTCGTGTCGCTTTTATATTGTGTGCTGCGGCTACATATGTGTTGTTAATGTTGTTGGTACAAATGGATTGCGACTACTTCGCTGCTTTGAATTGTCATGTGTTTTGTTAGTGCAAATTTTTGGACCGACGACTTTGTTGTTGTTTGTTGAATGGCATCGATGATGTCGTGTGGGTAAGAAATACTGGAATAAACAATTTTTCACTTTTGCGGCTACCTAAGCGCTACCTAAACGGTGTTAAGAATAATTCCTAGGAAGTTCATATGTTCTAGAAAGTTGTTTATTGAGATCTTAGGTACATTTTTGTAGTTGATTGTTTCCCTGAATTTTCAACGGTTTGCTACCTATGGACCTGAACAGGGGAAAAAAGGTTAAAAAATCGAATTTTTTTAAGTTTTTTTGGTTCAGATGCGATTTTGACCTTGAAGATGAAGTTTTTTTGATTTTATATGTTCACAATTTTTGTTCTTTATGACAAGAGCTAGAAGATGAAGTAGTGATTCAATATAGAATCCCGCACCTGTGCCTTGTTCCATCTTTGAGCCATCAGTATAGACCGACAAACCTCACCATTTCCGAATCTAATCTCTTTGGTATAATCATCTATGGTAAGGGAGAGAAGTCCAAAACCGGTACCATGTAGTCTGTACCTCCATTGATGACCCATTCGTGGACACCCAATCTATTTCCTTGAACTATGCTTGCATGACCATATGGTCTATTCTTCCAGCATCCTGATTCTTTGAGTCTTATAGCGCTCTTGGCAGCAATCATCTCTGTAAAGTAGTTCAGAGATGGATGATGCAGAATTACATCCAATGCTGCTTGTGAAGTGCTTTTAATGGCTCCCGTATTACTCAGTCCTGCTAGTCTTTTACGTTTTCATTAGCCTTGCCCGGAGTCTAGTTCTAGGAAACAATCAACTACAAAAATGTACCTAAGATCTCAATAAACAACTTTCTGGAACATATGAACTTCCTAGGAATTATTCTTAACACCGTTTAGGTAGCGCTTAGGTAGCCGCAAAATTGAAAAATTTCCCAAAAAACTTCTAATGCAGCAGTGCCCTGTGTAAATACCTATAAGTGTTTGAATTTCTGCCTTGTTTACCTCCACTAGATTTCTGGTTTTGTTCCTATAATTATTTGGCCATGTGGCCCTGGCGATCCTGCAGGTTGGTAAACTATTCCATGCTTCATTCATCTGTAACCATTTCCTTAATTCAATCAGTCTATAGAACGTCCCAATCGGTTGTTTTGCTGAGTTGTCAGCTCGATCGATTTCCAAGGACGAGCCATATCTACCCAATTCATCTTTTAGAATTTTGTTTTCTGATTTGATGACCGCAAACGTAGCAAAATAAATCAATTTTTTCACATTGCATATTGAAATTGTTAGTTGCCAATGTTGTGTGTGAATTATGCTGTAGCACTTTTTCTATAACTTTGTCCGCTGAGTTCTCGTTGACGTCGCGCTGTGTACTGCCTCAATGTGAGCGTCGTGTCGCTTTTATATTGTGTGCTGCGGCTACATATGTGTTGTTAATGTTGTTGGTACAAATGGATTGCGACTACTTCGCTGCTTTGAATTGTCATGTGTTTTGTTAGTGCAAATTTTTGGACCGACGACTTTGTTGTTGTTTGTTGAATGGCATCGATGATGTCGTGTGGGTAAGAAATACTGGAATAAACAATTTTTCACTTTTGCGGCTACCTAAGCGCTACCTAAACGGTGTTAAGAATAATTCCTAGGAAGTTCATATGTTCTAGAAAGTTGTTTATTGAGATCTTAGGTACATTTTTGTAGTTGATTGTTTCCCTGAATTTTCAACGGTTTGCTACCTATGGACCTGAACAGGGGAAAAAAGGTTAAAAAATCGAATTTTTTTAAGTTTTTTTGGTTCAGATGCGATTTTGACCTTGAAGATGAAGTTTTTTTGATTTTATATGTTCACAATTTTTGTTCTTTATGACAAGAGCTAGAACTTTGCCTCAGAGAGTAAATCAAAATTCCGAACGGTTTGCAAGATATGAGCCTGAGAATATGATCACTTTTTTCCAAAAATTACACCGAGGCCTCAAATCTCTGGGGGCCCATAAAAAAAAAGTGCATGACTTTGGGGAAAAAAAAACACGGGTCTTTTTTTTTTGGTCTTTTATCATGTAGCGGTGTCCGTATATGGTTATTTTTTTTCGTGTTGCACTGTGTTATTTCCAGAATTCTGTGAAATATTATGAATTGTTAAATATTCACGGGGAATTAAATATAATAAATATTTACAAAATCAGAGAAACAAGGTTGGCATCTTCCCAACCTTTTATATTTTATTTTAAAACCGTCGTCGTTCTCATACCCAGGAATTACTTCCCGTTTTCAGCTGAAGAAATTTAAATTTATGATGAAAATTTGATGATGTTAAATTTTTGCATATGCGCCGGCCGGGAATCGATCCCAGCTTCTCCAAGTTGCAACGCGCGCAACGCTTCCACATAACCACAAGGCCAGCTACTTCTCAACCAACAAATGTTAATGAAACATACAAAGTAATAACAAAATACCAGACAGAAAACCAACGACACACATCAAACACACACAAATCTAAAAATAGACCTCAGACTGTCGGTCAGAAATCGTTCCGACCTATTCGGAACAAAATAAATAAAATTTCCTTCGATGAGTCGTATAGACTTCTGTACGAAGTCGGTACGAATAAGTTCAGAGAATGTGCAGACATGTTGGATATCAGTCAAATTCGGATCATTTGGTTAGATTGGTATGTAGATGAAAAGGACGTTATCATGGTGCATGAAACTTAAGACAGATTTTGGAGGCCGGGTGGAGAGATACTTGTTGGTACTGTATATTAGAGTGGCTTCCAAATAAAAGTTGTCGAAGCTCCCGCCTAAAATGAAGGATTGATTTGTTTTATGAATTCTTCCAAAATATTTCGCTTTTATCATAACCTCTATAAATCAGTTTTTATACACTCCACGAGAGTATTATGTCTTTGTGCATTTGTTTGTAACACCCAAAAGGAAGAGAGATAGACCCATTGTTAATTATACCGATCGACTTAGAATCACTTTCTGAATCGATTTAGCAATGTCCGTCTGTCTGTCTGTCCGTCCGTCCATCTATTCTTGTAATCACGATACAGGTCGCAATTGTAGACAGAACTAAATGAAACTTTGCACAACGAAGTTTTTCGGGATAAGAACGAACGCTATTTAATTTGAAGAAAATCGGTTCAGATTTAGATATAGCCCCCATACGAATTTCACTCCCGATTTGACACTTTTCACTCTAGATACCACATAGTACAACAGATTTTCTTCAATATTGGCAAAACATCTTATATTTCAACTAGAAACACCTGTGGTAAAAATGGGTCAGATCGGTTCAGATTTATATATAGCTCCCATACAAATTTCGCTCCCGATTTGATTTTTTCCGCTCTAGAAACCACATATTGTATCAGTTTGTCTTCAAATTAGGCGAAATATATTATATTTGTCCTAGAAACACCCATAGTGAAAATGGGTCAGATCGGTTCAGAATTTACATATAGCTCACATACGAATTTCACTCCCGATTTTAATCTTTTGACTCTAGATACCATATATTACAAGAGATTTTCTTCAAAATTGGCAAAACATATTATATTTCAACTAGAAACACTTGTGGTAAAAATGTGTTAGATCGGTTCAGATTTATATATAGCTTCCATACAAATTTCGCTCCCGATTTAACTTTTTCCGCCCCAGAAACCACGAATTTTCACCGAATTTCTTCAAAGTGAGCATAACACCTTATATTAGAACTGGAAGAACTTATTGTGAAATTTAATCACATTTTTCCATGTTTGGATATAGCCCCGATACAAATATTCTTATCGATTTGACAAATCGAACCAGGTTGTATTACACAGTACAACACATGATTTGCCAACTCAATTCTGAGAACAGTATGTGAAATTATACCCAAAAAGAATAATTTCTGCATCATTCGTTTTGTCTTCTTACCTGCCAAAATATTTTTAATATCGATTTGAAGTTAGTACTATCGTATAGGGGAATTTATCACGTTTTAGGCCCTGTTGTTTGACATAGCTCGACAGCCACTAGCCCGATTTAGTTGAAATAAATTTTAAAAAATTAAGAATTACAATTCCCTTAATCTGTTCATATATTGTTTTCCTATACAAACAACAGTTTCCAAGTTAAAAATAAGTTTCCAATAAAAAATGAAGAACATTTTTTTTAAATTCATAAAAAATACAAAACGGAAATAAGTTTCAAGTGTAGTTACTTTTTCGCAAAGTCACATAACCTATGAGCAAAATGAGACAAAGATCATGAAAATCGATGCACGCGTTTCGCTTTTATTCGCAATTGAGTAAAGGTATGAATTTCAAAAAATAAAATAAAAATAAAAATTAAAAAATTATCATGCAAAAAAAAAATTAATTTATAAAAACTTTATGAAAATAAAATAATATGCAATTAATACGCAATTATAATATGCATAAAAACAAAATTCAGAACATTTTTTCAATTATTGGCAATATCCATGCTTGCAGAAGTTGACGCTTGTGGTTCTGATGATCTTGTCTTCTTCGTAGGTTGTTCATATTCATGGTCTGAGTCTGTATCGTCATCCGAGATACACATACTATTCAAGGGCGTGTTTCTTTCACTGTGTCCACCAATTTCAATGTCTTCATCTTCGGTGCTTTCTTCAAACTGCATAATTGTGAAACTCCACCAACAAACCTCCGCAAGCAATGCATCCAATTTTTTGCTTTTGAACCGCTTTTCAATTGGCATGGTCACCTGGTGGAACCTCTCTCCTATTATTAGGAAACATACAAAAATTCTTCCCGTTTTCACTTTTTTACCGAGTTGGACTGTATTCGGTTGGAAAGTGGAGTGTATCATATAGTCGGCCCCGTCCGACTTTAGCCTTTCCTTACTTGTATTTTTTTTTAAAGAATTCATGGAGAGAATGGTATTGAGAATAAACACGCTTGGTATTAAGAACCTTATCCAACCATATAAAAACTTGGGACATGACCCGTTATAAAGGACGGATTTTTACGATTTTGTGCATTTTTTATAAAATCTGCCATAACTTACACTTTTTTAGTTCGATTTGTGATTTCAGGGGCTCGTTGGAGAGGTATTGATCGCCAATTGCAATTCTTAGAACTTTTTAACCCATTAACACACACTACCGCTACACATTTTTTTCATACTGTTGGTTCTCAGTGGGTTGAAACGTGAAGTTAAAACTAAAATATGGTGTTATTTGCGTCGTAAATACATTCTTCTCTTATAAAAAACTATTTAAAAAAAAAAATCTGACATAAGTTGTTACAATAAAACCGTTCAGCACGATTTCCCTGCTAAGAACGAGACTATATAGAAATGCAATTATAGGTCATTTGTCCTTTTTTTATAAGACTTTAAATTTCCATATTTTCATTACAATAATTCAATTTCGTACTTTCGCGTATATGGGTATCATATGGGTACCAAATGAAAGAAAAGAATCTACATATGTTAAAAATACTTCAAATTTCATGCGTCTGCATTCAAAAACATTTTAATTTTTCCCCATTAAAAAGTTTATTTAGATTATTCATGTTTTAATTTTTAAGGGGGGAATTGAAATGGTTGATTTTTTTTTCGAAAAATTATGTTTTTATAGGACTAGAATGTGCAAATGACCCCATATTTCAGTTTTTACTTAATATTTAACCCACTGAGAACCAACAGTATGAAAAAAAATTCGGCCCTTAATGGGCTAAGATGCTAATGCAGATATTTTAAACCATATTGGACATACTTAAAAGCAATTAAATAAACCTTTCCCGGGGAAATCCCAAATCCTAAGCTCAACACAATATCTATTCATAAATATATTAAAATGTGTAAATATGGGTGGATTGCCAATATATTAAGGTCGACAAGTACCATAACTAAGGCAGTACATTTAATTCATACGGAAATTGAAGAAGTGGATGTCCGATGACTACAATGTGGACTACATTGGCTATGAAACTTGAATAATTGAACGGGCGACTTAATCTTCCTTAGTTATGGTTCGCTGTTTCCTAAGTGGAGAATAGCGGAATATCATCTTCAATTAAGTTTACATACCTTTATGCTCTGTTGAAGCAATATCGATATAATTTATACTGTTATTGCGAATGGTTTCAGCATGTTCACTTTTAAGATTTTCATTCACTGTGTTGTCTTTAATATTATTTTCCTCTTTTTTGTATTTATCGTCGGTAGATTTTTCAACTAGGATGGGTTCTTCAGGTATATTACATGAACCCAATTGGTCTCGAGTTTCATTTACTTTCATCTGGATATCATGGGCAAAAGCTTCTTCAGGGATATTACGTGATACATATTGTTCTCCAGTTTCAATTACTTTTTTCTTGCCATCATGGGCGATCATGCCTTCGTCCCCTTCGTGTTTACTATTAAATTCAGTTGAACCTGGAAGTAATTTTAAGTTTTATGTCTTTATTTGAAGTAAATATGATGTATTTTATATGAGTTCTTGGTTCCAGCTACAAACCATATGTTTGTATCATTTTGATACGAAATTTACTAATACTGAAGATATATTATCTTTCGCCTCCAATTTCGAAAAATCCCTCTATTTTAAGTGTCTATGCAGTTATAGGAATGTGCACACAGAATTTCGTGTTTGTACCTGTTGTCATTAGTACCATTTTTTATCACTTTTTGTCCCATTTCAGCCGTTTGTACGCTACAAGAGGAATGTCGCGAAAAATGTCAAGTGTATAAGGACTGGTAAATCGATTTTGATTTTGTTCGAAAGTCGATTAGACTTGCATTTTTATATGAAATCGTCTTTTGGTACCGACTAATCGAAACACCCAACAACTATACTAAATTAACAACATTTTTTGCTTGAAATCTTACGCGTTTAGCGCTACTCTTTAAATAGTTTAATTTTTTTTTGAAGTGGCAAAGCTAATAAAAGTATATTAGCGTGAAGAAAAACAATAATATGTATATATGCATTCTTTATTTTGACAGAAAATTATGATATTTCAAATGTATAAAGAAGCTGAAAATCATCGCTTTTTGCGGAAGAAGTTTGGAAGAAAAACTATGGATATACAGTGAAACTTCGTTATAACGAAAAACTCACTATAACGAATTTTTAGCTGAGACCCTTGAAAAAACCTCTTTATTGCTAAGTTTTTCATACAAAAATGCACTATAGCTATAACGAAGAAATTTTGAGCTATAGAGCCTCTATATAGCGAAGTATTCATTCAAAAGCCTCTATACAACGAAATTAGAAAAAGCAAAAAAAGTCGTTAAAGTCCCGTTATCAAAAGCCTCTACATAACGAAGTGTTGATTCAGTAGCCTCTATACAACGAAGTCATAATAAAGCAAAACAACGGTTTCTTAATGTTACATACAGACATATGAATGTGACGCGTCACATTAGTCATTTGCTCCTGCTTCTTTACCACCTTCGCCACCAATCGTAGAAAGTCATTCTTGTTTTGATTCTTGTCATGATGAGTGTATTAAAGCGTAAATCGATTTCCATGCGTGAAAAACTTGCTATATTGATGCCGTTGATCGTGCTGACAAATCTAAGCAAGAAATTGCTAAGCAATTTAATATACCACCCAGTACTCTTTCCACAATTTTAAAAAATCGGGAGACTATTTGCAACACCAAAACTTTAAAGTGCAAAAGAATGCGCCTTGCTGAATATGAAGACGTTGAGCAATGTTTATCTAAATGGTTTACACAATGTCGAATTCAAAACATTCCTTTAGGAGGACCGATGGTAAAAACTAAAGCTGAACAGTTTGCAGCACGATTGGGACATAAAGATTTTAAAGCTAGCAGTGGTTGGCTTGATAATTTTAAAAAGCGCCATGATATCGGATTTCGAAAAGTTAGTGGAGAAAGTGCCGCTGTAAGTGACCATGTTTGTTCTGAATGGAAAACGTTGCTACCAAGTTTGTTGGCAGAATATCAGCCGCACAATATTTTTAATGCAGGCGAAACTGGGTTGTTTTTTAAATGCGCACCAGACCGCACAATGGCGTTTAAATCCGAGAAATGCCACGGTGGAAAACATAGTAAAGAAAGATTATCTATTTTATTTACTGTTAACAGTACAGGCTCTGAAAAGAGAAAATCGCTCGTAATTGGAAAATCGACTAATCCAAGATGTTTTAAAAACATAAAAAGTTTACCAGTGGACTACACTGCGAACAAAAAAGCTTGGATGACCACCGATATATGGATGGATTACTTACAAAAATTCGACAACGATATGAGTAAAGCCAATCGTAAAGTTTTATTGTTTGTGGATAACTGCACGGCACATAAAAACGCTCCATCACTTAAATCCATCAAATTACAATTTTTACCGCCAAATGCAACATAGAAACTACAACCTCTAGATCTGGGAATAATCAAAAATTTCAAACACTTTTATCGAAAAGAAGTGGTCAAAATTTTAATCAACGATCTGGAAGAAGGACGCAAAAGCTCTATTAACGTTTTACAAGGAATACGAATGGCCCACAAGGCGTGGGAAAGTGTACAAAAATCAACAATTGTTAACTGTTTTGCTACATGTGGATTTGTCGAACGCCCAAATATTTTGATTACAGAAAATGTTTGCCTCCAAGATAACGAAGAATGGCTTATTTTAAAAAACCATTTTAATTTAACAGAACAGTTTGATGATTTTGTGAATTTCGATGAAAACATTACTTTTACGGGGCCCCATACTGATGATGACATTATTACAAGTGTAACGAAACCACAAGACAATGATGAGCAGGAGGAAGAAGAAACTGAAGAAATCGAAAACGTTGTAACCGCTAGAGAAGCTAAAATAATCGTCGGAAAACTGCAAATATTTCTTGAGGCACAGGATTCTACACCGCAAAATACATTCAATAGCTTAGCATCTATCGAAAAAAATGTTGATGATTGCATTCGAAACTTGAGTAAACAAACAAAAATAACACAATATTTTATTAAAACCTAAAATGTACATAATATGTAAAATTAAAAAACAGAAAAGTCTTTAATTTTTTTATTAACCTGTAGAATAGTGAGTTTTTTTTTGTATTTTCGTTCAAAATTGAATTTGAATAAAATAACTATAGTTATAACGAATTTTTTTGTATTTCTTTATATTTCGTTGTACCAAGGTTTCACTGATAAATTGTACGTATGTATAACGAATCAATGGCTATAACGAAGCATTTTTCGATCCCCTTCAGATTCGTTATATCGAAGTTTCACTGTATATTATTATTATTATTTTTTTTGTCCTACTCCTAATAATAATGTTGCTGAAACTGATTAATTTCACTTATTCAATAATTTATAGTAAAGTGAAAAGACCTTTGACATGGTCCAAATCATAATCGTGGTAGGCTGCAACTAAGTAATAAATGTCACCATGTCATTTGTAAATAAATTTGCATTCTATTAAATATAGATGCAAATTGGTCTTGAGCCAGAACAATATCCCAGTTCAAAAATTTATAGTAAATTTCACAAGCATATCGAATATCTTTCAGATAGTAACAATGTAATTTTATTTTTAAACTTTTTATTTTTTGATGGAAACTACATTATTATATATTGCGTTGCCTTTTTATTTTGTACTACCTATGATACTTTATAACAATCTTGTACCGAGTTTCAACGAAAGTATACGAAACATGTTCGAAACGACCGATTTTCACATGGTGGTGGAGTTGCAATTTTTATTAAGAATAACTTTAATTACAAGGTAATCAGCAAGAAAAATTCTCATTGGGTGTGCTGTTCGAAAGTCGATTTTAGACTTGCATTTTTATATGAAATCGTCTTTTGGTACCGACTAATCGAAACACCCAACAACTATACTAAATTAACAACATTTTTTGCTTGAAATCTTACGCGTTTAGCGCTACTCTTTAAATAGTTAAATTTTTTTGAATTGGCAAAGCTAATAAAAGTATATTATTGGCAATATCCATGCTTGCAGAAGTTGACGCTTGTGGTTCTGATGATCTTGTCTTCTTCGTAGGTTGTTCATATTCATGGTCTGAGTCTGTATCGTCATCCGAGATACACATACTATTCAAGGGCGTGTTTCTTTCACTGTGTCCACCAATTTCAATGTCTTCATCTTCGGTGCTTTCTTCAAACTGCATAATTGTGAAACTCCACCAACAAACCTCCGCAAGCAATGCATCCAATTTTTTGCTTTTGAACCGCTTTTCAATTGGCATGGTCACCTGGTGGAACCTCTCTCCTATTATTAGGAAACATACAAAAATTCTTCCCGTTTTCACTTTTTTACCGAGTTGGACTGTATTCGGTTGGAAAGTGGAGTGTATCATATAGTCGGCCCCGTCCGACTTTAGCCTTTCCTTACTTGTATTTTTTTTTAAAGAATTCATGGAGAGAATGGTATTGAGAATAAACACGCTTGGTATTAAGAACCTTATCCAACCATATAAAAACTTGGGACATGACCCGTTATAAAGGACGGATTTTTACGATTTTGTGCATTTTTTATAAAATCTGCCATAACTTACACTTTTTTAGTTCGATTTGTGATTTCAGGGGCTCGTTGGAGAGGTATTGATCGCCAATTGCAATTCTTAGAACTTTTTAACCCATTAACACACACTACCGCTACACATTTTTTTCATACTGTTGGTTCTCAGTGGGTTGAAACGTGAAGTTAAAACTAAAATATGGTGTTATTTGCGTCGTAAATACATTCTTCTCTTATAAAAAACTATTTAAAAAAAAAAATCTGACATAAGTTGTTACAATAAAACCGTTCAGCACGATTTCCCTGCTAAGAACGAGACTATATAGAAATGCAATTATAGGTCATTTGTCCTTTTTTTATAAGACTTTAAATTTCCATATTTTCATTACAATAATTCAATTTCGTACTTTCGCGTATATGGGTATCATATGGGTACCAAATGAAAGAAAAGAATCTACATATGTTAAAAATACTTCAAATTTCATGCGTCTGCATTCAAAAACATTTTAATTTTTCCCCATTAAAAAGTTTATTTAGATTATTCATGTTTTAATTTTTAAGGGGGGAATTGAAATGGTTGATTTTTTTTTCGAAAAATTATGTTTTTATAGGACTAGAATGTGCAAATGACCCCATATTTCAGTTTTTACTTAATATTTAACCCACTGAGAACCAACAGTATGAAAAAAAATTCGGCCCTTAATGGGCTAAGATGCTAATGCAGATATTTTAAACCATATTGGACATACTTAAAAGCAATTAAATAAACCTTTCCCGGGGAAATCCCAAATCCTAAGCTCAACACAATATCTATTCATAAATATATTAAAATGTGTAAATATGGGTGGATTGCCAATATATTAAGGTCGACAAGTACCATAACTAAGGCAGTACATTTAATTCATACGGAAATTGAAGAAGTGGATGTCCGATGACTACAATGTGGACTACATTGGCTATGAAACTTGAATAATTGAACGGGCGACTTAATCTTCCTTAGTTATGGTTCGCTGTTTCCTAAGTGGAGAATAGCGGAATATCATCTTCAATTAAGTTTACATACCTTTATGCTCTGTTGAAGCAATATCGAGATAATTTATACTGTTATTGCGAATGGTTTCAGCATGTTCACTTTTAAGATTTTCATTCACTGTGTTGTCTTTAATATTATTTTCCTCTTTTTTGTATTTATCGTCGGTAGATTTTTCAACTAGGATGGGTTCTTCAGGTATATTACATGAACCCAATTGGTCTCGAGTTTCATTTACTTTCATCTGGATATCATGGGCAAAAGCTTCTTCAGGGATATTACGTGATACATATTGTTCTCCAGTTTCAATTACTTTTTTCTTGCCATCATGGGCGATCATGCCTTCGTCCCCTTCGTGTTTACTATTAAATTCAGTTGAACCTGGAAGTAATTTTAAGTTTTATGTCTTTATTTGAAGTAAATATGATGTATTTTATATGAGTTCTTGGTTCCAGCTACAAACCATATGTTTGTATCATTTTGATACGAAATTTACTAATACTGAAGATATATTATCTTTCGCCTCCAATTTCGAAAAATCCCTCTATTTTAAGTGTCTATGCAGTTATAGGAATGTGCACACAGAATTTCGTGTTTGTACCTGTTGTCATTAGTACCATTTTTTATCACTTTTTGTCCCATTTCAGCCGTTTGTACGCTACAAGAGGAATGTCGCGAAAAATGTCAAGTGTATAAGGACTGGTAAATCGATTTTGATTTTGTTCGAAAGTCGATTAGACTTGCATTTTTATATGAAATCGTCTTTTGGTACCGACTAATCGAAACACCCAACAACTATACTAAATTAACAACATTTTTTGCTTGAAATCTTACGCGTTTAGCGCTACTCTTTAAATAGTTTAATTTTTTTTTGAAGTGGCAAAGCTAATAAAAGTATATTAGCGTGAAGAAAAACAATAATATGTATATATGCATTCTTTATTTTGACAGAAAATTATGATATTTCAAATGTATAAAGAAGCTGAAAATCATCGCTTTTTGCGGAAGAAGTTTGGAAGAAAAACTATGGATATACAGTGAAACTTCGTTATAACGAAAAACTCACTATAACGAATTTTTAGCTGAGACCCTTGAAAAAACCTCTTTATTGCTAAGTTTTTCATACAAAAATGCACTATAGCTATAACGAAGAAATTTTGAGCTATAGAGCCTCTATATAGCGAAGTATTCATTCAAAAGCCTCTATACAACGAAATTAGAAAAAGCAAAAAAAGTCGTTAAAGTCCCGTTATCAAAAGCCTCTACATAACGAAGTGTTGATTCAGTAGCCTCTATACAACGAAGTCATAATAAAGCAAAACAACGGTTTCTTAATGTTACATACAGACATATGAATGTGACGCGTCACATTAGTCATTTGCTCCTGCTTCTTTACCACCTTCGCCACCAATCGTAGAAAGTCATTCTTGTTTTGATTCTTGTCATGATGAGTGTATTAAAGCGTAAATCGATTTCCATGCGTGAAAAACTTGCTATATTGATGCCGTTGATCGTGCTGACAAATCTAAGCAAGAAATTGCTAAGCAATTTAATATACCACCCAGTACTCTTTCCACAATTTTAAAAAATCGGGAGACTATTTGCAACACCAAAACTTTAAAGTGCAAAAGAATGCGCCTTGCTGAATATGAAGACGTTGAGCAATGTTTATCTAAATGGTTTACACAATGTCGAATTCAAAACATTCCTTTAGGAGGACCGATGGTAAAAACTAAAGCTGAACAGTTTGCAGCACGATTGGGACATAAAGATTTTAAAGCTAGCAGTGGTTGGCTTGATAATTTTAAAAAGCGCCATGATATCGGATTTCGAAAAGTTAGTGGAGAAAGTGCTGCTGTAAGTGACCATGTTTGTTCTGAATGGAAAACGTTGCTACCAAGTTTGTTGGCAGAATATCAGCCGCACAATATTTTTAATGCAGGCGAAACTGGGTTGTTTTTTAAATGCGCACCAGACCGCACAATGGCGTTTAAATCCGAGAAATGCCACGGTGGAAAACATAGTAAAGAAAGATTATCTATTTTATTTACTGTTAACAGTACAGGCTCTGAAAAGAGAAAATCGCTCGTAATTGGAAAATCGACTAATCCAAGATGTTTTAAAAACATAAAAAGTTTACCAGTGGACTACACTGCGAACAAAAAAGCTTGGATGACCACCGATATATGGATGGATTACTTACAAAAATTCGACAACGATATGAGTAAAGCCAATCGTAAAGTTTTATTGTTTGTGGATAACTGCACGGCACATAAAAACGCTCCATCACTTAAATCCATCAAATTACAATTTTTACCGCCAAATGCAACATAGAAACTACAACCTCTAGATCTGGGAATAATCAAAAATTTCAAACACTTTTATCGAAAAGAAGTGGTCAAAATTTTAATCAACGATCTGGAAGAAGGACGCAAAAGCTCTATTAACGTTTTACAAGGAATACGAATGGCCCACAAGGCGTGGGAAAGTGTACAAAAATCAACAATTGTTAACTGTTTTGCTACATGTGGATTTGTCGAACGCCCAAATATTTTGATTACAGAAAATGTTTGCCTCCAAGATAACGAAGAATGGCTTATTTTAAAAAACCATTTTAATTTAACAGAACAGTTTGATGATTTTGTGAATTTCGATGAAAACATTACTTTTACGGGGCCCCATACTGATGATGACATTATTACAAGTGTAACGAAACCACAAGACAATGATGAGCAGGAGGAAGAAGAAACTGAAGAAATCGAAAACGTTGTAACCGCTAGAGAAGCTAAAATAATCGTCGGAAAACTGCAAATATTTCTTGAGGCACAGGATTCTACACCGCAAAATACATTCAATAGCTTAGCATCTATCGAAAAAAATGTTGATGATTGCATTCGAAACTTGAGTAAACAAACAAAAATAACACAATATTTTATTAAAACCTAAAATGTACATAATATGTAAAATTAAAAAACAGAAAAGTCTTTAATTTTTTTATTAACCTGTAGAATAGTGAGTTTTTTTTGTATTTTCGTTCAAAATTGAATTTGAATAAAATAACTATAGTTATAACGAATTTTTTTGTATTTCTTTATATTTCGTTGTACCAAGGTTTCACTGATAAATTGTACGTATGTATAACGAATCAATGGCTATAACGAAGCATTTTTCGATCCCCTTCAGATTCGTTATATCGAAGTTTCACTGTATATTATTATTATTATTTTTTTTGTCCTACTCCTAATAATAATGTTGCTGAAACTGATTAATTTCACTTATTCAATAATTTATAGTAAAGTGAAAAGACCTTTGACATGGTCCAAATCATAATCGTGGTAGGCTGCAACTAAGTAATAAATGTCACCATGTCATTTGTAAATAAATTTGCATTCTATTAAATATAGATGCAAATTGGTCTTGAGCCAGAACAATATCCCAGTTCAAAAATTTATAGTAAATTTCACAAGCATATCGAATATCTTTCAGATAGTAACAATGTAATTTTATTTTTAAACTTTTTATTTTTTGATGGAAACTACATTATTATATATTGCGTTGCCTTTTTATTTTGTACTACCTATGATACTTTATAACAATCTTGTACCGAGTTTCAACGAAAGTATACGAAACATGTTCGAAACGACCGATTTTCACATGGTGGTGGAGTTGCAATTTTTATTAAGAATAACTTTAATTACAAGGTAATCAGCAAGAAAAATTCTCATTGGGTGTGCTGTTCGAAAGTCGATTTTAGACTTGCATTTTTATATGAAATCGTCTTTTGGTACCGACTAATCGAAACACCCAACAACTATACTAAATTAACAACATTTTTTGCTTGAAATCTTACGCGTTTAGCGCTACTCTTTAAATAGTTAAATTTTTTTGAATTGGCAAAGCTAATAAAAGTATATTAGCGTGAAGAAAAACAATAATATGTATATATGCATTCTTTATTTTGACAGAAAATTATGATATTTCAAATGTATAAAGAAGCTGAAAATCATCGCTTTTTGCGGAAGAAGTTTGGAAGAAAAACTATGGATATATATTATTATTATTTTTTCGTCCTACTCCTAATAATAATGCTGCTGAAACTAATTAATTTCACTTATTCAATAATTTATAGTAAAGTGAAAAGACCTTTGACATGGTCCAAATCATAATCGTGGTAGGCTGCAACTAAGTAATAAATGTCACCATGTCATTTGTAAATAAATTTGCATTCTATTAAATATAGATGCAAATTGGTCTTGAGCCAGAACAATATCCCAGTTCAAAAATTTATTGTAAATTTCACAAGCATATCGAATATCTTTCAGATAGTAACAATGTAATTTTATTTTTAAACTTTTTATTTTTTGATGGAAACTACATTATTATATATTGCGTTGCCTTTTTCCATGCTTTATATAAGGTTACTTTCTATGTATGTTTGTGTGCCACAAAATTTGAAATCAATTTTTGAAAGCTTTTTTCTCAACCAATTTTGCTCAAATTTTGCACACTTAATCATTTTCGATGACAATACAAGGAAAAAATTTGACCAATTGGACAAAGGGGCGTGGTACCTCCCATACAAACCACAAATTAAAAATCTATTATTTCTGCTCCTGATAACGGTATTTAAACAAAATTTGGTACGTCGGTTTGGTGTGCATGTTGTAAGTGCTGCTGCAAATATGGGCGGGATTGTACAAAGGGGCGTGGTACCTCCCATACAAACCACAAATTAAAAATCTATTATTTCTGCTCCTGATAACGGTATTTGAACAAAATTTGGTACGTCGGTTTGGTGTGGATTTTTTAAGTGCTGCTGCAAATATGGGCGGGATTGTACAAAGGGGCGTGGTACCTCCCATACAAACCACAAATTAAAAATCTATTATTTCTGCTTCTGATAACGGTATTTGAACAAAATTTGGTACGTCGGTTTGGTGTGGATTTTTTAAGTGCTGCTGCAAATATGGGCGGGATTGTACAAAGGGGCGTGGTACCTCCCATACAAACCACAAATTAAAAATCTATTATTTCTGCTCCTGATAACGGTATTTGAACAAAATTTGGTACGTCGGTTTGGTGTGCATTTTTTAAGTGCTGCTGCAAATATGAGCGGGAATGGACAAAGGGGCGTGGTACCTCCCATACAAACCACAAATTAAAAATCTATTATTTCTGCTCCTGATAACGCAGTAATTTTTCCTTCTACAAAAGATAACTAAAAAAGAATTTCTAGGCCCAATAGAATTCTGCTTGCATAAAGCATGGATTTGAAAATTTTTTTTTTTTGATTTACTAGTTATTTTGTACTACCTATGATACTTTATAACAATCTTGTACCGAGTTTCAACGAAAGTATACGAAACATGTTCGAAACGACCGATTTTCACATGGTGGTGGAGTTGCAATTTTTATTAAGAATAACTTTAATTACAAGGTAATCAGCAAGAAAAATTCTCATTGGGTGTGCTTATAGACCGTGTGGTCGTCATATGATCTGTTTATACAATTTGTCCAAAATATTGTTGTAGAGTATGACGTTGTGATTATTAGTGGTGATTTTAATTCTAATGTTTTGAAAGAATTGCATCTTCTGGAGCCCAATCCTACACATTTCTCTTCATCAACCGACACGTTATTGGATATTTTCTTGGTCGGTGACAAGTTTAAAGTACGATCAATTGTGTGCTCCATGTTTTTCTAAACATTATTTGATACTTCTTTCATACGATGCCAAATGTAATATTCAAACTGAATCACATTCATTTCGTGATTTTCGTAAAATTAACTATGATATTATGGAATCGGAAATTGTAAATATCGATTGGAATATCATATACATAATGCCTAATGCCGATGATCAATTATCTTTTCTAAATGAAAAACTAGAGTATCTTCTCAACGTCTCAGTGTCATTGTGGAAAAGTCGAATGCAACAAAATGGTAAAAGCTGGTTTAATTAGAACATTAAGTCTTTAATAAATAAAAGAGATATAGCAGATGGAAACGATTTAAAACTTCACAAGTGCGTAATGAGAATCGTTGTTTAAGAAAGGATATAAACAAATCAGTACGTGTAGCTAAATTACGTTACTACGAAAATAGGTTCGGCTAAGCGATTACTTCAAAAAGAACGTGGAACATAATTCCTTTATTTATTGGTACAGGCAAAAACTATAATGTTGGTACAAATCCTGATGATATAAACGAGCTTTTTGCAAAAATGTCTTTCGTAAATGAAAGTCAATCAATTGCACCTTCTACTACAAGAAGCTCAGTCTCTTTGTTGCCTATTCGAGTTAATTCTCAAAATCATGGAAATTTCGAGTTTCGCTGCGTCAATTCATCTGAAGTACTAGAAAATTGTGCCGTCGTGCGACCCAATGCTGTGGGATTCGATTATATACACCCCAAATTTCATATAATTCTTTTACCGTAACTGTTAAATTACACTAAACATATCTTTAATACAATATTAACTACGAGCCAATTTCCAAGTGTTTGGAAACACGGTAAGATCGTACCAATACCTAAATCGAAATCTTGGAATGATTACACACACATTGCAATTTTTCCATACCTTTCCAAAGTATTGGAGAAAATAATGCATTTCCAGATAAACACATACCTGAATGAACATGGTTTATTATGTAGTAATCAATCAGGCTTTCAACCGAAGCATGGTTGCATAACAGCTCTTGCCCATGTTGCAGATTGTATTCGCTCTAATTTTGATAACAACGAAATAACATTTCTCATTCTTCTGGATCACTCGAAGGCTTTTGATTGTGTAGATCATGACATCTTATGCCTAAAGCTGCACGAGAAATTCCATTTTACAAGTTCCGCTGTCACATTGCTGTCAACATATCTCCGCCAACGCTGTTAGTCTGTTGTTGTAAATAAAGCTGCTTCAAGACCGCTGCAGCTGGAAAGAGGATATCTTTTTGACAAACTACGTTTTGGTAGATGCAATAGAGGGATATTACTAATACCAATTAGACATCAGTACATGTTATCTGAACGCCACTTTATTATAAAAGCTATTCGTGTTTGTAACTCGCTTCCCATTTTTATTCGAATTATAGGCAACGCAATTTCTTTTAAACGTGCACGTTACCATACAATATATGATAATTTTATAAATGTTGTTACAATTTTTGAATTTAGTTTTTACTTTTTATTTATTTAATTTTAGGTTCTATGTTCGAACTCTGCAGTAATGTGTCAATAAAATGCACATACTCTAAACTCTAATTCACATACTCTAATAAATATATAACAATTTAAAAATCAAAAACTGAAGTGGGAAAAATTTAGTTATCAGTGATTATTGTATCGATTAATGTTTTCTGTCATAGATATTCAATTTAAGGATACGGTCACGCATATTTATTTCTGATTACGCCAATGGGGAATTTTATATGCAAGAAGACTTCTGTCGGCAGTACACTACTGAAAATATCTGCACGTTCGCTTAAGTACAACAATGTTTAGAACACCTTTTGAATGAGTACGATGAAATGGAAAGTCGAAAGGGAATTTGCCATTGACAATTTCCAACAATTGGTTTGAAAATATTTGTGCAGATTCGTCGTTCTGCAACTCCAAATGCTTGATTGCATTTAATTTGAATGTCTTGACGTGTTCCACAAAAAGGACGAATTCAAACAATCATTTAGTTTATTGGGTGGAGTATGCCGTGGAATCTGATTGATTTTTTCATTAATAGAGAATTGATTTTCCATTGCATTTTTAATCCATATCGCTATGCAAAATATATTGGTTATATCGACTTTTTAATTTTAATCCTAATTAATCATTTAATCATCCTTTCAAAAATTACTTTTGCATAAAAATCGGCTGTCTAGTCATTTTTCGGTCTAATTTCTCTGAAGACTATGATAACCATCGTATGCGTGCTGCCAAACCGTCTTTACCTTTCCAGTGTCATTGCAAAAAATAATCCGGATTTAACTGAAGATTCTGAGACGATAGTCTGCGCAATTGCGATGGGTTAAAAATTCGGCATTGCTTCGACACTTGACGTAATCCAATGAGGTCGACTATTCAGCAAAATAATCGTCGTTGTACTGCACGTCTCCTGGGATGTTCCAACGTTTGCTGTATTAGGCTTAGGCCCCAATGGGTTGTTCTCTTTATCACCGAGCTTCTGTTAAATGGGGAGTGCTGCAGGGTTGTTCTCTTTATCACCGAGCTTCTGTTAAATGGGGAGTGCTCCAATTGTTTGGTGTTACTTGTAGCGTTTTGTGCTACACCAGTGGATTTTAGTGTCTAAAGAAACCGCGGAGGCGTCACTCTCCTATTTGCACCCCTCTTGAGAGCATCCCTGCGGGAAGACAACAGCTAGAATCACGAAATTCGGTGTGTACATACCTCAGATTGTGACACGTAAAATAAAACGATTTTTTTGAAATTCGTAGTTTTAAGGGATACAATTGCAAGAAAAGGCTAAAGTCGGGCGGGTCCGGCTACTACCCCATTACAATTGAATTTGGCGCAAAAAGTGGTATCGGGAACGATATGGGTATCAATTTTAGTATGGGTACTATATGTACCCATATAAAAATGTGGGGTATAGACCGGTAGAAAAATATAAAATGATGTACCAAATTTGATCGGTTAAATTAACTGGTTTCTGGAGCGGAAAAAGTAAAATCTGGAAATTTATATATATATATATATATATATATATATACACATTCTTGAATACTTACTTGAGCTAATTCGACTCAGAAAGTGAATCTAATCCGATCTGCATAATAAACGATGTTACTATCTCGTTTCCTTTTGGGTGTTACAAAAAAATGCACAACGACATAATACCCTTGTGGAGGGTATAAATACGTATGCGTCAAATGCACCACTGTTTCATAGCCTAGAACGAAATTAGTGCAATTTTAAATAAGGAGTTTGTGCACGGCATGGGATGATCGAAATATTCCCAGATTGTTCATCAATCATTATTATTATTTTTATTTTGGTCGAATTCTTTGAAATAAAACTTTTTTATAATAGGGATTGTTCATGACTATTTTGGGGACAAAGTTGATCAAAATATTCCACGGTTGTTGACGAATCAACAAAACATTCATAATTTGTTTTTGTTTTGGTTGAATACTTTGAAATAAAACAACTTTTTTACATTTTGGGAATAATTGGGAATTTTTCATAAAATTTTTGAGGACAAGGAAAAAATTCATCTGGCATGTCCAGGGCCGTGCGCAGGGGGGGTTTTGGGGGTTCAAACCACCCCAGAGAGGTTTCGTCATATACTTTTTAAAACCTTCTAGACTTTCTGAAGCAATAAAATATAGATTTTTAAGGTCTTTTTAAATAACTCGTCTGAAATGGTAATTTTGCATTAAAATCATGAAAACACGAAAATTATTACGGGGACACATTCTTGAATTTCGGACAAAGGCTATGAAAAATACAAACAAACTAAACGAATTGTGCCAATTTCAAGATTGTGTAGTGCTAATTTCGCTAATGGACACCAAATTGTTCGGAAAATTTTCATTTTTATTAACCGATACCACTTCTTGACATTCGACTAGAGCAATAAAAGTTTGGAAATTTAATAACAAAATCGTTTAGTAATTTTAAAAAAGTGTAGATAAGAATCACTATGATATCATAATGAAATCTAAAATATTCTTAATAAAAGCAAATACAGTTGAACTTCGATTAACCGTGATGCTCGGGACCGGTTTAATCACGGATAACCGAAAATCACGGTTAAAAGAGGTAAAATTTTACATGTATAAATTTTATTATTTTTATTTATTTTTGACAAAAACATGTAAATCTGCGTCTATAAATAACTTATCATATCTCTAGGAATACATACATTTATTTAAAAAATCTTTTATGGAAGTCTGTCTTATGCTTTTAGCTTTTGATTGTTCTTCCAACAAATGAGTTTGTATGCGATATATTTGCATTTTATCTGGTTCTGAAATACTTGGAAAATTAAAGTTTTCTAAAAAACCTAACAAAATACTACTAGCCTCTATTGCCTAAGCCAATATAGGCGTTTCGTCCGCATTTCCTCCATCTGATTCCTCGGAATTTGAATCAAGCTCATCTTCTTGGCTGTGGGTAACCATGTCTACGATTTCGTCTTCAGATATAATAGCAAACGGAGCGACATCAGAGTCGCACACCATCCACTTTTCGACAGCATCAATCGTACATCCAGACGGTATGGTTATATCTGTTTGTATCTCAACAAGGCTATTTGGAGCATCTTCATTATGAGATAGTAAGTTATTCCAAACTCTTTTTAAAACTTGTGGAGTTACAGAGTCCCACGAAGCTGCGGCTGCCCACAAAGCTGTCTTAATATTCAAAGATTTAACGAACTCACGTCTGTCATTAGCACCAACAAGTTTTTGAACGATCAGTTTACGGTAGTGACATTTGAAGCTCCGAATTACTCCTTGATCCATATGCTGAATCAAGGACGTGCAATTTGGTGGGAGATATTTTACTGCAACGTTTTCAGATATCATAGCATTTACATCTGGGTGTGCTGGACAGTTGTCTAATAGTAAAAGTATTTTACAGTTATTTTTGAGACCGATGCGCCGTTGATGTTCCTTTGCTTCTGGTACAAAATTTTGATTAAACCACTCCAGAAATAGCTGTTGTGTTACCCAAGCTTATTATTAGATTTATAAATCACATGAAGGTGTTCAACGTTTTTTAAAGCTCTTGGATGGGCACTTTTTCCTATTATCATCAATTTACACTTGTGAGTTCCTGCCTGCAGAACAAACTAGCACTGTGATTCTCTCCTTGGACTCCTTGTACCCTTCAATAGAATATTCATTACCACTAGCCAAAGAACTCTGAGGCAAACACCTCCAAAATAGACTGGTTTCGTCTGCATTGTAGATCTGTTCAGTTGTAAGTTGTTCGTTTTTAATGATTTCATCCAAGTCGTCCACAAACATCGTAGCAGACTCATAATCAGCACACTCCTTTTCTCCCGTAGATTTCAGTCGACGGATTCCATGACGTTTTTTTGAATTTATCCAACCAACCAAATGAATAAGTGCACTCTGAATTCATGTTTAACTTCAAATGGAAAATTTGTGCCTTTTCGACAATCATTTCGCCTGAAGTTCAGAAGCAAATTTCAGTTTAAGTTCATACAATATCTCGATTTCAGTTAACTTACCTGAAATTGGAGTTCCCTTAAATCTTTCTTGCCGAAACCATTCATATGTTGCGAAATCAACTTTTGGATTTTCGGATGTTTTTAGTGTACATCTGTGTTTAAGGCCAAGCATTGAATCAGTATCGGAGCAAAATTTTAAAATCCGATCTTTGTTTTTTATTAAATCCGATACAGTTTGAATGCCAACTCCATATTTTTCAGACAACATTTTAAAAGGTACTTTACGTTTTGAGTATTCATTAATCAGCTCCATTTTTTCTTTAATTGAAAGAACCTTTCTTGCTCTTTTCGCGGATTTAGTTTTTGACGGTGGCATGATGTAAGGAAAACACGTCTTGACAGAATATGAAATTTGATATGAAAATTACACTTTCATGAAAAAGGGGAATCACCGAATTTTAATATGAGAGATGTGTGTGTATTATACGAAAAAACAAACAAGCAGTCACATGGACATGCGCATCACGGATAATAGAGGTAAATCACGGCTAATAGAGGTAAAAAATCAACCACTCAACTTCACGGTTAATAGATAATCACGGTTAATAGAGTCACGGTTAATCGAAGTTCAACTGTAATTTGTTTGATGCTTGTAGAGTGCTAAGATGTAACATTTGCGATTGGAAATTTTTATGGAGCTGTATCTAAATCTGAACCGATGTGTCCTATTTTCATCACAGATGCAACAACAACGGTTTCCGTCACTTCCAATGCTTTGGGAGTTTGCAATTATAATAAAGAGTGATTTTTTTGAGGTTAGGATTTTCATGCATTAGTATTTGACAGATCACGTGGGATTTCAGACATGGTGTCAAAGAGAAAGATGCTCAGTATGCTTTGACATTTCATCATGAATAGACTTACTAACGAGCAACGCTTGCAAATCATTGAATTGTATTACCAAAATCAGTGTTCGGTTCGAAATGTGTTTCGCGCTTTACGTCCGATTTATGGTCTACATAATCGACCAAGTGAGCAAACAATTAATGCGATTGTGACCAAGTTTCGCACTCAGTTTACTTTATTGGACATTAAACCAACCACACGAATGCGTACAGTGCGTACAGAAGAGAATATTGCGTCTGTTTCTGAGAGTGTTGCTGAAGACCGTGAAATGTCGATTCGTCGCCGTTCGCAGCAATTGGGTTTGTGTTATTCGACCACATGGAAGATTTTACGCAAAGATCTTGGTGTAAAACCGTATAAAATACAGCTCGTGCAAGAACTGAAGCCAAACGATCTGCCACAACGTCGAATTTTCAGTGAATGGGCCCTAGAAAAGTTGGCAGAAAATCCGCTTTTTTATCGACAAATTTTGTTCAGCGATGAGGCTCATTTCTGGTTGAATGGCTACGTAAATAAACAAAATTGCCGCATTTGGAGTGAAGAGCAACCAGAAGCCGTTCAAGAACTGCCCATGCATCCCGAAAAATGCACTGTTTGGTGTGGTTTGTACGCTGGTGGAATCATTGGACCGTATTTTTTCAAAGATGCTGTTGGACGCAACGTTACGGTGAATGGCGATCGCTATCGTTCGATGCTAACAAACTTTTTGTTGCCAAAAATGGAAGAACTGAACTTGGTTGACATGTGGTTTCAACAAGATGGCGCTACATGCCACACAGCTCGCGATTCTATGGCCATTTTGAGGGAAAACTTCGGAGAACAATTCATCTCAAGAAATGGACCGGTAAGTTGGCCACCAAGATCATGCGATTTGACGCATTTAGACTATTTTTTGTGGGGCTACGTCAAGTCTAAAGTCTACAGAAATAAGCCAGCAACTATTCCAGCTTTGGAAGACAACATTTCCGAAGAAATTCGGGCTATTCCGGCCGAAATGCTCGAAAAAAAATTGGACTTTCCGAATGGACCACCTAAGACGCAGCCGCGGTCAACATTTAAATGAAATTATCTTCAAAAAGTAAATGTCATGGACCAATCTAACGTTTCAAATAAAGAACCGATGAGATTTTGCAAATTTTATGCGTTTTTTTAAAAAAAAAAGTTATCAAGCTCTTAAAAAATCACCCTTTACAAATCCATTTCGACAAACGAAAAAAACTGTTTGATATACATAAACTCATTTCTCTTTGTTCATTTACACCAACTGATGACATGTTTACCGCAAACAAACTAATTTTTCCCACAAAAGAAACTCAGAAACGAAGTTCACGTGTCTAAAATTTCGACGAAATGCATTTTTTCTCTGCGTGTAGGTCTCTATTTTAAAATCTACTTTAAAGTTGCGAAACAATAAGAAATTTATCACTTATGTCAAATATTTTTCAGAGCTAGTATTTTTTTGTACATATGTAACAAGTATTATTCAAAAGAGAAACAACAAATTCAGTAACTTGGATCTACGTAGGAAAACGAAACTCTAAAATACCAATTATTTGTTTATTTTTTTTGGAATTAAAATTTCAAGTTGGTTCTTCTTGCATTTCATCGAATACAAAAAATCTGTATTTGTTATTAGAATGTATACATATTTAAGATTACAAAAATGAAGAAACATTTCCAAATATTTTTTATTTAATCTGTATATGCGTATAAAGATTTTGAGTAAACATCCTGTTACTCATGTCCTATATAAATTAAAAACCCCAAAACTCTTTAGACATCCTATTTAGACCCATACTTTGTCAAAAGCATATCCAATTTTCTGCATTTATCATAGAAAACTGCGGGACTGAAGGGTTTATAGCCGAGGAATTTGATCGTTTTTTGTGTTATTATTCTTCAAAATATATATCGAGAGCTTATATTCAAAAGTGACTATGAACCATTTTCTCGAAAATGAGTTTTTGATGCCAAATAAAAGATTTTTTTCTAAAGCCATTTTTTTAATTTTCTGATTTGGCTATCCCTTCGCTATTTAGTTTGTGACTGCATAAGTGGCTATGAACATAAAAATAATAGAAATAAAATAGTTCAACAATGGAGCAGCATAAAACCGAAGGTTATAATTCGCTACAACGGTTTTGTTTAAAACATTTTTCCAGATTTTGGGCATAACGTACTATCAAATTCCACCGTTAATAGCATTTTTATTCCCCAGTTATCAGGCTAAAATAGGAAAAATGGTGGCTATAAAGTCAAAAATTGTGAAAAGTATATTTAGAAAAACCGGCTCAATTTTTTTTATTATATTGAGAATACCAAAATGTTTCTTTGGCATGTGATTGCTGACTTCATGGGGAATATTTGTGTATGAAAATTATGAATTATTAATGAAGAAAGTTAAAATATAAGGAATTGCAACGGCGAATTTTGGATTTTTCATCAATTGCAGCGATTTTCGCTACTGGCTACATATATGTTACAAGCGACCAATCTGACGGATGAAGCTAGAATCTTTAAATTCGCTGTGTACATCACAGAAAATGCGTTTTCTATACAACATTGCCAAAATTTCATGAAAAAAGTTATGGAGTTTACAATAAATCTTATTCTTATTTCAACATTGATAGTGCTCAATTTTAATCATATAAAAGTGAAACCGTGAATAATAGGAATTTTCGAAAACTTTTTAATCGTAGCAATTAGTAATACTTTTTAGATTAAACTGTAGAAGAATAATTAATTATTTCTCTTCAAATTAAGGATAAAATTTTCGCTTTCCTGAAAAGTTATGTTTTTGAATATAAGCCCTCGATATGTATGTATGTAATTTCAAGCAACTATTTAAAAAAGTTCTACACTTAGAGAACAAGTATGGTAATATAAGCAGCGATTGTATTTTTCTCCTATTACAACTGTTTTTTGGCATAACTGTAGTTTTCTGTAATCTTACATCACCATTCACACTGCCAAAGAGTTTGCAGTCTGCTAAAATTGTCTGTTGTTAATTAAAATATAAAAATAGATAAGCGTTCATAAGCGAGTTTATCTCGAATTTTCTTTTATATTAGCTTGGGACAATATGCGTATCACATATATTGCTAAAAACAGCAAATAGCTGTTTACCATCTCAGCAGATACAAATCTGCTGTCTCTTTTTTAACAGCAGAAAATCTGCTCTTTCAGTAGACTTTCTGCTTTCTTTTACTGACATATTCCTTTGAGGGTACTGATAGATGGATTACTGAAATGCAATTTTGCCGACAATGTCTTTCGGACGAATGTATTAAAATATTTCTCGAAGATCCTGGCAGTAAAATATGAGTGGTTTCCAAACGCTCCAGTAAAAATTTCCTAAAAAGTTGGAAAATTAACTAAGTAGAGTTTCCTTCTTTCAAAGCCATAGTAAATAGTTCATTTACTAGATAAACGGTAGTCGATTTACTTAAAAACATTTCTTTGGATCTAAAAAAAAATTCTTACAATTGAGTAAATTCAAACTTATGTGGAAGAATATTTTCAAGGTTTTAAGTGTGAAAAAAATGTGAAATTGTTTGTATGGAAAAAATTCCATTTAGGAAATTTTAACTTAAAAATGAAGTTAAAATGTTCTGATGTGTATAGTTGACCTGTTTGATTTTAATGTTTTGTATTATTGTCCGGCTTAAGGTCTCATGTAAATAAAAACAAGATGTTGTTTGTTTATTATTTTATTTTTTAAGTTTGTTCCCGATATTTCGAATGACTTCGTCGATCATCCTCAGGGGCGTTACACTAAACAAATATACATAAGAATAACAATCAATATACAAACAATTTTTAAACAATTAATATAATTACATTTTAAAAAACAAAACGATCCTTCCACTTTCACAAGTTTTTGTCAACTACTGTCCGTCTTTCCTATTCTTGTGTATGATATTTCTGTATATGTGTGCGCATTTGTCTGTGTCTGTCTTGTAATTTAGTCTCTTTTCAGTAGGAACGTCCGTAATGTAGAGCATTTCTAATGTATATCTCCTATGGTAGTTACTCTCTTCTGTTAATATGTCTACGTCGTCAAAGTTGGGTGTGTGTCCAGTCAGTGCACAGTGGGCTGCAAGTGCAGTTTTTTGCTCTAATGGTTTGTCAAGTGCTTTTAGGTCAGATTTATGAGAAGAAAGTCTAGTTTTTAATTTTATCTTTGTAATACCAACATATACTTTATTGCATAAGTTGGACTTGTCGCCATTACACTTAATTTTATATACTACGTCCGTTCTGTCTTCTTTTTTATTTTTGATTTTGTCTTGCTGAATAAATTGTTGACCGTGTTGTGAGATTTTTGGGCTAATTCATATTTTTCTTTGTCGTATAAGTCTGAGTTTTTAAATCTTTCTGAGAATCCGGGTATATATGTTATAGTCTTGTACAGCTTTGTTGGTTTTTCTATGTGGCTTTTGGGATTTCGTACATTTCTAATTAATTGTCTTATTGTTTTTATGGGAAAGTCATTTCTTGTTAAAATATTTTTAATTTTCTCTATATTATTTTTATGGAAGTCCTCATCACTTATGTCTAGTACTCTTCTGATAAAATTGGTCGCGGTGTTGAAAATTGTCCTTCTTGGGTGTTTCGAATAAAAGGAATGCCAATGGGCTCCCCTGCATCACCAATAATTGCGGACATAATATGGAACAACTTCTTGACACAGCAATTGAGAAAACCTAGGTTCTTGACAAAATACGTTGACGATCTCTTCACAATTATGAAGAAAAATGATGTTGATGAGACGATCAAAATACTAAATGGATACAACAGACGGATTCAATTCACGATGGAAGAAGAAAAGGACAATAAATTACCATATCTAGATTCTATAGTACATAGACAAGGCAATATCATAAAACTAGACTGGTATCAAAAACCCACATCGTCAGGCCGATTAATTAACTTTTATTCGAAACACCCAAGAAGGACAATTTTCAACACCGCGACCAATTTTATCAGAAGAGTATTAGACATAAGTGATGAGGACTTCCATAAAAATAATATAGAGAAAATTAAAAATATTTTAACAAGAAATGACTTTCCCATAAAAACAACAAGACAATTAATTAGAAATGTACGAAATCCCAAAAGCCACATAGAAAAACCAACGAAGCTGTACAAGACTATAACATATATACCCGGATTTTCGGAAAGATTTAAAAACTCAGACTTATACGACAAAGAAAAATATGAATTAGCCCAAAAATCTCACAACACGGTCAACAATTTATTCAGCAAGACAAAATCAAAAATAAACAAGTAAGGAAAGGCTAAAGTCGGGGGGCCGACTATATGATACACTCCACTTTCCAACCGAATACAGTCCAACTCTGTAAAAAAGTGAAAACGGGAAGAATTTTTGTAAAGAGTGATTTTTTTGAGGTTAGGATTTTCATGCATTAGTATTTGACAGATCACGTGGGATTTCAGACATGGTGTCAAAGAGAAAGATGCTCAGTATGCTTTGACATTTCATCATGAATAGACTTACTAACGAGCAACGCTTGCAAATCATTGAATTTTATTACCAAAATCAGTGTTCGGTTCGAAATGTGTTTCGCGCTTTACGTCCGATTTATGGTCTACATAATCGACCAAGTGAGCAAACAATTAATGCGATTGTGACCAAGTTTCGCACTCAGTTTACTTTATTGGACATTAAACCAACCACACGAATGCGTACAGAAGAGAATATTGCGTCTGTTTCTGAGAGTGTTGCTGAAGACCGTGAAATGTCGATTCGTCGCCGTTCGCAGCAATTGGGTTTGTGTTATTCGACCACATGGAAGATTTTACGCAAAGATCTTGGTGTAAAACCGTATAAAATACAGCTCGTGCAAGAACTGAAGCCAAACGATCTGCCACAACGTCGAATTTTCAGTGAATGGGCCCTAGAAAAGTTGGCAGAAAATCCGCTTTTTTATCGACAAATTTTGTTCAGCGATGAGGCTCATTTCTGGTTGAATGGCTACGTAAATAAACAAAATTGCCGCATTTGGAGTGAAGAGCAACCAGAAGCCGTTCAAGAACTGCCCATGCATCCCGAAAAATGCACTGTTTGGTGTGGTTTGTACGCTGGTGGAATCATTGGACCGTATTTTTTCAAAGATGCTGTTGGACGCAACGTTACGGTGAATGGCGATCGCTATCGTTCGATGCTAACAAACTTTTTGTTGCCAAAAATGGAAGAACTGAACTTGGTTGACATGTGGTTTCAACAAGATGGCGCTACATGCCACACAGCTCGCGATTCTATGGCCATTTTGAGGGAAAACTTCGGAGAACAATTCATCTCAAGAAATGGACCGGTAAGGTGGCCACCAAGATCATGCGATTTGACGCCTTTAGACTATTTTTTGTGGGGCTACGTCAAGTCTAAAGTCTACAGAAATAAGCCAGCAACTATTCCAGCTTTGGAAGACAACATTTCCGAAGAAATTCGGGCTATTCCGGCCGAAATGCTCGAAAAAGTTGCCCAAAATTGGACTTTCCGAATGGACCACCTAAGACGCAGCCGCGGTCAACATTTAAATGAAATTATCTTCAAAAAGTAAATGTCATGGACCAATCTAACGTTTCAAATAAAGAACCGATGAGATTTTGCAAATTTTACGCGTTTTTTTTTTAAAAAAAGTTATCAAGCTCTTAAAAAATCACCCTTTATGTTTCCTAATCATAGGCTAAATCATAGGCTTCTTATCAAATCGATAAGAATATTTGTATCGGGGCTATATCCAAATATGGAAAAATGTGACTAACTTTCACTATAAGTTCTTCCACTTCAAATATAAGGTGTTATGCTCACTTTGAAGAAATTCGGTGAAAATTCGTGGTTTCTGGGGCGGAAAAAGTTAAATCGGGAGCGAAATTTGTATGGGAGCTATATATAAATCTGAACCGATCCGCCCCATTTTTACCACAGGTGTTTCTAGTTGAAATATAAGATGTTTTGCCAAATTTGAAGACAATCTGATACAATATGTGGTTTCTAGAGCGGAAAAAGTCAAATCGGGAGCGAAATTTGTATGGGAGCTATATATAAATCTGAACCGATCTGCCCCATTTTTACCACAGGTGTTTCTAGTTAAAATATAAGATGTTTTGCCAAATTTGAAGACAATCTGATACAATATGTGGTTTCTAGAGCGGAAAAAGTCAAATCGAGAGCGAAATTTGTATGGGAGCTATATATAAATCTGAACCGATCTGACCCATTTTTACCACAGGTGTTTCTAGTTGAAATACAAGATGTTTTGCCACATTTGAAGACAATCTGAAACAAGATGTGGTTTCTAGAGCGGAAAAAGTGAAATCGAGAGCGAAATTTGTATGGGAGCTATATATAAATCTGAACCGATCTGACCCATTTTTACCACAGGTGTTTCTAGTTGAAATATAAGATCTTTTGCCAAATCTGAAGACAATCTGATACAATATGTGGTTTCTAGAGCGGAAAAAGTGAAATCGAGAGCGAAATTTGTATGGGAGCTATATATAAATCTGAACCGATCTGCCCCTTTTTTATCACAGGCGTTTCTAGTTGAAATATAAGATGTTTTGCCAAATTTGAAGACAATCTGATACAATATGTGCTTTCTAGAGCGGAAAAAGTCAAATCGGGAGCGAAATTTGTATGAGAGCTATATATAAATCTGAACCGATCTGACCCATTTTTACAACAGGTATTTCTAGTTGAAATATAAGATGTTTTGCCAAATCTGAAGACAATCTGATTCAATATGTGGTTTCTAGAGCGGAAAAAGTGAAATCGAGAGCGAAATTTGTATGGGAGCTATATATAAAGCTGAACCGATCTGACCCATTTTTACCACAGGTGTTTCTAGTTGAAATATAAGATGTTTTGCCAAATCTGAAGACAATCTGATACAATATGTGGTTTCTAGAGCGGAAAAAGTCAAATCGGGAGCGAAATTTGTATGGGAGCTATATATAAATCTGAACCGATCTGACCCATTTTTACCACAGGTGTTTCTAGTGGGAATATAAGATGTTTTGCTAATTTTGAAGAAAATCTGTTGTAATATGTGGTATCTAGAGTGAAAAGTGCCAAATCGGGAGTGAAATTCGTATGGGGGCTATATCTAAATCTGAAGCGATTTTCTTCAAATTAAATACCGTTTGTTCTTATCCCGAAAAACTTCGTTGTGCAAAGTTTCATTTGGTTCTGTCTACAATTGCGACCTGTATCGTGATTACAAGAATAGATGGACGGACGGACAGACAGACAGACGGACATTGCTAAATCGATTCAAAAAGTGATTCTAAGTCGATCGGTATAATTAACAATGGGTCTATCTCTCTTCCTTTTGGGTGTTACAAACAAATGCACAAAGACATAATACTCTCGTGGAGTGTATAAAAAAGAAGACAGAACGGACGTAGTATATAAAATTAAGTGTAATGGTGACAAGTCCAACTTATGAAATAAAGTATATGTTGGTACTACAAAGACAAAATTAAAAACTAGACTTTCTTCTCATAAATCTGACCTAAAAGCACTTGACAAATCATTAGACCAAAAATTGCACTTGCAGCCCACTGTGCACTGACTGGACACACACCCAACTTTGACGACGTAGACATATTAACAGAAGAGAGTAACTACCATAGGAGATATACATTAGAAATGCTCTACATTACGGACGTTCCTACAACACAGACACAGACAAATGCGCACACATATACAGAAATATCATACACAAGAATAGGAAAGACGGACAGTAGTTGAGAAAAACTTGTGAAAGTGGAAGGATCGTTTTGTTTTTTAAAATGTAATTATATTAATTGTTTAAAAATTGTTTGTATATTGATTGTTATTCTTATGTATATTTGTTTAGTGTAACGCCCCTGAGGATGATCGACGAAGTCGTGCGAAATATCGGGAACAAAATTGAAAACTAAAATAATAAACATACAACATCTTGTTTTTATTTACTTGAGACCTTAAGCCGGACAATAATACAAAACGTTAAAATGTTCACTAAAATTTCATACATTTAAGTATTAATGAACTTATAAAAAACATTTGAAATTGTTTAAAAAATTCTTGAATATTAATCTATGAAGCAATTCTCGTTCGTTTGCAGAAACTTATTTCTTAAATACTTTATGAATTATTCTAAACAACCACTGCGAAGGCGCCTATCTTGCATTCGCATCAATCATGGAGTAATAGCTCAACTCCTTATGGCAGAGGTATCATTAATCCAACCCCCCCCCCCCCCCAGGGGAAAATCCTGCGCACGGGCCTGGGCACGCCTGCTGTCAATGACTACATTTATATCTTGTATGGATATAATCTTTACCTTGCTGACCGTCAGATTAATTCTGTTGACGTATGTACCCAGCAAACCAAACATTAAAAAATCGGACATCGAACCGACATTCGGCTATATCTTCCGATTTCGGACCAACACACTATGGGCGGAAATGGGAAAATGTGGCCAAAAGTCTGTAAAATCCACAAACATGCTTGGATCTGGATGAAATTTGGAATGAATACAAATATCATGTCCGCGATTCATATCCCGTTATAAAAACAATGCAGCGTTTTCTTCAATAAAAAGTTGTGTGGGGTCAAATCTCACATAATTGAATTTTGGAGTATCTATGTACGTACTGCGATGCCATGATTGGCAAAAATAGTTCTTCCTTAGATAATTAATTACTTTTATATGCATGCAATGTAAGTCTCTCAAATATGGCACTGTAAACAAATCCTTAAATCATCGTTATTCCAAGATAGCGAATTAGCTGATGTGGCTTAAAATAATTGTGAAATTTTTTTGAAGAATAAAATATGGCACCATATAATGTACCTAATACAGGGTGGCGCAAAAGTATAAATGAAAACGAGTTTTATTTTCACTAAATGTTTATTTGAGGATATACAAATTATACATTAAATTTTCTATTTATTTATTACACTTTCACAAATACTTTACTATACTATATTATATTATCTACAACCTTTGAGAGCTTTTTTACTTCTGGTGACAAGTATTTGACTCCTTCTCCTTCTGCAGACATACGTCAGATGTTACCAAAAAACGGTGAATTATGTCCTCTTTGCTAACCTTTCGTGAAAACGTTCAGCTCTTTTCAGCTCGAAAACTCTCAAAGACTTTAATACTGGCTTCCAGAGCTTCTTCCGAAAGGCAGCCAATAGGCAAGCCTACCGACTTTACAATACTATTTCCGTTTACTAAGACCTTATGTACAGTGGAAGACATAGTAAATAATGTTTTCTTAGTATCGTGAAAGTCTCGTTGAAATATTCCTCAAAAGTAGAACAATCAATTTCAAGACAGTAGCAAACTATAGACAAAATTGAGTTACTTGGCGTTTTTAGTTTTTCATTTTCTTGCCCTGTTGCCCATTCACATCATTAAAAAAAATATTTTAAATACTTACTCGCACTCTGTGATACCTGTAGTAATGTCAAATTAAAGAGGAGAATATCTGTTAAAAATACATAAAATATCATGCTTCAAATGGAAACTTGAAATGGTTGTTAATGCTAAACTAATAAAGATAGAAGCTTACAATTTGAAGTAATTTTAGCATATCTTCTTTAATTTGATACGTACACAGTATTATAGAGTGCAAATAAGTATTTAAAATAAATTTATAAAAAATTGGTATCCTTTTAGGAATTTGTAGTCCTTTTAGGGGGCCAAAGGGTGAGGAAATGAAAAACTATAGTTTCACCTATAGTTTCAGACGTATATCATATGGTCCAAGTGGAATATGGACTAGCGGACAATGTAATATCCACTTATATTTCCAAAATTCCAAAAGTCAATCACTTATAATCGAAAATATGTTGAAGCGTCCTAAGTGCAACGAAGGTGCATACGAAATTTTCACTGTTGTTACAGAACACCTTTTGTCGAAGGATCCGAAACCTCTAGGACACATCCAGAAAACGGATGGCACCTGGACGGCATCGGGCCTAGAGACACTTAGCCTCTTAGCAGAGACCCACTTCTCAAACTGTGAGGATATTGAAGGCGAGGTTAACATGACCACAGCATCCAATTCTTCCCTTTTTGATGAAGTTAGCATAGATAACATAGTCAGTGAAGATAAAGTTAAATGGGCAATTGATACATTCCAACCCTGTAAATCTCCGGGGATGGATGGTGTATTCCCAGCCATGCTACAACATACAAAAGATGTAATTGCTTCACATCTAGTCCGTGTGTTCAAAGCATGTCTGCGCCTAAAATTTATACCAACGAGCTGGAGGGAGGTGCGGGTAGTCTTCATACCCAAAGCAGGCATACCAAGTCATTCATCCACCCAGGATTTTGGACCAATCAGTCTGTCATCCTTCCTCCTTAAGACAATGGAACGAATCTTAGACATTTATCTAAGAGGAAGCATAGACAACAATCTCATAAGCGACGCTCAGCATGCCTATCTCAAAGGCAAATCTACTGAGAGCGCTCTTCATGAGGTCGTTGGTTACATAGAGAGAAACCTAGAAAGTAAGGATTACACTCTTGCAGCGTTTCTAGACATAGAAGGAGCATTCAATAACATTGAGGCCAACACAATAACTAATTCATTAAAGGATCTACATGTTCCTAACTTCCTGACTGACTGCATTGACTCGATGCTACGACATCGAGTCATAAATTCAACCTTGGGAGCTGGAACTATAAGGAAATTGGTGACCAGGGGAACGCCACAGGGGGAGTTTATCTACTCTTCTGTGGCTTCTTGCTGTCAATAATATCCTCAGATCCCTTTCTGATGAGGGTAACAAAGTAGTTGCTTATGCAGACGACATTGTTATATTGGTAGGTGGAAAATTTTTACCAACAATCAGCGATCTGTTGCAAGGAGCACTGAAGAAATTATCTGATTGGGCCAGAGACAGTGGCCTGGGCATTAATCCTAGGAAAACTGAGTTAGTCCTATATACAAGGAGATATAACATAGAACCATTTAGGAAGCCAATCCTTGATGGAACGGAGCTCAACCTCTCTCAGGAGGCCAAATAAAGAGTGATTTTTTTGAGGTTAGGATTTTCATGCATTAGTATTTGACAGATCACGTGGGATTTCAGACATGGTGTCAAAGAGAAAGATGCTCAGTATGCTTTGACATTTCATCATGAATCGTCTTACAAACGAACAACGCTTGCAAATTATTGAATTTTATTATCAAAATGCGTGCTCTGTTAAGAAAGTTCATTGCGCGCTTCCATTTTATGGTCAGTTTAATCGACCCACTGAAGCGGCTATTCGGGCTATTGTGACTAAATTTCGCACCAAATTTACATTGTTGGACATTAAACCACCAACACGCTTACGTAGAGTACGAACTGAAGAAAATATCGCAGCTGTATCGGCCAGTGTTAATGATGACCACCAATTTTCGATTCGTCGCCGTTCGCACCAATTGGGTCTCTGTTACTCAAAAACGTGGAAATGCCAAAATTGGACTAAGCGGATGGACCACCTAAGACGCAGCCGCGGTCAACATTTAAATGAAATTATCTTCAAAAAGTAAATGTCATGGACCAATCTAACGTTTCAAATAAAGAACCGATGAGATTTTGCAAATTTTTGCGTTTTTTTTTTTTAAAAAGTTATCAAGCTCTTAAAAAATCACCCTTTACCTTGGTGTCATCCTAGACCGGAAGTTGAACTGGAGTAGGAACACAGAGGAAAGGTATAAAAAGGGTCTAAATGCACTCTACATGTGCAGGAACTCCATAGGCAAGAGCTGGGGTCTGAAACCAAAAGTTGTAGACTGGATCTACCGATCGGTTGTTAGACCCATTACTACTTGTGGTTGTCTGGTATGGTGGGGCGCAATGAGAGTGAGTAAACTCCGGGCAAAATTAATGAAAACGCAAAGGCTAGCAGGACTGAGCATTACGGGAGCCATGAAAAGCACTCCACAAGCAGCAATGGATGTAATTCTGCATCACCCATCTCTGGACCACTTCACAGAGATGATTGCTGCCAGGAGTGCTATAAGACTCAAAGAATCAGTCGTTCGAAATATCGGGAACAAAATTGAAAAATAAAATAATAAACAAACAGCATCTTGTTTTTATTTACTTGAGACCTTAAGCCGGACAATAATACAAAACGTTAAAATGTTCACTAAAATTTCATACATTTAAGTATTAATGAACTTATAAAAAACATTTGAAATTGTTTAAAAAATTCTTGAATATTAATCCATGAAGCAATTCTCGTTCGTTTGCAGAGACTTATTTCTTAAATACTTTATGAATTATTCTAAACAACCACTGCGAAGGCGCCTATCTTGCATTCGCATCAATCATGGAGTAATAGCTCAACTCCTTATGGCAGAGGTAAAAAGTTGTGTGGGGTCACATCTCACATAATTGAATTTTGGAGTATCTATGTACGTACTGCGATGCCATGATTGGCAAAAATAGTTCTTCCTTAGATAATTAATTACTTTTATATGCATGTAATGTAAGTCTCTCAAATATGGCACTGTAAACAAATCCTTAAATCATCGTTATTCCAAGATAGCGAATTAGCTAATGTGGCTTAAAATAATTGTGAAATTTTTTTGAAGAATAAAATATGGCACCATATAATGTACCTAATACAGGGTGGCACAAAAGTATAAATGAAAATGAGTTTTATTTTCACTAAATGTTTATTTGAGGATATACAAATTATTAAATTACATTAAATTATTAATTATTACATTAAATTTTCTATTTATTTATTACACTTTCACAAATACCTTACTATACTATATTATATTATCTACAACCTTTGAGAGCTTTTTTACTTCTGGTGACAAGTATTTGACTTTTTTTCCTTCTGCAGACGTATGTGGGTCAGATGTTACCAAAAAACGGTGAATTATGTCCTCGTTGCTAACCTTTCGTGAAAACGTTCAGTTCTTTTCAGCTCGAAATCTCTCAAAGACTTTAATACTGGCTTCCAGAGCTTCTTCCGAAAGGCAACCAATAAGCAAAACCTTATGTACAGTGGAAGACATAGTAAATAATGTTTTCTTAGTATCGTGAAAGTCTCGTTGAAATATTCCTCAAAAGTAGAACAATCAATTTCAAGACAGTAGCAAACTATAGACAAAATTGAGTTACTTGGCGTTTTTAGTTTTTCATTTTCTTGCCCTGTTGCCCATTCACATCATTAAAAAAAATATTTTAAATACTTACTCGCACTCTGTGATACCTGTAGTAATGTCAAATTAAAGAGGAGAATATCTGTTAAAAATACATAAAATATCACGCTTCTATATGTATTGGTTCAGCAATAACAGTCATTTCAATTTTCCCCTAGTTTATTCATATTTTACTTTTTCAAATGGAAACTTGAAATGGTTGTTAATGCTAAACTAATAAAGATAAAAGCTTACAATTTGAAGTAATTTTTGCATATCTTCTTTAATTTGACACGTACACCGTATTATAGAGTGCAAATAAGTGTTTAAAATAAATTTATAAAAAATTGGTATCCTTTTAGGAATTTGTTGTCCTTTTAGGGGGCCAAAGGGTGAGGAAATGAAAAACTAAAAATAATAATTAACTTCCTTTCACCTATAGTTTCAAAATTCCAAAAGTCAATCACTTATAATCGAAAATATGTTGAAGCGTCCTAAGTGCAACGAAGGTGCATACGAAATTTTCACTGTTGTTACAGAACACCTTTTGTCGAAGGATCCGAAACCTCTAGGACACATCCAGAAAACTGATGGCACGTGGACGGCATCTGGTCTAGAGACACTTAGCCTCTTAGCAGAGACCCACTTCCCAAACTGTGAAGATATTGAAGGCGAGGTCAACATGACCACAGCATCCAATTCTTCCCTTTTTGATGAAGTTAGCATAGATAACATAGTCAGTGAAGATAAAGTTAAATGGGCAATTGATACATTTCAACCCTGTAAATCTCCGGGGATGGATGGTGTATTCCCAGCCATGCTACAACATACAAAAGATGTAATTGCTTCACATCTAGTCCGTGTGTTCAAAGCATGTCTGCGCCTAAAATTTGTACCAACGAGCTGGAGGGAGGTGCGGGTAGTCTTCATACCCAAATCAGGCAAACCAAGTCATTCATCCACCAAGGATTTTAGACCAATCAGTCTGTCATCCTTCCTCCTTAAGACAATGGAACGAATCTTAGACATTTATCTAAGAGGAAGCATAGACAACAATCTCATAAGCGACGCTCAGCATGCCTATCTCAAAGGCAAATCTACTGAGAGCGCTCTTCATGAGGTCGTTGGTTACATAGAGAGAAACCTAGAAAGTAAGGATTACACTCTTGCAGCGTTTCTAGACATAGAAGGAGCATTCAATAACATTGAGGCCAACACAATAACTAATTCATTAAAGGATCTACATGTTCCTAACTTCCTGACTGACTGCATTGACTCGATGCTACGACATCGAGTCATAAATTCAACCTTGGGAGCTGGAACTATAAGGAAATTGGTGACCAGGGGAACGCCACAGGGGGGAGTTTATCTCATCTTCTGTGGCTTCTTGCTGTCAATAATATCCTCAGATCCCTTTCTGATGAGGGTAACAAAGTAGTTGCATATGCAGACGACGTTGTTATATTGGTAGGTGGAAAATTTCTACCAACAATCAGCGATCTGTTGCAAGGAGCACTGAAGAAATTATCTGATTGGGCCAGAGACAGTGGCCTGGGCATTAATCCTAGGAAAACTGAGCTAGTCCTATATACAAGGAGATATAACATAGAACCATTTAGGAAGCCAATCCTTGATGGAACGGAGCTCAACCTCTCTCAGGAGGCCAAATACCTTGGTGTCATCCTAGACCGGAAGTTGAACTGGAATAGGAACACAGAGGAAAGGTGTAAAAAGGGTCTAAATGCACTCTACATGTGCAGGAACTCCATAGGCAAGAGCTGGGGTCTGAAACCAAAAGTTGTAGACTGGATCTACCGATCGGTTGTTAGACCCATTACTACTTATGGTTGTCTGGTAGGGTGGGGCGCAATGAGAGTGAGTAAACTCCGGGCAAAATTAATGAAAACGCAAAGGCTAGCAGGACTGAGCATTACGGGAGCCATGAAAAGCACTCCACAAGCAGCAATGGATGTAATTCTGCATCACCCATCTCTGGACCACTTCACAGAGATGATTGCTGCCAGGAGTACTATAAGACTCAAAGAATCAGGATGCTGGAAAAATATACCTTATGGTCACGCAAGGATAGTTCAAGGAGGGATACTGGGTGTTCACGAATCGGTCATCAATGGAGGTACAGACTACATGGTGCCGGTTCTGGACTTCTCACCCTTACCACAGATGTTTATACCAAAGCGATCAGACTGGGACAATGGTGAGCCCTTCACAGGGCTTTCGGTCTATACTGATGGCTCAAAGATGGAACAGGGCACAAGAGCGGGATTCTACATTGAATCACTACAGATACGCAAGTCTCTCCGACTCGACGACAACTGTAGTGTTTTCCAAGCAGAATTACTGGCAATCGAAAGGGCAGCAAGATTTCTATCAAGCGATAACATTCCGGTAACCACGGATATAAATTTCTACGTAGATAGTCAGGCAGCAATGAAATCAATCATGTCACACACTGTCAAATCCATTCTTGTGCTGAGTTGTAAACGCTCACTAGATAACCTCAACGACCATGTCGTCCGTCTCTGCTGGGTTCCCGGACATAGCAATGTCAAAGGAAACGAGATAGCAGATGAACTGGCTAGAAATGGTTCGTCCTTGGAAATCGATAGAGCTGACAACCTAGTTAAACCACCGATTGGCACGTTTTACGGACTGATTGAATCAAGAAAATGGTCACAGATGAACGCAGCATGGAATAGTTTGTCAACCTGTAGGATCGCCAGGGCCACATGGCCAAAGATCGATAGGGGCAAAACCAGAACTCTACTAGAGCTAAACAAGGCAGAAATTCGAACTTTGATAGGTATCTACACAGGGCATTACTGCACTAGGAGTAGGATCTCAAGATGGCAGTTGGACATTGAGGATCACTGTTGATTATGTGAGGATGAGGAGGAGTTAGAATCTATCGAGCACATAATCTGCAGATGTCCAGCGCTTTGTGTACGTAGAAAGAAATACCTAGGAAGTTATTTTATTAGCAACATAGAGGATATTGCAACCCGCACCATTTATGACCTTTTGGGATTCTCAAAAGGACTAAATCGGATCAGGGGTGGCTATTAAGGAACATGGATGTAACCGCATAGACAGTTGGCGACTAACAAAGAGAGAGAGCCATAAAGGCTTACCACCACCATCGGTATATGGGATGACTCTCAACAAATTTTCTTACCTAGTCGTCAACCATTAGAAAACATCAATACACAGGAAAACTAAAAACACAACTTCATATTCTCCTACCCTCATATCCCTTTCCAAAATCCTCTTACTTCCCTCACGACCCATCTATCATCTATCACCCCTTCCTAAATCCTATCACTCCCTACCCCTCTCCTATAAACTACAACTTTATATTTTCAGATAACAGAAGGATTTGCACAATAGACCCAACTGGGTCTCCGAGTGTTCAGAGTGCAGGATCATTCTGGTCCTTTAAACCAAACCAAACCATACAGAACACCTTAAAGAAGACTGTCAAATTAATTTTGTAGTAACAACTGCCGACTTTTCTTAGCTATAAAAAAAACGTAATTTAACCACCAAAACAAATGTAAAATTGGAACACCTATATATTCTTTTAGTCTGCACAGAAAGTGCATTAAGTCTATATACATAGTGGTCAATTTTTTTCTCCATTCTATCCATACAACATTTTATATTTTTTCTAACTGTTCTCTAAATATAGGTTAAAATATATGTTTAACTTTGAACAGACATATGATCGCCTGAATATTCATATATAGTGTTCATAGTTTGGATATAAAATGCTGGATATGTGTTGAACAGATAGGCATAATCATTTTTATACACTCCACGAGAGTATTATGTCTTTGTGCATTTGTTTGTAACACCCAAAAGGAAACGAGATAGATCCATTGTTAATTATACCGATCGTCTTAGAATCACTTTCTGAGTGGATTTAGCAATGTCCGTCTGTCTGTCTGTCCGTCCGTCCGTCCATCTATTCTTGTAATCACGATACCGGTCGCAATTGTAGACAGAATCAAATGAAACTTTGCACAACGATGTTTTTCGGGATAAGGACGAACGCTATTTAATTTGAAGAAAATCGGTTTAGATTTAGATATAGCCCCATACGAATTTCACTCCCGATTTGATTCTTTTCACTCTAGATACCACATATTACAACAGATTTTCTTTAAACTTGGCAACACATCTTATATTGTAACTAGAAATACCTGTGGTAAAAATGTGTTAGATCGGTTCAGATTTATATATAGCTCCCATACAAATTTCTCTCCCGATTTGACTTTTTCCGCTCTAGAGACCACATAATGTATCAGATTGTCTTCAGATTTGGTAAAACATCTTATATTCCCACTAGAAACTCCCATGGTGAATATCGGACAGATCGGTTCAGATTTGTATATAGCTCCCATACAAATTTCGCTCCCGATTTGACTTTTTCCGCTCCAGAAACCACATATTGTATCAGATTGTCTTCAGATTTGGCAAAACATCTTATATTTAAATTAAGAACATCTATGGTGAAAATAGGTCAAATCGGTTCAGATTTAGATATAGCCCCCATACAAATGTCGTTCCCGATTTGACATTTTCCTCTGTAGAAACCACATATTGTACTCGATTTTCTTTAAATTTGGCACAACATCTTATAATCTTACTAGAAACACCTACGCAGAAATTGGGTAAGATCGGTTCAGATTTAGATATAGCCCCCATATAAATGACGCTCCCGATTTGACTTTTTCCGCTTTAAATGCCACATATTCTAACCGATTTTCTTTAAATTTGGCACAACATCTTATAATCTAACTAGAAACACCTGTGGCTAAAGCGGGCTAGATCGGTTCAGATTTAGATATAAGCCCCATACAAATGTCGCTCCCGATTTGAATTTTGCGCTCTAAAAACCATATATTGTACCCGATTTTCTTTAAATTTGGGACAACATCTTATAATCCAACTAGAAACACTATGCAGAAATTGGGTAAGGTCGGTTCAGATTTAGGTATAGCCCCCATACAAATGTCGCTCCTGATTTGACTTTTGCCGCTTTAAAAGCCACATATTGTGCTCGATTTTCTTTAAATTTCGCACAACATCTTATAATCTAACTAAACAAACCAAAGTGAAAGTTGGTAAGATCGGTTCAGATTTAAATATAGCCCACATTCAAATGTTGCTCCCATAAGTTTAACCGATTTTGGCCAAACTATACATTTTATATTTCACCTATTTCGTTCCAGGTTTCAATATATCCTCATACAAATGTCCTTTCCGATATAAAATTTTTTGTCAAACACATACATTTACAGGATACAAAAAACCTTACCGTTTTCACCGAATTGAATTGTATTCGGATTGAAAGTGGAGTGTATCATAGAGTCGGCCCCGCCCGACTTTAGCCTTTCCTTACTGGTTTCAATATTATATTATGTGCCATAAAATTTGACTTTTGGCTGTTTTCTTGAATATCCGTCCATAGTGCGACATCGTTACGAAAAACGTATGTTATGGTTGACACAAAGTCGGACCGACGTGACTGAGGGATATCTGATGTTTTTACCGACACGTGTCTCCGATGACTGAACCAAATTCGGGGAAATCGACGCGTCCTTCCAATTTCTAGCCGATATCTGATGTAAAGTCTGAAGAAATTCTGCCGACGTGTCGGACCGACATCTGAAGTAATGTCTGAGGTATTGAATATTATTTTACGAATTCTGTGAAATATTATGAATTGTTAAATATTCACGGGGAATTAAATATAATAAACATTCACAAAATCAGGGAAACAAGGTTGGGAAGATGATAAACCTGTTTTACGTGTTTTCATGCACAGGTATTATTTCCCGTTTTGATTCGGACGAGAAAATTTTCAGCTGAAGAAATTCAAATTCATGATGAACATTTGTTGATGTTAAGTTTTTGTATATGCACCGGCCGGGAATTGATCCCAGCTTCTCCAAGGTGCAACGCTTCCACATAACCACAATGCCAGCTACTTCTCAACCAACAAATGTTAATAAAACATACAAAGTAATAACACAATACAAGACAGAAAACTAATGACACACATCAAACACACACATATCTAAAAATAGACCTCAGACTGTCGGTCAGAAATCGTTCCGACCTATTCGGAACAAAATAAATAAAATTTTAGCCCATTAATTTTTTTTTCATACTGTTGGTTCTCAGTGGGTTGAAACATGAAGTAAAAACTAAAATATTTTGTTATTTGCGTCGTAAATACATTCTTCTCTTATAAAAAACTAATGTTTGAAAAAAATCTGGCATAAGTTGTTACAATAAAACCCTGATAAGAACGAGACTATATAGAAGTGCAATTATAGGTCATTTGTCCTTTTTATAAGTCTTTTAATTTCCATATTTTCATTTCAATAATTTAATTTCGTACTTTCGCGTATATGGGTACCAAAGAAAAGAATATATGTTAAAAATACTTCAAATTTCATGCGTCTGCATTCAGAAACATTTTAATTTCTCCCCATTAAAAATTTTATTTAGATTACTCATGTTTTAATGATATGGTGGATTTTTTTTTTGAAAAATTATGTTTTTATAGGACTTGAATGTACAAATAACCTCATATTTCAGTTTTTACTTACTGAGAACCAACAGTATGAAAACAAATATCGGCCCTTAATGGGCTAAGATGTTCTAAAAAATTCTATGTTTTTATTTATTATTTTTATTCTTTTTTATTATTTTATTTATTATTAATACGTTTAGCGCTTTTATAAATACAATCATTAAGTTAAATTTTTTGTCACCTAAAATATTTTTCTGAAGATTCGTTTCTCTAGAGATAAAATACTACTAATGCAGATATTTTAAACCATATTGGGCATACTTAAAAGCAATTATATAAACGTTTCCCGGGAAAATCCCAAACCCTAAGCTCAACACAATATCTATTCATAAATATATTAAAATATGTAAATATGGGTGGATTGCCAATATATTAAGGTCGACAAGTACCATAACTAAGGCAGTACATTTAATTCATACGGAAATTGAAGAAGTGGATGTCCGATGACTACAATGTGGACTACATTGGCTATGAAACTTGAATAATTGAACGGGCGACTTAATCTTCCTTAGTTATGGTTCGCTGTTTCCTAAATGGAGAATAGCGGAATATCATCTTCAATTAAGTTTACATACCTTTATGCTCTGTTGAAGCAATGTCGATATAATTTATACTGTTATTGGGAATGGTTTCAGCATGTTCACTTTTAAGATTTTCATTCACTGTGTTGTCTTTAATATTATTTTCCTCTTTTTTGTATTTATCGTCGGTAGATTTTTCAACTAGGATGGGTTCTTCAGGTATATTACATGAACCCAATTGGTCTCGAGTTTCATGTACTTTCATCTGGATATCATGGGCAATAGCTTCTTCAGGGATATTACGTGATACATATTGTTCTCCAGTTTCAATTACTTTTTTCTTGTCATCATGGGCGATCGTGCCTTCGTCCCCTTCGTGTTTACTATTAAATTCAGTTGAACCTGGAAGTAATTTTAAGTTTTATGTCTTTATTTGAAGGAAATATGATGTATTTTATATGAGTTCTTGGTTCCAGCTACAAACCATATGTTTGTATCATTTTGATACGAAATTTGCTAATACTGAAGATATATTATCTTTCGCCTCCAATTTCGAAAAATCCCTCTATTTTAAGTGTCTATGCAATTATAGGAATGTGCACACAGAATTTCGTGTTTGTACCTGTTGTCATTAGTACCATTTTCTATCACTTTTTGTCCCATTTCAGCCGTTTGTACGCTACAAGAGGAATGTTCGCGAAAAATGTCAAGTGTATAAGGACTGGTAAATCGATTTTGATTTTGTTCGAAAGTCGATTTTAGACTTGCAACTTTATATGAAATCGTCTTTTGGTACCGACGAATCGAAACACCCAACAACTATACTAAATTAACAACATTTTTTGCTTGAAATCTTACGTGTTTAGCGCTACTCTTTAAATAGTTTCATTTTTTTTGAATTGGCAAAGCTAATAAAAGTATATTAGCGTAAAGAAAAAACAATAATATGTATATATGCATTCTTTATTTTGACAGAAAATTATGATATTTCAAATGTATAAAGAAGCTGAAAATCGTCGCTTTTTGCGGAAGAAGTTTGGAAGAAAAACTATGGATATATATTATTATTATTATTTTTTCGTCCTACTCCTAATAATAATGTTGCTGAAGCTGATTAATTTCACTTATTCAATAATTTATAGTAAAGTGAAAAGACCTTTGACATGGTCCAAATCATAATCGTGGTAGGTTGCAACTAAGTAATAAATGTCACCATGTCATTTGTAAATAAATTTGCATTCTATTAAATATAGATGCACAGTGGTCTTGAGCCAGGACAATATCCCAGTTCAAAAATTTATAGTAAATTTCACAAGCATATCGAATATTTGTAATATCTTTCAGATAGTAACAATGTAATTTTATTTTTAAACTTTTTATTTTTTGATGGAAACTACATTATTATATATTGCGTTGTCTTTTTATTTTGTACTACCTATGATACTTTATAACAATCTTGTACCGAGTTCCAACGAAAGTATACGAAATATGTTCGAAACGACCGATTTTCGCATGGTTGTGGAGTTGCAATTTTCATTAAGAATAACTTTGATTACAAGGTAATCAGCAAGAAAAATTTGGATTGGATGTGCTTATAGACTGTGTGGTCGTCATATGATCTGTTTATACAATTTGTCCAAAATATTGTTGTATTGGCGTTGTGATTATTAGTGATGATTTTAATTCAAATGTTTTGAAAGAATTGCATCTTCTGGAGGCCAATCCTACACATTTCTCTTCATCAACGAACACATTATTGGATCTTTTCTTGGTCGGTGACAAGTTTAAAGTACGATCAATTGTGTGCTCCATGTTTCTCTAAACATGATTTGATACTTCTTTCATACGATGCCAAATGTAATATTCAAACTGAATCACATTCATTTCGTGATTTTCGTAAAATTATATGATATTATGGAATCGGAAATTGTAAATATCGATTGGAATATCATATACATAATGCCTAATGTCGATGATCAATTATCTTTTCTAAATGAAAAACTAGAGTATCTTCTCAACGTCTCAGTGCCATTGTGGAAAAGTCGAATGCAACAAAATGGTAAAAGCTGGTTTAATTAGAACATTAAGTCTTTAATAAATAAAAGAGATTTGTCATATAGCAGATGGAAACGATGAAAACTTCACAAGTGCGTAATGAGTATCGTTGTTTAAGAAAGGATGTAAGCAAATCAATACGTGTAGCTAAATTACGTTACTACGAAAATAGGTTCGGCTAAGCGATTACTTCAAAAAAAAGTGGAACATAATTCCTTTATTTATTGGTATAGGCAAAAACTATAATGTAGTCCCAGTTGGTACAAATCCTGATGATATAAACGAGCTTTTTGCAAAATGTCTTTCGTAAATGAAAGTCAATCAAATACACCTTCTACTACAAGAAGCTCAGTCTCTTTATTGCCTATTCGAGTTAATTCTCAAAATCATGGAAATTTCGAGTTTCGCTGCGTCAATTCATCTGAAGTACTAGAAAATTGTGCCGTCGTGCGACCCAATGCTGTGGGATTCGATTATATACACAACAAATTTCATATAATTCTTTTACCGTATCTGTTAAATTACACTACACATATCTTTCATACAATATTAACTACGAGCCAATTTCCAAGTGTTTGGAAACACGCTAAGATCGTACCAATACCTAAATCGAAATCTGGGAATGACTACACACCCATTGCAATTTTACCATACCTTTCCAAAGTATTGGAGAAAATAATGCATTTCCAGATAAACACAAATCCTTAAATCATCGTTATTCCAAGATAGCGAATTAGCTATTGTGGCTTAAAATTTGTAATTAAGCTGTGTAGGCTAGGCTTTATAAATCATTTTTGAAGAATAAAATATGACACCTTATAATGTACCTAATACAGGGTGGCGCAAAAGTATAAATGAAAATGAGTTTTATTTTCACTAAATGTTTATTTGAGGATATACAAATTATACATTAAATTTTCTATTTATTTATTACACTTTCACAAATACCTTAATATACTATATTATATTATCTACAATCTTTGAGAGCTTTTTTACTTCTGGTGACAAGTTTTTTCTCCTTCTGCAGACGTATGTGGGTCAGATGTTACCAAAAAACGGTGAATTATGTCCTCGTTGCTAGCCTTTCGTGAAAACGTTAAGCTCTTTTCAGCTCGAAAACTCTCAAAGACTTTAATACAGACTTCCAGAGCTCCTTCCGAAAGGCAGCCAAAAGGCAAGCCTACCGACTTTACAATACTATTTCCGTGGACTAAGACCTTATGTACAGTGGAAGACATAGTAAATAATGTTTTCTTAGTATCGTGAAAGTCTCGTTTAAATATTCCTCAAAAGTAGAACAATCAATTTCAAGACAAGACAGTATCAAACTATAGACAAAATTGAGTTACTTGGCGGTTTTAGTTTTTCATCTTCTTGGCCTGTTGCCCATTCTCATAAAGGATATCATTTAAGAAAAAATATTTTAAATACTTACTCGCACTTTGTGATACCTGTATTAATGTCAAATTAAAGAGGAGAATATCTGTTAAAAATACATAAAATATCATGCTTCTATATGTATTGGTTCAGCAATAACAGCCATTTCAATTTTCCCCTAGTTTATTCATATTTTACTTTTCCAGATGGAAACTTGAAATGGTTGTTAATGCTAAACTAATAAAGATAGAAGCTTACAATTTGAAGTAATTTTAGCATATCTTCTTTAATTTGTCACGTACACCGTATTATAGAATGCAAATAAGTATTTAAAATAAATTTATAAAAAATTGGTATCCTTTTAGGAATTTGTAGTCCTTTTAGGGGGCCAAAGGATGAGGAAATGAAAAACTAAAAATAATAATTAACTTCATTTCACCTATAGTTTCAGACGTATATCATATGGTCCAAGTAGAATATGGACTAGCGGACAATGTAATATCCACTTATATTTCCAAAATTCCAAAAGTCAATCACTTATAATCGAAAATATGTTGTAGCGTCCAAAGTGCAACAAAGGTGCATACGAAATTTTCACTGGTGTTACAGAACACCTTAACGAAGACTCTCAAACCAATTTTGTAGTAACAACTGCCGACTTTTCTTAGCTATAAAAAAACGTAATTTATAAAAAATCAATATTTTATGCCGAAAAAGGACTGTATTACAATTCAAGCTTTAACCACCAAAACAAATGTAAAATTGGAACACCTATATATTCTTTTATTCTGCACAGAAAGTGCATTAAGTCTATATACATAGTGGTCAATTTTTTTCTCCATTCTATCCACACAACATTTTATAATTTTTCTAACTGTTCTCTAAATATAGGTTAAAATATATGCTTAACTTTGCACAGACATATGATCGCCTGAATATTAATATTTAGTGTTCATAGTTTGGATATAAAATACTCGATATGTGTTGAACAGATAGGCATAATCATTTTTTTCCATATTACATTATGTGCCATAAAATTTGACTTTTGGCTGTTTTCTTGAATATCCGTCCATAGCGACATCGTTACGAAAAACGTATGTTATGGTTGACACAAAGTCGGACGTGACTGAGGGATATCTGATGTTTTTACCGACACGTGTCACCGATGACTGAACCAAAATCGGGGAAATCGACGCGTCCTTCCAATTTCTAACCGACATCTGATGTAAAGTCTGAAGAAATTCTGCCGACGTGTCGGACCGACTTCTGAAGTAATGTCTGAGGTATTGAATATTATTTCACGAATTCTGTGAAATATTCACCCTTATCGCGAATAATACGTGGAATATTTGTTCCCTAAATTTGTTCACTTCACTCGAAGTGGAAAATTTTATCGTGAATCATAGGGAACAGTTTGTTCACTTCGAATGAATCGAAAATTAACAGCTGTTCAAAATTAATTTTATTTTTCAAAGTTCAGATTTAAAATATAAATTAAATGTTTAGAATGGGAATTATTCTTTTATTAGAAGAACAAGAAGGGTGTAGAGCTCGCTGTTCTAGCTCTTCGGCGAAGTTTGAGAGATGCATCAAATCCTTTGGAGTTGCCTGATATACTGTAAGTATTCTTAGCAGCATATATTTTTTATATAAATCGTTTTTTAGATTTATTCAACATTACAGAGTACACAAGGCGGCTTTTACATACCTCTTGAATGTACTGGGCACCTCTCTGCCGCCTACAAAAAAATCATTTGCGATTCCTCGAATTGTTAAACTCAGTGCTTGCCTACGGTTCTTTGCAGAGGGTGGATATCAGAAAGGAGTTGGTAGAGATCATGAAGTCGGAATGACACAGTCAACTTTCAGCGAAGTACTCTCCGAAGTTTTGATTACATTAGAATCAAAAATTTGTCGCGAGTGGATAACTTATCCAACGCAAGAGGAAGGGAGAATTATTGCACAGGATTTCTACTCTAAATTTGTAATACCCGGTGTCATTGGATGTATTGATGGTACACATGTGACTATCGTAGCTCCAAAGACAAATAAGCACTTGTACTTCAACAGAAAAGGACATTTTAGCTTAAATGTGACGCTCGTACGCCTCCGACTTTATTTTATATTTTCCCGATTTAATCAAATATATGTTTTAGATATGTGATAGTAAAATGAGGATAAGATTCGTTGATGGAACACATCCTGGAGCTTGTCACGATTCCTTTGTGTGGAGTACGAGTTCCTTCAGAAATGCAATGGCACAAGACTATCTGCAAAGTGGAAGTGCAAAGTGGTTATTAGGTGAATATATATCTATACATATTTAACCTCATATATCATATCAACTTTTTTAGGTGATGGCGGATACCCCATGAAGCCCTGGTTGTTAGTGCCATATAGAACTCCTGCAGCTGGCTCTATCAAACAGAAATTTAATGATGTCCATGGTAAATGTCGAAACATCATAGAAAGGACAAATGGAGTTCTTAAAAATAGATGGAGGTGTTTGCTCGGAGCTAGAGAGCTCTACTACAAACCAAGGAAAGCCGTAAAAATTATAAATGTATGTGTCGCTCTGCATAACATTTGCATTGGCTATAATTGCGATTTTATCAGTGAAATTATAACTGAAGAGGATAGCAACGAGCCCGCCATGATTGAAATTAACTATTCAACCGAAGGCACCAGGTATTAGGATGCAGCAGAACGCATTCGTACTAACATAACAAACTCCTTGTAGTGTATCTTCAATATATTTTTTATTATGTTGGTTTTAAAAACCAAAAATATTAAACTATTAGAACAAAAAATTCAGTTGTTTTCTTAAAAGTAGATTTTAGGCACAGATTAAAAAAATAAGAGATCATTTCTTAAACAAAAAATTCAGAAGATTCTTAACACTAAAAAAATATGTACATAAAGTGGTTAGTTATTAGCCTCTCTTCTCTGAAGTATTGCAAGTTTAATTTCCTCAATTTCAAGCATTCTTTTGTTTCTTTCTATTTTGCTCTGCACTTCTTCCATACGCATTTTTTCACAAACCTCATGATGACGCTTCAGTTCATTCAACTTTTTTAATTTGAGTTCATTGCTTTTTTCAAGAGAGCGATACATCCTTTTCATGCTTGCCTCCATTTGTTTATTTCGAGCTTGCACGCAATCTGAAATTTCAGCAAGTTTGTGTCTCTACAGTTTTGCGTTTCAACGAATACGGTGCTGCTTTACTGGAGCAAATGGGTTTTTCGCGGTCTTTGGATGTCAGCATGGTCTCATTTCATTTTATTGGAAGAGGTTGGTTCCTCTCTTAAGGCTTGAACCACGATTTCCTCAAATGATGTTACATTTGGTGGCTGTTGATTTTCCTCTTCGTTATTTTCAAAAGAACCAGGCAAACCGAAAACACAGGAGTCTTCCACACCCTCTACGGACTCCTTCATACCTACCAGCTCGTAAATACACTGCTCAACTGATGTAAGCTTTTGTGTTTGGTTAGGACCGCCTCCTGTTCCCCGTTGTGCTTGCATATTTCTTCCAGCCTTCCTACGCACATACCGTTTCTGATCAGTCCATACCTAAAAGTGTATGTTTGAGTTTGAATTTTTTATGAATAAACAAATATCACATTTTTCCATTCATTTACGGTTTTTACTGGAGGTCCTGCACTATTCACTTCGTTTGCCAGCGTATTCCAAAATTCAGCCACGGACTCTTTCGCTATGGTGTTATAACCACAGGCAATTTCTCTATTGGCTTGCATTTTATTTAATAATATCTCGCTTTGTTTTTTTGAAACTGATCTGCTCCTGTAAAATAAATATCTTTTAGTTTAATTTAAGATTTAAAGACAAAAATAACAACTTACATGATGAATCCGTTGTGTTCGCTAGCAAAAATAAAGTGAACAAATCGAAGTGAAAAGGGAAAAAATTCCACAAAAAAATCATTCACGATAGGGGGAATTTTTTCGAACAAGGGAATTATTCAGGGAACAAAATTGCCGATTGGAATTTGGCGAAAAGTGAACACATTTTGAGGGAAATTTTATTCGCGATAGGGGTGATTATGAATTGTTAAATATTCACGGGGAATTAAATATAATAAACATTCACAAAATCAGGGAAACAAGGTTGGGAAGATGATAATCCTAAACTCTCATTTTTACCGTCGTTTTCATGCCCAGGTATTATTTCCCGTTTTGATTCGGACGAGAAAATTTTCAGCTGAAGAAATTCAAATTCATGATGAACATTTGTTGATGTTAAGTTTTTGCATATGCACCGGCCGGGAATTGATCCCAGCTTCTCCAAGTTGCAACGCGCGCAACGCTTCTACATAACCACAAGGCCAGCTACTTTTCAACCAACAAATGTTAATAAAACATACAAAGTAATAACAAAATACCAGACAGAAAACTAACGACACACATCAACCACACACAAATCTAAAAATAGACCTCAGACTGTCGGTCAGAAATCGTTCCGACCTATTCGGAACAAAATAAATAAAATTTCCTTCGACGAGTCGTATAGACTTCTGTACGAAGTCGGTACGAATATGTCTGAAAAGTTCAGAGAATGTGCAGACATGTTGGATATCAGCCAAATTCGAATCATTTGGTTAGCTGGGTATGTAGATGAAAAGGAAACTTAAGTCAGATTTTGGTGGCCGGGTTGAGTATATTCCTTGAATTAAATATTGAACACCAAAATGGGATACTTGTTGGTACTGTATATTAGAGTGGCTTCCAAATAAATCTTGTCGATGTTCCCGCCTAATATGAAAGATTGGTCTGTTTTATGTATTCTTCCAAAATATGTCGCTTTTATCATTGTCCGTTCGAGAAATAACCTCTATAAATCAGGGTTTTCTTGAAAAGAATTCAAGGAGAGAAAGGTATTGAGAATAGACACGCTATAACCACCATCTAAAAACTTGGCACATGACGGGTTTTGAAGATTTTAGTGCATTTTTATAAAATCTGCCATAACTTACACATTTTTAGTTTGATTTGTATTTTAGGGGCTTGTTGGAGAGGTATTGATAGCCAATTGCAATATTTTAACCCATTATATATATTTTCATACTGTTGTTTCTCAGTGGGTTGAAACATGAAGTAAAAACTAAAATATTTTGTTATTTGCGTCGTAAATACATTCTTCTCTTATAAAAAACTAATTTTTAAAAAAATCTGGCATAAGTTGTTACAATAAAACCATGCTAAGAACGAGATTATATAGAAGTGCAATTATAGGTCACTTGTTCTTTTTATAAGACTTTTAATTTCCATATTTTCATTTCAATAATTTAATTTCGTACTTTCGCGTATATGGGTTTCATATGGGTACCAAATGAAAGAAAAGAATATATGTCAAAAATACTTCAAATTTCATGCGTCTGCATTCAGAAACATTTTAATTTCTCCACATTAAAAATTTTATTTCGATTACTCATGTTTTAATTTTTAAGGGGGGGAATTGAAATGGTTGATTTTTTTTTTAAATTATGATTTTATAGGACTTGAATGTACAAATAACCTCATATTTCAGTTTTTACTTACTGAGAACCAACAGTGTGAAAACAAATTTCGGCCCTTAATGGGCTAAGATGTTCTAAAAAATTCTATGTTTTTATTTATTAATACGTTTCGCGCTTTTATAAATACAATCATTAAGTTAAATTTTTTGTCACCTAAAATATTTTTCTGACGATTCGTTTCTCTGGAGATAAAATACTACTAATGCAGATATTTTAAACCATATTGGGCATACTTAAAAGCAATTATATAAACGTTTCCCGGGAAAATCCCAAACCCTAAGCTCAACACAATATCTATTCATAAATATATTAAAATATGTAAATATGGGTGGATTGCCAATATATTAAGGTCGACAAGTACCATAACTAAGGCAGTACATTTAATTCATACGGAAATTGAAGAAGTGGATGTCCGATGACTACAATGTGGACTACATTGGCTATGAAACTTGAATAATTGAACGGGGCGACTTAATCTTCCTTAGTTATGGTTCGCTGTTTCCTAAATGGAGAATAGCGGAATATCATCTTCAATTAAGTTTACATACCTTTATGCTCTGTTGAAGCAATGTCGAGATAATTTATACTGTTATTGGGAATGGTTTCAGCATGTTCACTTTTAAGATTTTCATTCACTGTGTTGTCTTTAATATTATTTTCCTCTTTTTTGTATTTATCGTCGGTAGATTTTTCAACTAGGATGGGTTCTTCAGGTATATTACATGAACCCAATTGGTCTCGAGTTTCATTTACTTTCATCTGGATATCATGGGCAATAGCTTCTTCAGGGATATTACGTGATACATATTGTTCTCCAGTTTCAATTACTTTTTTCTTGTCATCATGGGCGATCGTGCCTTCGTCCCCTTCGTGTTTACTATTAAATTCAGTTGAACCTGGAAGTAATTTTAAGTTTTATGTCTTTATTTGAAGGAAATATGATGTATTTTATATGAGTTCTTGGTTCCAGCTACAAACCATATGTTTGTATCATTTTGATACGAAATTTACTAATACTGAAGATATATTATCTTTCGCCTCCAATTTCGAAAAATCCCTCTATTTTAAGTGTCTATGCAATTATAGGAATGTGCACACAGAATTTCGTGTTTGTACCTGTTGTCATTAGTACCATTTTTTATCACTTTTTGTCCCATTTCAGCCGTTTGTACGCTACAAGAGGAATGTTCGCGAAAAATGTCAAGTGTACAAGGACTGGTAAATCGATTTTGATTTTCTTCGAAAGTCGATTTTAGACTTGCAACTTTATATGAAATCGTCTTTTGGTACCGACTAATCGAAACACCCAACAACTATACTAAATTAACAACATTTTTTGCTTGAAATCTTACGCGTTTAGCGCTACTCATTAAATAGTTTCATTTTTTTTTGAATTGGCAAAGCTAATAAAAGTATATTAGCGTAAAGAAAAAACAATAATATGCATTCTTTATTTTGACAGAAAATTATGATATTTCAAATGTATAAAGAAGCTGAAAATCATCGCTTTTTGCGGAAGAAGTTTGGAAGAAAAACTATGGATATATATTATTATTATTATTTTTTCGTCCTACTCCTAATAATAATGTTGCTGAAGCTGATTAATTTCACTTATTCAATAATTTATAGTAAAGTGAAAAGACCTTTGACATGGTCCAAATCATAATCGTGGTAGGTTGCAACTAAGTAATAAATGTCACCATGTCATTTGTAAATAAATTTGCATTCTATTAAATATAGATGCAAAGTGGTCTTGAGTCAGGACAATATCCCAGTTCAAAAATTTATAGTAAATTTCACAAGCATATCGAATATCTTTCAGATAGTAACAATGTAATTTTAATTTTAAACTTTTTATTTTTTGATGGAAACTAAATTATTATATATTGCGTTGTCTTTTTATTTTGTACTACCTATGATACTTTATAACAATCTTGTATCGAGTTCCAACGAAAGTATACGAAACATGTTCGAAACGACCGATTTTCGCATGGTTGTGGAGTTGCAATTTTCATTAAGAATAACTTTAATTACAAGGTAATCAGCAAGAAAAATTTTCATTGGATGTGCTTATAGACTGTGTGGTCGTCATATGATCTGTTTATACAATTTGTCCAAAATATTGTTGTATTGGCGTTGTGATTATTAGTGATGATTTTAATTCAAATGTTTTGAAAGAATTGCATCTTCTGGAGGCCAATCCTACACATTTCTCTTCATCAACCAACACATTATTGGATCTTTTCTTGGTCGGTGACAAGTTTAAAGTACGATCAATTGTGTGCTCCATGTTTCTCTAAACATGATTTGATACTTCTTTCATACGATGCCAAATGCAATATTCAAACTGAATCACATTCATTTCGTGATTTTCGTAAAATTAACTATGATATTATGGAATCGGAAATTGTAAATATCGATTGGAATATCATATACATAATGCCTAATGTCGATGATCAATTATCTTTTCTAAATGAAAAACTAGAGTATCTTCTCAACGTCTCAGTGCCATTGTGGAAAAGTCGAATGCAACAAAATGGTAAAAGCTGGTTTAATTAGAACATTAAGTCTTTAATAAATAAAAGAGATTTGTCATATAGCAGATGGAAACGATGAAAACTTCACAAGTGCGTAATGAGTATCGTTGTTTAAGAAAGGATGTAAGCAAGTCAATACGTGTAGCTAAATTACGTTACTACGAAAATAGGTTCGGCTAAGCGATTACTTCAAAAAAAAGTGGAACATAATTCCTTTATTTATTGGTATAGGCAAAAACTATAATGTAGTCCCAGTTGGTACAAATCCTGATGATATAAACGAGCTTTTTGAAAAATGTCTTTCGTAAATGAAAGTCAATCAAATACACCTTCTACTACAAGAAGCTCAGTCTCTTTGTTGCCTATTCGAGTTAACTCTCAAAATCATGGAAATTTCGAGTTTCGCTGCGTCAATTCATCTGAAGTACTAGAAAATTGTGCCGTCGTGCGACCCAATGCTGTGGAATTCGATTATATACACAACAAATTTCATATAATTCTTTTACCGTATCTGTTAAATTACACTACACATATCTTTCATACAATATTAACTACGAGCCAATTTCCAAGTGTTTGGAAACACGCTAAGATCGTACCAATACCTAAATCGAAATCTGGGAATGATTACACACCCATTGCAATTTTACCATACCTTTCCAAAGTATTGGAGAAACTAATGCATTTCCAGATAAACACATACCTGAATGAACATGGTTTATTATGTAGTAATCAATAATTAATTACTTTTATATGCATGTAATGTAAGACTCTCAAATATGGCACTGCAAACAAATCCTTAAATCATCGTTATTCCAATATAGCGAATTAGCTAATGTGGCTTAAAATTTGTAATTAAGCTGTGTAGGCTAGGCTTTATAAATCATTTTTGAAGAATAAAATATGACACCTTATAATGTACCTAATACAGGGTGGCGCAAAAGTATAAATGAAAATGAGTTTTATTTTCACTAAATGTTTATTTGGGGATATACAAATTATACATTAAATTTTCTATTTATTTATTACACTTTCACAAATACCTTAATATACTATATTATATTATCTACAATCTTTGAGAGCTTTTTTACTTCTGGTGACAAGTTTTTTCTCCTTCTGTAGACGTATGTGGGTCAGATGTTACCAAAAAACGGTGAATTATGTCCTCGTTGCTAGCCTTTCGTGAAAACGTTCGGCTCTTTTCAGCTCGAAAACTCTCAAAGACTTTAATACTGACTTCCAGAGCTCCTTCCGAAAGGCAGCCAAAAGGTAAGCCTACCGACTTTACAATACTATTTCCGTGGACTAAGACCTTATGTACAGTGGAAGACATAGTAAATAATATTTTCTTACTACCGTGAAAGTCTCGTTTAAATATTCCTCAAAAGTAGAACAATCAATTTCAAGACAAGACAGTATCAAACTATAGACAAAATTGAGTTACTTGGCGGTTTAAGTTTTTCATCTTCTTGGCCTGTTGCCCATTCACATAAAGGATATCATTTAAGAAAAAATATTTTAAATACTTACTCGCACTCTGTGATACCTGTATTAATGACAAATTAAAGAGGAGAATATCTGTTAAAAATACATAAAATATCATGCTTCTATATGTATTGGTTCAGCAATAACAGCCATTTCAATTTTCTCCTAGTTTATTCATATTTTACTTTTTCAGATGGAAACTTGAAATGGTTGTTAATGCTAAACTAATAAAGATAGAAGCTTACAATTTGAAGTAATTTTAGCATATCTTCTTTAATTTGACACGTACACCGTATTATAGAGTGCAAATAAGTATTTAAAATAAATTTATAAAAAATTGGTATCCTTTTAGGAATTTGTAGTCCTTTTAGGGGGCCAAAGGATGAGGAAATGAAAAACTAAAAATAATAATTAACTTCATTTCACCTATAGTTTCAGACGTATATCATATGATCCAAGTAGAAAATGGACTAGCGGGACAATGTAATATCCACTTATATTTCCAAAATTCCAAAAGTCAATCACTTATAATCGAAAATATGTTGTAGCGTCCAAAGTGCAACAAAGGTGCATACGAAATTTTCACTGGTGTTACAGAACATCTTAACGAAGACTCTCAAACTAATTTTGTAGTAACAACTGCCGACTTTTCTTAGCTATAAAAAAACGTAATTTATAAAAAATCAATATTTTATGCCGAAAAAGGACTGTATTACAATTCAAGCTTTAACCACCAAAACAAATGTAAGATTGGAACACCTATATATTCTTTTATTCTGCACAGAAAGTGCATTAAGTCTTTATACATAGTGGTCAATTTTTTCTCCATTCTATCCACACAACATTTTATAATTTTTCTAACTGTTCTCTAAATATAGGTTAAAATATATGCTTAACTTTGCACAGACATATGATCGCCTGAATATTAATATTTAGTGTTCATAGTTTGGATATAAAATACTGGATATGTGTTGAACAGATAGGCATAATCATTTTTTTCCATATTACATTATGTGCCATAAAATTTGACTTTTGGCTGTTTTCTTGAATATCCGTCCATAGCGACATCGTTACGAAAAACGTATGTTATGGTTGACACAAAGTCGGACGTGACTGAGGGATATCTGATGTTTTTACAGACACGTGTCACCGATGACTGAACCAAAATCGGGGAAATCGACGCGTCCTTCCAATTTCTAACCGACATCTGATGTAAAGTCTGAAGAAATTCTGCCGACGTGTCGGACCGACTTCTGAAGTAATGTCTGAGATATTGAATATTATTTCACGAATTCTGTGAAATATTATGAATTGTTAAATATTCACGGGGAATTAAATTTTTTTACCGTCGTTTTCATGCCCAGGTATTATTTCCCGTTTTGATTCGGACGAGAAAATTTTCAGCTGAAGAAATTCAAATTCATGATGAACATTTGTTGATGTTAGGTTTTGGATATGCACCGGCCGGGAATTGATCCCAGCTTCTCCAAGTTGCAACGCGCGCAACGCTTCTACATAACCACAAGGCCAGCTACTTCTCAACCAACAAATGTTAATAAAACATACAAAGTAATAACAAAATACCAAACAGAAAACTAACGACACACATCAAACACACACAAATCTAAAATAGACCTCAGACTGTCGGTCAGAAATCGTTCCGACCTATTCGGAACAAAATAAATAAAATTTCCTTCGACGAGTCGTATAGACTTCTGTACGAAGTCGGTACGAATATGTCTGAAAAGTTCAGAGAATGTGCAGACATGTTGGATATCAGCCAAATTTGAATCATTTGGTTAGCTGGGTATGTAGATGAAAAGGAAACTTAAGTCAGATTTTGGTGGCCGGGTTGAGTATATTCCTTGAATTAAATATTGAACACCAAAATGGGATACTTGTTGGTACTGTATATTAGAGTGGCTTCCAAATAAATCTTGTCGATGTTCCCGCCTAATATGAAAGATTGGTCTGTTTTATGTATTCTTCCAAAATATGTCGCTTTTATCATTGTCCGTTCGAGAAATAACCTCTATAAATCAGGGTTTTCTTGAAAAGAATTCAAGAAGAGAAAGGTATTGAGAACAGACACGCTATAACCACCATCTAAAAACTTGGCACATGACCCGGTATAAAGGACGGGTTTTTACGATTTTAGTGAATTTTTTATAAAATCTGCCATAACTTCCACACTTTTAGTCTGATTTGTATTTTACGGGCTTGTTGGAGAGGTATTGATAGCCAATTGCAATATTTTAACCCATTATATATATTTTTCATACTGTTGTTTCTCAGTGGGTTGAAACATGAAGTAAAAACTAAAATATTTTGTTATTTGCGTCGTAAATACATTCTTCTCTTATAAAAAACTAATTTTTAAAAAAATCTGGCATAAGTTGTTACAATAAAACCATGCTAAGAACGAGATTATATAGAAGTGCAATTATAGGTCATTTGTCCTTTTTATAAGACTTTTAATTTCCATATTTTCATTTCAATAATTTAATTTCGTACTTTCGCGTATATGGGTATCATATGGGTACCAAATGAAAGAAAAGAATATATGTCAAAAATACTTCAAATTTCATGCGTCTGCATTCAGAAACATTTTAATTTCTCCACATTAAAAATTTTATTTCGATTACTCATGTTTTAATTTTTAAGGGGGGGAATTGAAATGGTTGATTTTTTTTAAATTATGATTTTATAGGACTTGAATGTACAAATAACCTCATATTTCAGTTTTTACTTACTGAGAACCAACAGTGTGAAAACAAATTTCGGCCCTTAATGGGCTAAGAAAAAGTTAAATTTTTTGTCACCTAAAATATTTTTCTGACGATTCGTTTCTCTAGAGATAAAATACTACTAATGCAGATATTTTAAACCATATTGGGTATACTTAAAAGCAATTATATAAATGTTTCCCGGGGAAATCCCAAACCCTAAGCTCAACACAATATCTATTCATAAATATATTAAAATATGTAAATATGGGTGGATTGCCAATATATTAAGGTCGACAAGTACCATAACTAATTAAATGTACTGTAATTCATACGGAAATTGAAGAAGTGGATGTTCGATGACTACAATGTGGACTACATTGGCTATTAAACTTGAATAATTGAACGGGGCGACTTAATCTTCCTTAGTTATGGTTCGCTGTTTCCTAAATGGAGAATAGCGGAATATCATCTTCAATTAAGTTTACATACCTTTATGCTCTGTTGAAGCAATATCGAGATAATTTATACTGTTATTGGGAATGGTTTCAGCATGTTCACTTTTAAGATTTTCATTCACTGTGTTGTCTTTAATATTATTTTCCTCTTTTTTGTATTTATCGTCGGTAGATTTTTCAACTAGGATGGGTTCTTCAGGTATATTACATGAACCCAATTGGTCTCGAGTTTCCTTTACTTTCATCTGGATATCATGGGCAATAGCATCTTCAGGGATATTACGTGATACATATTCAATTACTTTTTTCTTGTCATCATGGGCTATCGTGCCTTCGTCCCCTTCGTGTTTACTATTAAATTCAGTTGAACCTGGAAGTAATTTTAAGTTTTATGTCTTTATTTGAAGGAAATATGATGTATTTTATATGAGTTCTTGGTTCCAGCTACAAACCATATGTTTGTATCATTTTGATACGAAATTTACTAATACTGAAGACATATTATCTTTCGCCTCCAATTTCGAAAAATCCCTCTATGCAATTATAGGAATGTGCACACAGAATTTCGTGTTTGTACCTGTTGTCATTAGTACCATTTTTTATCACTTTTTGTCCCATTTCAGCCGTTTGTACGCTACAAGAGGAATGTTCGCGAAAAATGTCAAGTGTATAAGGACTGGTAAATCGATTTTGATTTTGTTCGAAAGTCGATTTTAGACTTGCATCTTTATATGAAATCGTCTTTTGGTACCGACTAATCGAAACACCCAACAACTATACTAAATTAACAACATTTTTTGCTTGAAATCTTACGCGTTTAGCGCTACTCATTAAATAGTTTCATTTTTTTTTTTGAATTGGCAAAGCTAATAAAAGTATATTAGCGTAAAGAAAAAACAATAATACGTATATATGCATTCTTTATTTTGACAGAAAAATATGATATTTCAAATGTATAAAGAAGCTGAAAATCATCGCTTTTTGCGGAAGAAGTTTGGAAGAAAAACTATGGATATATTATTATTATTATTTTTTCGTCCTACTCCTAATAATAATGTTGCTGAAACTGATTAATTTCACTTATTCAATAATTTATCGTAAAGTGAAAAGACCTTTGACATGGTCCAAATCATAATCGTGGTAGGTTGCAACTAAGTAATAAATGTCACCATGTCAGTTGTAAATAAATTTGCATTCTATGCAATATATAGATGCAAAGTGGTCTTGAGCCAGGACAATATCCCAGTTCAAAAATTTATAGTAAATATCACAAGCATATCGAATATCTTTCAGATAGTAACAATGTAATTTTATTTTTAAACTTTTTATTTTTTGATGGAAACTACATTATTATATTGTTGTCTTTTTATTTTGTACTACCTATGATACTTTATAACAATCTTGTACCGAGTTCCAACGAAAGTATACGAAACATGTTCGAAACGATCGATTTTCGCATGGTTGTGGAGTTGCAATTTTCATTAAGAATAACTTTAATTACAAGGTAAATTCTCATTGGATGTGCTTATAGACCATGTGGTCGTCATATGATCTGTTTATACAATTTGTCCAAAATATTGTTGTAGAGTATGGCGTTGTGAATATTAGTGGTGATTTTAATTCAAATGTTTTGAATGAATTGCATCTTCTGGAGGCCAATCCTACACATTTCTCTTCATCAACCAACACATTATTGGATCTTCTTCTTGGTAGATTCTTGGTCGGTGACAAGTTTAAAGTACGATCAATTGTGTGCTCCATGTTTTTCTAAATGTAAATATTCAAACTGATGTAATATTCAAACTGAATCACATTCATTTCGTGATTGTCGTAAAATTAACTATGATATTATGGAATCGGAAATTGTAAATATCGATTGGAATATCATATACATAATGCCTAATGCCGATGATCAATTATCTTTTCTAAATGAAAAACTAGAGTATCTTCTCAACGTCTCAGTGCCATTGTGGAATAGTCGAATGCAACAAAATGGTAAAAGCTGGTTTAATTAGAACATTAAGTCTTTAATAAATAAAAGAGATTTGTCATATAGCAGATGGAAACGATTTAGAACTTCACAAGTGCGTAATGAGGATGTTGTTTAAGAAAGGATGTAAACAAATCAATAAGTGTAGCTAAATCACGATACTACGAAAATAGGTTCGGCTAAGCGATTACTTCAAAAAGAAAGTGGAACATAATTCCTTTATTTATTGGTATAGGCAAAAACTATAATGTAGTCCCAGTTGGTACAAATCCTGATGATATAAACGAGCTTTTTGCAAAATGACTTTCGTAAATGAAAGTCAATCAAATACACCTTCTACTACAAGAAGCTCAATCTCTTTGTTGCCTATTCGAGTTAACTCTCAAAATCATGGAAGTTTCGAGTTTCGCTGCGTCAATTCATCTGAAGTACTAGAAAATTGTGCCGTCGTGCGACCCAATGCTGTGGGATTCGTTTATATAAACCCAAAATTTCATATAATTATTTTACCGTATCTGTTAAATTGCACTACACATATCTTTAATACAATATTAACTACGAGCCAATTTCCAAGTGTTTGGAAACACGCTAAGATCGTACCAATACCTAAATCGAAATCTGGGAATGATTACAATTTTACCATACCTTTCCAAAGTATTGGAGAAAATAATGCATTTCCAGATTAACACATACCTGAATGAACATGGTTTATTATGTAGTAATCAATCAGGCTTTCAACCAAAGCAGGGTTGCATAACAGCTCTTGCCCATGTTGCAGATTGTATTCGCTCTAATTTTGATAACAACGAAATAACATTTCTCATTCTTCTGGATCACTCCAAGGCTTTTGATTGTGTAGATCATGACATCTTATGCCTAAAGCTGCACGAGAAATTCAATTTTACAATTTTACAACGCTGTTAATCTGTTGTTGTAAATAAAGCTGTTTCAAGACCGCTGCAGCTGGAAAGAGGATATCTTTTTGACAAACTGCGTTTTGGTAGATCCAATAGAGGGATATTACTAATACCAATTAGACATCAGTACATGTTATCTGAACGCCACTTTATTATAAAAGCTATTCGTGTTTGTGACTCGCTTCCCATTTTTTGAGTTATAGGCAACGCAATTTCTTTTAAACGTGCATTATTTAGACATTACTAATAAATTCTTCCCCCGTCGCGGGTGACAATCTTGACGCGATGCGGGGGCTTAAGGACTGTTCTGATGGGTAGCTGCTATCACCTAGGAAGGAACCACAGTCCTTCCTAGGGAGAGGGCGGAGACTTCCTAAACTAAACTAAAGTTACCCACCGATAAAAAAAACCATGATGAGTAAAAATATAAATATAAACTCTGCAAGTGGTCACCAGGCTGGACCTGGAAATCCACCCAAACAGTCGTCTACGGATGGCTCTTTGGCAGGTGCAAAATATTTGAAGGCACCAACCTCATCATCACCACAACAAAAATCACACATAAACCCCATATAATACGAAACAACTACGCAAACGAAAACGGCAACACTCAAACGGCAACAAAACATTGAGTCTGATGTGTCCCCAGGTGACGACACAAATGACGGTCTGTCAGGTATAGGCAAGCTCTTCCTCTATGAGACTGACGAAGAAGACAATCCTGGAGGATGAAGCCATACTTACACCGGTAAAAAGGCAGAACAAGCCGCTAGGCACTGATGACTGGAAGATCATCAGGGGACGCGCGAGGGACAAAGGAGAAGGAAAAGATCTATGGATCCGGATAGGATCAGAATCTCTCCGTCTCTCGGACGAACTCCTGCGACATATGGGGAAGGAGGGCAATTACGTGGCTCTGGTGCAAGAACCCTGGATTACAGGGTACAGAGTACGAGGACTGAGGTCACGAAACCTAAAGCTCATATCCCCACAAAACGAAGGTAAAATCCGTAGCTGTATTGTAGCCAAGAAAGACTTGAATCTAACCTTCTTATCTCACTACAGCGATGGCGACCTAACAGTGGTGGCCTTGGAACGCCATAACAAACCAACCCTGGTAATAGGCTCCATGTACCTACCTACCATGTACGAAGTGGACAACCCCCCGTCAAACAAGGTCCAGGCTCTGGTAGATTGGTGCAGACGAAATGGGCACGATCTGGTACTCGGTGGCGATGCAAACGAGTCACCAGTCTTGGCCGAGGTGACGTTTGTTTTCTTCAGGATATAACTTTAAACGCTTATTTCTTTACTTGAATATTCCCTTTTTTTCTTAACACTTTCTTCTTCTAAACACTTCATTGTTTTCCACCCAATTAAAGACGACGTTCTTCTTTACCAAGTCAGAGACGAACTAACATTCATTTTCAAAGATTATATATACGCTTAAAATCCAGAGTTGAACTTACAACTATACACACGTTTACATTAACTACGTACATAGCATCTTAACGTACAGAGTAACATATACACACATAAGTATATAAACGATGAACAAAGAGTGAAGCGCACATACACTCAAAATAACCAAATGCATAAATGTGCCGCAACCCAGAATTGACAGTGACACAATATGTCACGTCAACATAAACACGGCCGCCGCAACTCGGTCACAATAATTCGGTCGCTGCTCTACTTGCCGACAAACTGTTGACGCTGCAATGTGGTAATGAGAACTCCATGCACTTGAGTTCTCATTCCCATACCCGTGTAATATGATCGATAACAATTAAGCGCCAACAGCTCTGGTGGTCTAAGTGGTGTATTGCGGGGTATACTTTTTATGTACGTTGATTGAAATCGGTCAATGTTCCGACTTGTTGTAGCCTACTTTGCCGCTGAAGAAAGACAGTGGCGGTTTTGCGGGGTTTAGTCGGGGCACCGACGGTAACTAACGCGCACCACACCCTTTGGAGTAGCACTGACATCAACAAAAGAGGTGAGTCACTTTTTGATTACATCCACTGATCTAATTATATGCAACAAGGGCAATAGGCCGACGTTCTATAATAGAACTAGGGAACAGGTTATAGATATAACTCTAGTATCAAATAGTGAAACAATTAGAGTCTCAAATTGGATGGTATCTACAGAATATTCCTTCTCCGAAAACTTTAGAATACACTTCAACATAGAGCACGATATAATTTGGGGGAAACCCTACAGAAATCCCTAAAAGACTAACTGGGACCTCTTCAGTAATCTTATGCAGTCACTGCCTCCTCCGGACAGAGAGATTAGTGACGTGCATGAACTGGAGGGTGCAGTGAATCAACTGACATCTTCCCTTTCAGAATCCTTCAGAAAATCCTGCCAGGAGCGACGCCCCCACGGAAAGTCAACCAAACCTGGTGGACACCGGAGATCAGGGCACTCAGGAAGGAAAGTAGGAGGCTCTTCAACAGAGCAAAAAGGGAGAAAACTCCAGAAGGCTGGAACGACTATAAAGAGGTCTTCAATGACTTCAAGAAACAGATCAAAAAAGCAAAATGGAAATCTTGGACGAACTTCTGCGAGGAATTGGAAGGTACAAGCGAGGTCGCCAGATTTCGCAAAGCGCTCTCCAAGGAACCCAGCACTCCAGGATTCCTGATGAAACCGGATGTACTGTTCACAGAAAGCAGTGCAGAAACGGTAGAACTCCTTATGGAAACACACTTCCCAGGATGCCAAGACGATGACAACAGCATTGAAGATACAGTAACCCCTCCCTCCGTTTGCACGGACGAGTTCATTAACACAATAGTTGATGACGAAAAAATAATGTGGGCCATACGATCCTTTAGACCACACAAGTCAGCAGGATCAGATGAAATTATACCAGCACAACTGCAGGTTTCCCTGGACCGGATATTGCCATGGCTACGACTAATTTTCTCCGCAAGCCTGAGATGGTCCTACATACCACGGGCATGGAGAGAAGTCAGGGTGGTCTTTATCCCCAAGGCGGCTATATTGAAAGCTCCTTGTAGTACAAAGACTACACGATGGCAGCTTTTCTAGACGTAGAGGCGCCTTCAATAACGTCAAAATAACATCGATAAAAACCGCTCTCGGATGCCTGGAAATTAACCAAGACATAACCCAATGGACGGGCAGCATGCTGGAAAGCAGGATTATTATCTCGAAATTGGGCGAGAAAGTTGTGAGGAAACGTGTTACAAGAGGCACGCCGCAAGGAGGTGTGATCTCGCCGATGCTTTGGAACCTGGTGGTAAATGAAATCCTACTTGACCTCAACAGAGACGGAATTAAGGTGACGGCATATGCCGACGACTTAGTACTGCTGGTCCGAGGTAAATTCTTACCAACGATTAGTGAGGTCATGGAAAGATCACTAAGGAAGCTCTCAAGATGGGCGACAAGAAATGGGTTAGGAGTTAACCCAAGGAAAACAGAGCTGGTTCTGTTCACGAGAAAATATAAAATTCTGGACTTCGACATCCCCAAATTAGACGGGGAGATATTGCATCTATCAAAGGCAGCAAAATACCTTGGCATAATCCTGTACTCGAAACTTTCTTGGAAAGGAAACACAGAAGAGAGAGGAAGAAAAGCACTCTGCGCCTTTTATACCTGCAAAAAGATGTTCGGGAAAAGATGGGGACTACAACCAAAGATGGTACACTGGCTGTACACGGCGATAGTAAGACCAATACTCACATACGGGGCGTTGGTCCGGTGGAGCGCGGTAAAAAGAAATTCACTCCTAGCAAATCTCAACAAGGTACAGAGGATGGCATGCTTGGGCATTGCTGGGACAACGAGATCAGCTCCTCAAGTCGGACTTGAAACTATACTCAATATACAACCCGTGGATATTTTCGTAAGGAGATGTGCAGCAAGGATAGCATTGCTTATCAGAGAACTCGGTATGCTGAAAACCGACACGCTTGGGCACAGCTCCATTTTAGGAGCCACTGAACCATACGGGAGGCTAGATAAAAATTCAGATTTTCTTAAGCCCAGTATGCACCTACATAAGAACTTCAAATTGGTAATACCCACCATAGAAGAATGGGCATCCAACATGGTCATGACCGACGAGGAAAACTCAATCTTCACTGATGGCTCAAAAATGGAGACAGGTACGGGATCGGGAGTCTTTTCTGAACCTTTAAACCTTAAAATATCCATCCGACTGTCAATCACTTGTACAGTCTTTCAGGCCGAAGTATATGCCATCAACATAGCCGCGAGAAATATTTTGGAACGGGACATCGATCCATCAAAATTCAGAATTTATGTGGACAGTATTGCAGCTCTTAAAGCCTTAAACTCTAAGACTATCAGATCAAGATGCGTACATGACTGCTTAGAGTCTCTAGACCGATTCCAAATACATGACGTCACAATTGTATTGGTACCGGGTTACACGGATGTACCTGGAAACGAAATGGCGAAAATCAACCCTAGTAGAACAAAGGAACTACTGGCACTCGGCAAAAGAAACACAAGCATCCTCATGGAAGTCCTTACAGGGCACTGTACAATGGCAGAGCGTATGGGAATCCCTCATATGGACTACTGCAGAAGCTGCCTCGACGAAGAAGAAGAGGAGTCGGTGGAACATCTGTCATGCTCATGCCGTAGACTGCAGGAGCCCATGCTACATTATCTTGGAAGCAGGTTCTTTAGCAGTCTGGCAGAAGTAGCAAGCGTTCCTTTAAAACCCCTATATAAATTCATAGACAAGGCCAACTGGTTCTCCAGTAGAAACACCAGGCAATCTAATAACGACTGACACTATAATGAACCCTCCGGACTTTCCTTGCTATCAACTTATCTTCTTCCTCTATAATCCTCCTCCTCTATCCATTAATATATTTCTTCTATAATCATCCGTCAAGGGTAGCACAATGGACAAATAGTCTCTGAGTGAACTCGCTTGGTTGCGTTCGAACTCTGCAGTAATGTGTCAATGAAATGCACATACTCTAAACTCTGATTCACATACTCTAATAAATATATAACAACTTAAAAAACCAAAACTGAAGTGGGAAAAATTTAGTTATCAGTGATTATTGTATCGATTAATGTTTTCTGTCATAGATATTTAATTTAAGGATACGGTCACGCATATTTATTTCTGATTACGCCAATGGGGAATTTTATATGCAAGAAGACTTCTGTCGGCAGTACACTACTGAAAATATCTGTACGTTCGCTTAAGTACAGCAATGTTTAGAACACCTTTTGAATGAGTACGAGGCTACCAATATTTTTATACTATGTATATATAATGGAAATAATATTTCAATTCATAAAGTAATTATAAGGCAGCAATCATAAATACCCTTAATATTGGGGGATAGAGAGTGTATTTTCAGCTGCAGTCCTTTGTTTGGTTGTATTTCCATCCTATTTTAATTTCAAATGTATACATTTTGAAAATACCTTATCTCTTATCTTATAAGAATTTGAAAAAAAAAATATTTTACGTGGCTATGCAGTCATAGGAATGTATACACCGAATTCCATGATTCTATCAGCGGTCATTTTGTTGGTACCATTTTTATCCCCTTTTTCCAATTTTGCCCCCTCAAGAGTACGACTATCTAAAATCTCTTTATTTTACGTAGCTACACAATTAGAGGCACGTACTCACTGAATTTCATCATTCTAGCTGTATTCGTTTAGTTGGTACTATTTTTATCCCCTGTAGCCATTGTATCCCTTGAAAGTACGAATTTGAAAAAAAAACGTTTTATTTTTCGTGTCTACGCAGTCAGAGGAATGTATACTCCGAATTTCGTGATTCTAGCTGCTATCATTTGGTAGGTACCATTTTTATCCCCTTTTTCCATTTGAACCCCAAAAAGTACGAATTTTGGAAATTTATTTTATTTTACGTGTCTACGCAATCAGAGGAATGTATATATCGAATTTCATTATTCTAGGTGCAGCCGTTAGGATGGTACTATTTTTATCCCTCTATCCCCATTTAACCCCTTAAAAGTACGAATTTAGAAAAAATACTTTTATATTATGTATCTACTCTATTAGAGGAATGTACACGCCAAATTTCGTGTTTCTATCTGATGTCGTTTTATAGGTACCATTTTTATCCCTTTTTGTCCCATTTCACCCCCTACATTGCGCATTGCAAATATCAAGTAAATACAAGCTAATATGTTCAAAAAACATGCTGAAATACTCTAAATATTAGGGGTATTTCAGTCCTTGTGAGGGAAAAATATTTCCCTCTGGGCCGATTTCGTCCACTTTCAATCCCAACCGCTCTACAGCCATAAGACACATGTATATATACGACCCATAATATATATACTTTATGGGGTCTCCGATGAATATTTTAAGGTGTTACAAACGGAATGACCCATCCTGGAGGTGGAGGGTATAACAAATAGAATAAAATATTTTTTTCCAATTTTTTTCTATTTTTTACGAGTTTTTTTCGTTTCAGAAAAAATATTTTTTTTTTTCAAAAATAATTTTTCCCATTTTTATACACTCCACGAGATTATTAGTCTTTGTGCATTTGTTTTTAACACCCAAAAGGAAGAAGATAGACCCATTGTTTATTATACCGATCGTCTTAGAATCACTTTCTGAGTCGATTTAGCAATGTCCGTCCGTCTGTCCATCTATTGTTGTAATGACGATACAGGTCCCAATTGTAGCCAGAACCAAAGGAAACTTTGCACAACGAAGTTTTTCTGGACAAGGACAAACGCTATTTAATTTGAAGAAAATCGGTTCAGATTTAGATTAGCCCCCATACGAATTTCACTCCCGATTTCACCCTTTTCACTCTAGATACCACATATTTCAACAGATTTTCTTCAAAATTGGCAAACACCTTATATTTCAACTGGAAACACTTGTGGTAAAAATGTGTTAGATCGGTTCAGATTTATATATAGCTCCCATACAAATTTCGCTCCCAATTGGAAAGTCGATGGGGAATTTGCCATTGACAATTTCAAACAATTGGTTTGAAAATATTTGTGCAGATTCGTCGTTCTGCAACTCCAAATGCTTGATTGCACTTAATTTGAATGTCTTGACGTGTTCCACAAAAAGGACGAATTCAAACAATCATTTAGTTTATTGGGTGGAGTATGCCGTGGAATCTGATTGATTTTTTCATTAATAGACAATTGATTTTCCACTCCATTTTTAATCCATATCGCTATGCAAAATATATTGGTTATATCGACTTTTTATACACTCCACGAGAGTATTATGTCTTTGTGCATTTGTTTGTAACACCCAAAAGGAAGAGAGATAGACCCATTGTTAATTATACCGATCGACTTAGAATCACTTTCTGAATCGATTTATCAATGTCCGTCTGTCTGTCTGTCTGTCTGTCCGTCCGTCCGTCCGTCCATCTATTTTTGTAATCACGATACAGGTCGCAATTGTAGACAGAACCAAATGAAACTTTGCACAACGAAGTTTTTCGGGATAAGAACGAACGCTATTTAATTTGAAGAAAATCGGTTCAGATTTAGATATAGCCCCCATACGAATTTCACTCCCGATTTGGCACTTTTCACTCTAGATACCACATATTACAAAAGATTTTCGTCAAAATTGGCAAAACATCTTATATTCCCACTAAAAACACCTGTGGTAAAAATGGGTCAGATCGGTTCAGATTTATATATAGCTCCCATACAAATTTCGCTCCCGATTTGACTTTTTCCGCTCTAGAAACCACATATTGTATCAGATTGTCTTCAGATTTGGCAAAACATCTTATATTTCAACTAGAAACACCTGTGGTAAAAATGGGTCAGATCGGTTCAGCTTTATATATAGCTCCTATACAAATTTCGCTCTCGATTTCTCTTTTTCCGCTCTAGAAACCACATATTGAATCAGATTGTCTTCAGATTTGGCAAAACATCTTATATTTCAACTAGAAATGCCTGTTGTAAAAATTGGTCAGATCGGTTCAGATTTATATATAGCTCCCATACAAATTTCGCTCCCGATTTGACTTTTTCCGCTCTAGAAAGCACATATTGTATCAGATTGTCTTCAAATTTGGCAAAACATCTTATATTTCAACTAGAAACACCTGTGGTAAAAATGGGGCAGATCGGTTCAGATTTATATATAGCTCCCATACAAATTTCGCTCTCGATTTCACTTTTTCCGCTCTAGAAACCACATATTGTATCAGATTGTCTTCAGATTTGGCAAAAGATCTTATATTTCAACTAGAAACACCTGTGGTAAAAATGGGTCAGATCGAAAAACACCTGTGGTAAAAATGGGGCAGATCGGTTCAGATTTATATATAGCTCCCATACAAATTTCGCTCTCGATTTCTCCTTTTCCGCTCTAGAAACCACATCTTGTTTCAGATTGTCTTCAAATTTGGCAAAACATCTTGTATTTCCCATACAAATTTCGCTCTCGATTTGACTTTTTCCGCTCTAGAAACCACATATTGTATCAGATTGTCTTCAAATTTGGCAAAACATCTTATATTTCAACTAGAAACACCTGTGGTTAAAATGGGGCAGATCGGTTCAGATTTATATATAGCTCCCATACAAATTTCGCTCCCGATTTGACTTTTTTCGCTCTAGAAACCACATTTTGTATCAGATTGTCTTCAAATTTGGCAAAACATCTTATATTTCAACTAGAAACACCTGTGGTAAAAATGGGGCAGATCGGTTCAGATTTATATATAGCTCCCATACAAATTTCGCTCCCGATTTAACTTTTTCCGCCCCAGAAACCACGAATTTTCACCGAATTTCTTCAAAGTGAGCATAACACCTTATATTTGAAGTGGAAGAACTTATTGTGAAAGTTAGTCACATTTTTCCATGTTTGGATATAGCCCCGATACAAATATTCTTATCGATTTGATAAGAAGCCTATGATTTAGCCTATGATTAGGAAACATACAAAAATTCTTCCCGTTTTCACTTTTTTACAGAGTTGGACTGAATTCGGTTGGAAAGTGGAGTGTATCATATAGTCGGCCCCGCCCGGCACTTGACGTAATCCAATGAGGTCGACTATTCAGCAAAATAATCGACGTCTCCTGGGATTAGGATGTTCCAACGTTTGCTATCTCCGTCGGCTTAGGCCCCAATGGGTTGTTCTCTTTATCACCGAGCTTCTGTTAAATGGGGAGTGCTCCAATTGTTTGGTGTTGCTTGTAGCGTTTTGTGCTACACCAGTGGGTCAGTCGCTTCTGGATTTTAGTGTCTAAAGAAACCGCGGAGGCGTCACTATCCTATTTGCACCTCTCTTGAGAGCATCCCTGCGGGGAGATACCTAGTTAGTGGCGGTATCCTCTCGCCACGTCTCGGAGTCGTTTTCGGGACTTTGTACCTTTTTGTAATGGTAAATTGCGTAGACACGCTTCTGGGACGAAAAAGGGATAACAATTGTACCAATGATACGACAACAGCTAGAATCACGAAATTCGGTGTGTACATACCTCAGGTTGTGTTGACACGTATAATAAAACGATTTTTTGAAATTCGTAGTTTTAAGGGATACAATTGCAAGAAAAGGCTAAAGTCGGGCGGGTCCGGCTATATGATACCACCCACTTTCTACCCCATTACAATTGAATTTGGCGCAAAAAGTGGAATCGGGAACGATATGGGTATCAGTATGGGTACTATATGTACCCATATAAAAATGTGGGGTATAGACCCGTAGAAAAATATAAAATGATGTGCCAAATTTGAAGAAAATCGGTTAAATTAACTGGTTTCTGGAGCGGAAAAAGTAAAATCTGGAAATTTGTATATATATATATATATATATATTTCACGATAGATGTTTCTAGTTGAAATATGATGTGATGTGGTAAATTTGAAAAGGGTCGGATATGTGTCCTCTAGAGCGGAAAAAGTCAAATTGAGAGCAAAATTTGTGTGGGAGCTTTATCATAATCTGAACCGATCTGACCCATTTTCGCCATAGATGTCTCCAGCTCAATTATAAAGTACTGTGCCAATTTTGAAGAAAATCGAGAGAAATATATGGTTTCTAGAGCGGAAAAAGTCAAATCGGTAGTGACATTTGTATGGAGGCTATATCTAAGTCTGAACCGATTTGCTTCAAATTAAATAGCGTTCGTCCTTGACCCGCAAAACTTACTTGTGCTAATTCGACTCAGAAAGTGAATCTAATCCGATCTGCATAATAAACGATGTTACTATCTCGTTTCCTTTTGGGTGTTACAAACAAATGCACAACGACATAATACCCTTGTGGAGGGTATAAATACGTATGCGTCAATTGCACCACTGTTTCATAGCCTAGAACGAAATTAGTGCAATTTTAAATAAGGAGTTTGTGCACGACATGGGATGATCGAAATATTCCCAGATTGTTCATCAATCATTCATAAATTATTTTTATTTTGGTCGAATTCTTTGAAATAAAACTTTTTATAATAGGGATTGTTCATGACTATTTTGGGGACAAAGTTGATCAAAATATTCCATTGTTGTTGACGAATCAACAAAACATTCATAATTTGTTTTTGTTTTGGTTGAATACTTTGAAATAAAACAACTTTTTTACATTTTGGGAATAATTGGGAATTTTTCATAAAATTTTTGAGGACAAGGAAAAAATTCATCTGGCAAGCATGCTGTCAATGACTACATGTATATCTTCTATGGATATAATATTTACCTTGCTGACCGTCAGATTAATTCTGTTGACGTATGTACCCAGCAAACCAAACATTAAGAAATCGGACATCGAACCGACATTCGGCTATATCTTCCCATTTTGGACCACCACACTATGGGCGGAAATGGGAAAATGTGGCCAAAAGTCTGTAAAATCCACAAAAATGCTTGGATCTGGATGAAATTTGGAATGAATACAAATATCATGTCCGCGATTCATATCCCGTTATAAAACCAATGAAGCGTTTTCTTCAATAAAAAGTTGTGTGGGGTCAAATCTCACATAATTGAATTTTGGAGTATCTATGTACGTACTGCGATGCCATGATTGGCAAAAATAGTTCTTCCTTAGATAATTAATTACTTTTATATGCATGTAATGTAAGTCTCTCAAATATGGCACTGCAAACAAATGCTCAAATCATCGTTATTCCAAGATAGCGAATTAGCTAATGTGGCTTAAAATTTGTAATTAAGCTATGTAGGCCAGCCTTTATAAATCATTTTTGAGGAATAAAATATGACACCATATAATGTACCTAATACAGGTGGCGCAAAAGTATAAATGAAAATGAGTTTTATTTTCACTAAATTTTCTATTTATTTATTACACTTTCACAAATACCTTAATATACTATATTATATTATCTACAATCTTTGAGAGCTTTTTTACTTCTGGTGACAAGTCTTTTCTCCTTCTGCAGACGTATGTGGGTCAGATGATACCAAAAAACGGTAAATTATGTCCTCGTTGATAGCCTTTCGTGAAAACGTTCGGCTCTTTTCAGCTCGAAAACTCTCACAGACTTTAATACTGGCTTCCAGAGATTCCTCCGAAAGGCAGCCAATAGGCAAGCCTACCGACTTTACAATACTATTTCCGTGGACTGAGACAGTGGAAGACATAGTAAATAATGTTTTCTTAGTATCGTGAAAGTCTCGTTGAAATATTCCTCAAAAGTAGAACAATAAATTTCAAGACAAGACAGTAGCAAACTATAGACAAAATTGAGTTACTTGGCGTTTTTAGTTTTTCATTTTCTTGCCCTGTTGCCCACTCACATAAAGGATATCATTTAAAAAAATATTTTAAATACTTACTCGCACTCTGTGATACCTGTATTAATGTCAAATTAAAGAGGAGAATATCTGTTAAAAATACATTAAATATAATGCTTCTATATGTATTGGTTCAGCAATAACAGCCATTTCAATGTTCCCCTAGTTTATTCATATTTTACTTTTTCAGAGGGAAACTTGAAATGGTTGTTAATGCTAAACTAATAAAGATAGAAGCTTACAATGTGAAGTAATTAGAGTGCAAATAAGTATTTAAAATAAATTTATAAAAAATTGGTATCCTTTAAGGAATTTGTAGTCCTTTTAGGGGGCCAAAGGATGAGGAAATGAAAAACTAAAAATAATAATTAACTTCATTTCACCTATAGTTTCAGACGTATATCATATGGTCCAAGTAGAATATGGACTAGCGGACAATGTAATATCCACTTATATTTCCAAAATTCCAAAAGTCAATCACTAATAATCGAAAATATGTTGTAACGTCCAAAGTGCAACAAAGATACATACGAAATTTTCACTGGTGTTACAGAACACCTTAACGAAGACTCTCAAATTAATTTTGTTGTTGTAACAGCTGTTTATGTATTCGTGTTTGTGTTGATTTGTCCGTTTATTCGTCTTCTTGTAGATCCGCTACGTCTGTCTCCAGGTTTAGGAAGATGGCCACCTGCTTCGGGTGCGTCCAAAGTGACCTGGGGACTAGCTGAGTTGGTTTTGCTGGGCAGTTGAAGAGGTGTAGCGTATCGTGAGGCCCCTGGTTACATGCGGGGCAGATGTTCTGCACGTTGCCATCAATGCGAGCACAGTACGAATTGAGGCGTCTACACCATCCTGATCTCAGCTGTGCCAGTACCGATCTTGTTCGTCGCGGCAGCTCCTCTTCTTCCGATGAGATGTCTGGGGGGTGGTCTCCGAGAACGATATTCTCGGCGCAGTTGTTGACTGCTGCTGCGACTGCATCACGATGAATATCATTCAGACCTGTCTCATACGCGCGCTGATCTAGAGGTTCTCTCTTCTACCTCTGGACCTCTCTCTCTAGATCCTGGAGGTTTTTCCTTACCTGCCTGGATGATGGTTGGGATGGCTACTGGTGGTTGGCAGGTACTGCGTAGACAACATAAAATTGTGTCTACGTACGGGAATGACCTTTGACTCCTCATGTAGATGGTCTATTGAAAACATGAGGAGACAGCCTGTTGCTGTTCTCAGGGCGGCATTTTGGCAAGTCTGGATGTTTTTCCACTGCGTATTACTCACGTTCGCTGACCACACTGGCGTCGCATAGTTTGGCACGGACCGGCCTATCGCTTTATATGTAGTTAATAAGGTTTCCTTGTCTGTGCCCCAAGTACTGCCGGCAAGCGACTTGAGGACCTTATTTCTACTTCGCATTTTATCGCAGATAGCAGTGGCATGTGCAGAGGATTTACATAAACTATCGAATGTGACCCCTAGAATCTTGGGGTAATTCACGGTCGGTATTGTTGTGTCTTCGACTCTCACATTCAATGTCCTTCTGACCTCTGCGGACCATGTGGTAAACAGTGTGGCTGACGATTTTGAGGCGGATATTTTCATATTCCTCGCAGTGAAAAAACTGGTAAGATCGATGATATAACTATTCAGCCTTTCGCAAATGTCATCTGTAGTTGGGCCGGACGCTAGAATAGTGCTATCATCAGCGTATGTCACGATTTCGATGCCGTCAGGGGGTTGTGGAATACCAGAAAGGTAGAGGTTAAACAGTGCCGGAGATATCACCCCACCCTGGGGAACTCCCTGTTTCACTCTACGGGGTTTTGACTTCCGGTTTCTGACTTCCACATATGACTGGCGTCCACACATATAGTTGATGATCCAACGTTTGATGCTGGCCGGGAGGGACGTGTTGGCGATGTCCTCAAATAATGTGGCGTGGCTGACCGTGTCGAATGCCTTCGAGAGGTCAAGAGCCACGAGGACCATCCTATCGCACGGCTTTCGCATGTTAAGGCCTCGGTGTATATGTGTGGATATAGCGTGTAGAGCAGTCGTTGTACTGTGCTGCTTACGGAATCCATGTTGATGTGTTGCAGTTGGGAAATTTCCAATAAGGCTCGGGAGGAGGGAGAAGTGCCTCAAGTGTCTTCGCTACTGGTGAGAGAAGAGAGATCGGCCTGTACGACTCTCCCTTACTCGCATCCTTGCCTGGCTTCAATAGCGGTATCACTCTGCTCATTTTCCAGGCTTCGGGAACTATAAGAGTGGCCATCGACAGGTTGAGGACTTTTGTCAGGTACTCGACTCCAGGTTCATCCAACTGTTTCAGCATCAACATAGAGATTCCGTCAGGGCCCAGCGCTTTAGATGGTTTAGCGCTACGGATGACTTGTGCAACTTCGCCAACGGTAAACTGTGGTGGTGCCTCCTCGACTCGGAGACCATGTATATGGCGCATGGTCCTCCTTTTCGTCTTATCACTTTCGGGGTGCTCAATAAACTGATTGTTAAAATAACTCGCGCACCTCTTAGGATCATTTAGAGTCCTGTCACCAAAAGTGACAGCGATCTGATCATCTCGCTTGGTGGGATTCGAAAGTGATTTAACCGTTGCCCACAATTTACCTACTCCGGAACTTAAGTTGCACTGCTTCAGATGTTCTAACCATTTGTTCCGCTTGTATTCGCTGACTAATCTGTTAATCTCGAGATTCAGTTCCCTGATTCTGGGATCTCCAGGATTAGCCCTGCGAATGACGTCACGCTCTTCTGCGAGTCCCTCTGCCTCTGCTGGAAAGTTTGGTCTTACGTTGGGTATTCGACCAGCAGGAATATGGCGAGCGGCCGCTGCGTTGACGATGACCCGGAAGTTCTTCTCTGCTACCCTTACATCGAATGGAATGGGAAGAACACTAAAGCGGCGATTGGTGAAATCTCTGAACCCGTTCCAGTCCGCTTTCCTCTGGTTGAGAAAAGTACGGCGTTCAGAGACGATGAAGTCTGATGGTCGGTCGATGGAGATGATTATGGGGAGGTGGTCTGATCCCAGTGAAATGACAGATCGCCAAGTAATGTCATTTATCAGACCAGGCGATGCGATGCTTATATCTGGCGAGCTGTGGCAATCAGCCATAATCCGTGAGGGGGCATCCTGTGCAAAACGTGGAGTTGTCAATCTGTTCCGCCAAAGCTCTGCCCCTGGAGTCGTCACCTAGGAGAGAATGCCATAGCTCATGATGCGCATTAAAGTCTCCCAGAACAACCCGATTATCACCCTGTAGCAGTGAGCTGATATCAGGGCGATATTGCGGGGCACAACTGGCGACCGGCGGAAGGTACACGTTGTACAGCTCTATCTCGGCAGTCCCAGACTTGACTGCTACCCCCATACATTCAATGAATGGGTCTCTAGAGTCAAGCTCAGGCGTGATAGGTCTGTATTGCACAGAATGGTGTATTAGGAATGCAAGCCCCCCTCCACCTCGTGTGCGGTCCTTTCGTAGCACATTGTATCCATTACAACTGTGCAAGCTACAGGTGTCGTCGAGCTTCGTTTCCTGGACCGCACCGACCATGATGTTGTTTCGACTCATAAAACTAGTTATTTCAAATATCTTACCTCGGAGACCATTGCAATTAAATTGCAGAAAGGATACACTATCCGGAATTGCAACAGCGATATGTGGTGTTAACTGCTGTGCTGGAACTTGCTGTGGTGGAGATTGCGGGGGTGTACCATACACCGATGACGATGTTGACGACGAAGAAGACGACGATAACGACGACAGCGATGAGCTGGGTAAACTACTGCGCTGTAAATTTGCACAGCATGCTGCAGCGTAGTCGCAATACTCCCTGATGTGGCCGAGACCAGAGCAATTCCGGAAATGCACCCACTCCAGACATCTATTGCACCGTACTGATGTTGAACGGTGGTGAATTCGGTTCTGGCAAACCGAGCAGATCCAAGGTGCGGGATTTTGTTCGGTCCCGGCACGGACCAAAAGAATATGGAGCAAGCACTCCGGGTAATGTTGCTCCCACGTTGAAAAAACGGACAAACACGATACATATGTATATAGCTGAGGTGGCATAGAACCGGCCGCCGTGGGATTGTAGTAACAACTGCCGACTTTTCTTAGCTATAAAAAAACGTAATTTATAAAAAATCAATATTTTATGCCGAAAAAGGACTGTATTACAATTCAAGCTTTAACCACCAAGACAAATGTAAAATTGAAACACCCACAGAAAGTGCATTAAGTCTATATACATAGCGGTTAATTTTTCCTCCATTCTATCCATACAACATTTTATAATTTTTCTAACTGTTCTCTAAATATAGTTAAAATATATGCTTAACTTTGCACAGACATATGATCGCCTGAGTGTTCATAGTTTGGATATAAAATGCTGGATATGTGTTGAACAGATAGGCATAATCAATATTACATTATGTGCAATAAAATTTGACTTTTGGCCGTTTTCTTGAATATCCGTCCATAGTGCGACATCGTTACGAAAAACGTATGTTATGGTTGACACAAAGTCGGACCGACGTGACTGAGGGATATCTGATGTTTTTACCGACACGTGTCACCGATGACTGAACCAAATTCGGGGAAATCGACGCGTCCTTCCAATTTCTAACCGACATCTGATGTAAAGTCTGAAGAAATTCTGCCGACGTGTCGGACCGACTTCTGAAGTAATGTCTGAGGTATTGAATATTATTTCATAGTTTGGATAGTTTGGATATAAAATGCTGGATATGTGTTGAACAGATAGGCATAATCAATATTACATTATGTGCAATAAAATTTGACTTTTGGCCGTTTTCTTGAATATCCGTCCATAGTGCGACATCGTTACGAAAAACGTATGTTATGGTTGACACAAAGTCGGACCGACGTGACTGAGGGATATCTGATGTTTTTACCGACACGTGTCACCGATGACTGAACCAAATTCGGGGAAATCGACGCGTCCTTCCAATTTCTAACCGACATCTGATGTAAAGTCTGAAGAAATTCTGCCGACGTGTCGGACCGACTTCTGAAGTAATGTCTGAGGTATTGAATATTATTTCACGAATTCTGTGAAATATTATGAATTGTTAAATATTCACGGGGAATTAAATATAATAAACATTCACAAAATCAGAGAAACAAGGTTGGGAAGATGATAAACCTAAACTCTCATTTTTACCGTCGTTTTCATGCCCAGGTATTATTTCCCGTTTTGATTCGGACGAGAAAATTTTCAGCTGAAGAAATTCAAATTCATGATGAACATTTGTTGATGTTAAGTTTTTGCATATGCGCCGACCGGGAATTGATCCCAGCTTCTCCAAGTTGCAACGCGCGCAACGCTTCCACATAACCACAAGGCCAGCTACTTCTCAACCAACAAATGTTAATAAAACATACAAAGTAATAACAAAATACCAGACAGAAAACTAACGACACACATCAAACAGACACAAATCTAAGAATAGACCTCAGACTGTCGGTCAGAAATCGTTCCGACCTATTCGGAACAAAATAAATAAAATTTCCTTCGACGAGTCGTATAGACATCTGTAAGAAGTCGGTACGAATATGTCTGAAAAGTTCAGAGAATGTGCAGACATGTTGGATATCAGCCATCATTTGGTTAGCTGGGTATGTAGATGAAAATTAAACTTAAGTCAGATTTTGGTATATTCCTTGAGTATATTCCTTGAATTAAATATTGAACACCAAAATGGGATACTTGTTGGTACTGTATATTAGAGTGGCTTCCAAATAAATCTTGTCGATGTTCCCGCCTAATATGAAAGATTGGTCTGTTTTATGTATTCTTCCAAAATATGTCGCTTTTATCATTGTCCGTTCGAGAAATAACTTCTATAAATCAGGGTTTTCTTGAAAAGAATTCAAGGAGAGAAAGGTATTGAGAATAGACACGCTATAACCACCATCTAAAAACTTGGCACATGACCCGGTATAAAGGACGGGTTTTTACGATTTTAGTGCATTTTTTATAAAATCTGCCATAACTCACACATTTTTAGTTTGATTTGTATTTTAAGGGCTTGTTGGAGAGGTATTGATAGCCAATTGCAATATTTTAACCCATTAATATATTTTTTCATACTGTTGGTTCTCAGTGGGTTGAAACATGAAGTAAAAACTAAAATATTTTGTTATTTGCGTCGTAAATACATTCTTCTCTTAAAAAACACTAATTTTTGAAAAAAATCTGGCATAAGTTGTTGCAATAAAACCCTGCTAAGAACGAGATTATATAGAACTGCAATTATAGGTCATTTGTTCTTTTTATAAGACTTTTAATTTCCATATTTTCATTTCAATAATTTAATTTCGTACTTTCGCGTATATGGGTACCAAATGAAAGAAAAGAATATATGTTAAAAATACTTCACATTTCATGCGTCTGCATTCAGAAACATTTTAATTTTTCCCCCAGAGAAAGGAGCCGATGTGGCGCAAGTCTGCGGCGCGCCGCCGCCGACCTTTTTCATATCAGCCACGCCGCCGCCGATGAATACGGCTGAAAACGGCGCAACAAAAACTAAAATTATAGGTTAAATACATTTTGATCTTTTCTAATCAACCCTGTAGATATCCGAAATAACTACCAAATATTACAAGCGGCTTGTTTATACAAACTGCCGTCAAATACGCGCAGAACAAATAATAAAATAAATCTAAATATGACACACCAACCATCTATTACTAAGTTTTTCGCTAATAAGAAATGGATTTATCGGATTAAGACGACGAATTGAAAAATGTGGAATGTGCAAAAATCGTAATATCAGCCGGAGCTGGCGCTGAATGTTGCAAATACTTTGGCCATTTTGGGGAAGACCAAATTTTGCGATATATGCTTGAAAACTGAGAATAGGATTCTGAAAGGGTGAGATAACTTTAAATAACAGACCTGTTCGATTAATATTTGTATGGAATTTACTCACTTAACAAGAAATCAGCTCACTACTCTCTCAGTTACCAAGTAAGGTGGTTCCATGTGTTTATCTGTGATTTTTATACCCTCCACTAAGGTATTATGTCTGTATGCATTTGTTTGTAACACCCAGAATGAAACGAGTTAGACCCACTTTCTGAGTCGATCTAGCAATGTCCGTTCTATTTGTGTAATCAAATTGCAGGTCGCAACTATAGTATATATAAAATAGAAACCACATATAGTACCCGATTATCTTCAAATTTGGCTTAACACCTTATAATCCAACAAGAAACACCTATGCTGAAAGTGGGTAATATCGGTTCATATTTAGATATAGCCCCCATACAAATGTTACTCCCGATTTGTCTTTTTCCAATTCGGAAACCACATATTGGTGCCGATTTTCTTTAAATTTGGCTTATAGTGGCACAACATCTTATAATGCAACTGAAAACTCCTACGGTGAAAGCGGGTAAGATCGGTTCAGATTTAGATATAGCGCCAATGTTGCTCCCGATTTTGGCCAAACTTTATATATTATATTTCACATATAACAATTCATGGGGAAAGCAGGTCACATCGTTCCAGGTTAACATTTTTTGTCAAACACATACTGTTGACGATCGACATCAGCTGATGCTGGCATGTGGAAGATCGACCACATGATTGACATCACCTGATGCACATATGACATACCGTGACATCCACATGCATATGACGTTATTGTTTGTTTTTATGTTTGTCAAAGTTGTTTGTGTGTACTTCTTACGGAGCACCAATACGTGCTGGAATAAAATATGAAAATCTATTTGTGCCATTATCCCGATGGAAACCTGTTCACATACATTTACAGGATACAAAAATCCTTCCCGATTTCACTTTTTTACCGAATTGAATTGTAATGGGATAGAAAGTGGAGGGTATCATATAGTAATTCGGTCGGCGCAGCCGTCGAGCCGCCGCCGATAACCGTCAAAATACTGCGTCGCCGCCGCCGACGATTTTAGCTCGGCTCCTATCTCTGTTTTCCCCATTAAAAATTTTATTTAGATTTCTCATGTTTTAATTTTTAACACGTTGAGTACCACGTGCACCGCTGGCGGTTCACATTACTATATATATTATATTATTTTTTTATATGGTGGTACTCAACGTGAAACGGGGGGAAATTGAAATGGTTGATTTTTTTTTTCGAAAAATGATGTTTTTATAGGACTTGAATGTACAAATAACCTCATATTTCAGTTTTTACTTGCAATCATTAAGTTACATTTTTTGTCACCTTAAATATTTTTCTGACGATTCGTTTCTCTAGAGATAAAATACTACTAATGCAGATATTTTAAACCATATTGGGCATACTTAAAAGCAATTATATAAACGTTTCCCGGGAAAATCCCAAACCCTAAGCTCAACACAATATCTATTCATAAATATATTAAAATATGTAAATATGGGTGGATTGCCAATATATTAAGGTCGACAAGTACCATAACTAAGGCAGTACATTCAATTCATACGGAAATTGAAGAAGTGGATGTTCGATGACTACAATGTGGACTACATTGGCTATGAAACTTGAATAATTGAACGGGGCGACTTAATCTTCCTTAGTTATGGTTCGCTGTTTCCTAAATGGAGAATAGCGGAATATCATCTTCAATTAAGTTTACATACCTTTATGCTCTGTTGAAGCAATGTCGAGATAATTTATACTGTTATTGGGAATGGTTTCAGCATGTTCACTTTTAAGATTTTCATTCACTGTGTTGTCTTTAATATTATTTTCCTCTTTTTTGTATTTATCGTCGGTAGATTTTTCAACTAGGATGGGTTCTTCAGGTATATTACATGAACCCAATTGGTCTCGAGTTTCATTTACTTTCATCTGGATATCATGGGCAATAGCTTCTTCAGGGATATTACGTGATACATATTGTTCTCCAGTTTCAATTACTTTTTTCTTGTCATCATGGGCGATCGTGCCTTCGTCCCCTTCGTGTTTACTATTAAATTCAGTTGAACCTGGAAGTAATTTTAAGTTTTATGTCTTTATTTGAAGGAAATATGATGTATTTTATATGAGTTCTTGGTTCCAGCTACAAACCATATGTTTGAATCATTTTGATACGAAATTTACTAATACTGAAGATATATTATCTTTCGCCTCCAATTTCGAAAAATCCCCCTATTTTAAGTGTCTATGCAATTATAGGAATGTGCACACAGAATTTCGTGTTTGTACCTGTTGTCATTAGTACCATTTTTTATCACTTTTTGTCCCATTTCAGCCGTTTGTACGCTACAAGAGGAATATTCGCGAAAAATTTCAAGTGTATAAGGACTGGTAAATCGATTTTGATTTTGGTCGATAGTCTATTTTAGATTTGCAACTTTATACTGAAATCGTCTTTTGGTACCGATTAATCGAAATACAAAACAACTATATTAAATTAACCACATTTTTGCTTGAAATCTTACGCGTTTAGCGCTGCTCTTGAAATAGTTGCATTTTTGAATTGGCAAAGCTAATAAAAGTATATTAGCGTGAAGAAAAAACAATAGCGTGAAGACAGAAAATTATGATATTTCAAATGTATAACGATGCTGCAAATCTTCGCTTTTTGCGGAAGAAGTTTGGAAGAAAATCTATGGGTATATATTATTATTATTTGTTATGCATGACATATTAAAAAAGTCAGCATTTTGGTATGAATACATTTCATTATATATCAGAAATATTATAACAGTACTTTAAATCCTCCTTTGAAATATCCTGTTTTTATCGATTTTGTGGGTTCCATTAATCGATTTTGAAAATCGAAATAAAAACGGTTGGTAGAAAAGTGGAAAATGGATATTCAATTCTGCGTACTATTCCCTAATATAAAGCAGAAATTTTCAAAAAATTTAGTTTAAATATTAGGAGGTATTTTCAGTCTTTGTTAGGGAAAATTTTGTCTACAATACGCTATATAAGTGTTGGCCACGGAGGCCAGAATGTTTAATGTATTTCATGCCTTCAGCATATCTATGAATACCATTAATTACTATTTGATACTTATATATTGAACTGGCTGACCCGACAGAAAATTCCCTGTCCATATTTTTGAAGTTTTGAAAAGCTATTTCAAATGTTTAAACAAAACTGAAGTGGGAAAAGTTTAATTATCAGTGATTATTGTATCGATTAATGTTTTCTGCCACAGATATTCAATTTAAGTATCCGGTCACGCATATTTATTTCTGATTATGTCTATGGGGAATTTTATATGCAGAAGACTTCTGTCGGTGTACACTGCTGAAAATATCTGCAAATTCGCTTAAGCACATGCTGAAAAATTAAATGGAAAATCGACACGGGATTTGCCAGTGACAATTTCAAACAATTGCTTTGAAAATATTTGTGCAGATTCGTCGTTCTGCACTTAATTTGAATGTCTTGACGTGTTCCACAAAAAGGACGAATTCAAGCAATCATTTAGTTTATTGGGTGGAGTAGGCCGTGGAATCTGTGGCAGTGTTCAATCACCAAAAGTATTATTGCGCCATCTGACCACTTTTGATTTTTTCATTAATAGACAGTGGATTTTCCATTCCATTTTTAATGCATATCGCTATACAAAATATAATGGTTATATCGACTTTTTAATTTTAATCATGAAAATCGTTTCAGTGAAGTCGTTGTTCAATTATAACCATCCACATAACTTTGACCACATTCACAGTTATTTGATAGTTTGTACATTGGGATTTCTTTAATCTGCAATTTGATTGCTGAGTGAGCTATTCAACCATTTTCAACAACTTAGCTTCAATTACAGATGAAGTCGATATAATTAAATTAATTAGGAGAATTGAAACCAAAATACACGCCAACAAAATAGTCTTGCTGTTCCAAATTGAGCATCGAAGATGAGAATTACTCCAATTCCATCCATCACAACTTTCATGAGTTTCGTACGTTAATTACCGATTTAATAGCGATCAGAATCATTTGGATGCGTGCTGCCAAACCGTCTTTACATTCCCAGTGTCATTGCAAAAAATAATCCGGTTTTAACTGAAGATTCTGAGACGATAGTCTGCGCAATTGCGATTGGTTAACAATTCGGTTGTATAGTTGTCAACATAATTTTCGCTAGAAACGGACTCCTCCAAATCAATGTTTTTGAGCAACGTATGGGAACACAACCTAACAAAAATCTAAATATAATGTAGCATTCGCAATATCAACAACACTTTTTCTACAGGGAATGTCCGACAATTGTTTTGAAAGTACTCCAGATTGGCCGTTCCACAACACTTGATTCTGTTCGTTGGCTGGAGATTGTCGTGGAATCACCTGTGAAAATCAACTTCCAAGAACGCAGCTGAAATTCTAAAATTAATACGATCAAAATATGTTTCCGGTTCCTCCGAGAGCGTCCTAAAAGATAACCACTATAGTTCAATCAATTCGTTACAACTTATTCTTGAAATGCGTCGTAATCACATTGTTTTGCATTTTATTCCAACTCGTGATTAGATGCTGAGCTAATATTAAACGCATGTCTTCATTCAATGCCTCATTGTGAATTTGCAGACATGAATTAACTTTTATCGAGTTGATCTGATTAAAAAAAAGTATTTTTTCTTTTTTATCGGAGTAAAATCCGTCTTTATTTATCAACTGAAAAAGTAGAACTAAACTTAAAATTTATTACATTCTAATAAATGCTTACTAACTATGCACTTGCCAACGATCACCTCATTTAATTCCGGGAATCCGTTGTAGCTGACTTGTGTTGCTTTTATGGGAACGGATGTTCCACACGCTTAATACTGCAGACATATCGTCAGCATTATTTCGATTGCAACGTCTTTGTCAAGCAAGAATGTATCAGGTGTTAACTTCTCCCCCCTTAAGTACAATTGTCCCCAATTGTTTTTATCTTAGAAATATGGGATGTTATTTATTCGAAATGTTGATGAGAGCGTATTATTCGTTGGGTGGATATTTGTTAATATTGCTCCTGGTTCAGGTGGTGAGTATGACTTTTGTGTATTTAAATGCACTATGCTTGCTCCTTGTGAGATTCTATAAAGGTGAAGAATCAAAGTACTAATGACAACAAGGATTAGTAAATATACCATGGTTGACACTCTATTTATAATAGTTCCCACTCTTAATGTTCCAATTGTGTGGGTGTTATTAAGGTGTAATTCCCTTAGGCTTTCAATAGTCAGAATGTTCTCCAGTCTTTTTTCTGATGGCGTAGGTTGCAATACAGCAGGAACAGTTTTGATGTGTGGGGCTTCCAAGTTGCGGTAAATTTTATTTTGTGCCATTATTGTAGAGTTTGAGAATTTTATCAAAAATGTGCCGGACAAATGGTGAGTAACTTCATCGATCAATATGGTATCATTGTAATCATTAAGCAGGATTACTCCGGGGAGAATATTTTCAATCAACGGGATATGCTGGCTGTTGGAGTATGTGCAGTACGATGATAGGCTTTTTATAATATTAGTTATACATGTATTATTTCTTAAATCTATTAATTGATTGTTATTACAAATTTTAACAGGGTCATATTTCGAACAATTACTTTTTAACCCATAAATTTCTTTTGAATTCTTTATGATATTTCTAAAAGATAACTTTATAATTTTTTCATTTTTCTTTACAGGGTATAATAAAAAGTTTTGATATACTTCTTCATTAGTCATTGGAATTTTGATAACATATAGTATAATTGAATTTTTATACATAACATTTACGGTGGCATATTCCATCGCCTCTTCGTTTGATGCAAATGGCATTTTTTCTTTACTTAATTTTTCCAATGCTAATTTAATTTCTAATTTATCCAAAATTATGGAGTTTATTACTCCACTCTTTGCCCATTGGATGGCATAATGTATATTAATTAATTGCTCCTTTATGAGCCTTATGCGATTTTGTAAAGTTAAAGCTATGTCATTATTCAAGTAGCTATTTTTGCCTATAGCATTTGATATTTCATTAACAATTCTTGTTACATTATTTAGTTTATCATTTAGCATTTGGTTAATAACGACCTGTTTGTTATTATTTTGATTTAATTCATTTATATTAAATTCTAACATTTCGAAGTCATCGTGGTCTGGAGTGCCAGCGATGTACTTCCATGTAGTACCAATTATGTTGAATGATCTTTTATTTCTCTTATAACTATTTTTTCCTTTATCAATATCATTATTTTCATTATAATTTTTATTATTTTCATTGTTATTATACTGAGGAACAATATTTTGCATCAAGTCCTCAGCTTGCATTATTTCTTCATTTAGGATAGGATAAAAAGGATTGGTTTTTAGGATATGCCGTTCAACGAATATTTTGGTCTCTGTCACAAAAGCGTCATATTTTTTTATGTCTATTGGATTAATTATTCTGAAGATTCCGTCTTGAATTTTACTTTGCCCGTCATTAATTATTATTACATGAGCAGACGTATAATCAACAATTTGAAATTCCGCTTTACAAATTATTATAATTGATCTGAAAAAGAAAAGATAAGCAAATTTAAGTTTTGATGCGGTTTTTATGAACAGTCCTTCCTGATTTGGTCTTAACTGTAGAATTTTGGTTACTAGCTACTATTTCTTTTTTATATCTTGAGGTAAGTTTATTTCCACGTCGCTTATCAATCCTGACATAGATGATATCGCCTTCCGAGTAAGTTTTCGGTGGTTCCTTTTTCTTATTATGGTAGCTGAGATCGGATACTTGCTTTTCCTGTAACTTGCGAATTGTCTCCTTACGGAAATGTTCAAGTTTCTCCGGATCACTACTAACATTTCGACCAAATAATACTTCAACAGGTTTCCTATTTGTTGTCGAATGAACTGACAAATTATATTCCTTTACTGACCTCTCTAACAATTCCTCAAAGGTACCGTGAGCTTTCTCAGCCTTGAGACATCTCATGATCTCTTGAAGTGTCGAGTGGAAACGTTCCACTTGTCCGTTAGAACAACTTGTATACGGTGGCGTACGATAAATTTGAATGCCAAATTCGTTCTCTATCATATGATTAATGGAAACTGAATTAAAAGATTTTTCGTTATCGAAAACTATAGTTTCGGGAATAAGAAAGAAGAGAATGTCTCTCAAAGGTTGTTTAATATCTTCGGCAGCTCTTGACTTTATTACCTTTGCTACTGCAAATTTAGAAAATTTATCTATGCCTGTAAGAACAGAATGTTTATCTGTGATAAAGATATCAAGGTGGACAATTTGTCCAGGAAAATTCGGAATGGGAGTTGGTTGAATTTCCGGCTTAGCAGGATGGCGGTCATATTTATTTTCCTTGCAGACCACACAATTCTTTACTACTTTAGCTATTTTATTATTCATAGATGGGAAGTAGTATTTCTCGATTATCTGCATTTTATTTTCGCGAGCATTTCTATGTGCACGATTATGCGTACGCAAAATTATATTCTCTTGTTCTTGCTCACTAGTCACGTCTTCAACTTGTATTTGGGAAAATCTTAATTTGTAACTTCTAAAATGGAGAGGATATATCTCCTGAATTTTTCCTATAATGTGTTCCTCAGTTTTAATGCAGTTGACGACGGATGGATTTAAGTAGCGTTTTAAAATTTTTACTAAACTGTCTGAGTCATAAGATTTTTCTACTACTATATGTCTATGGTATGTTGGAAAAACTATTTTAAATTCATATGACTGATTTGGACCTTGGTTGAGAAAAATTTGGTTTTTGAATGCGTTAATCGGTACTTCTATCGAATAAATCAAATTATGCGAAGAGCTTTCATCGCTGTGTTCACTTGATGTTAGCGTATTTATTTCGGGTGGAAGTCTTGACAATGCATCCGCTACTACGTTGGTTCTTCCTGGTTTGTAGTGAAGCTCATAGTTATACTCTTCTAAAATTGCCTTCCAACGCTTCATTTTAGTGTTGTTATTCTTATTACTTAACGCGTAAGTAAGAGGCTGGTGGTCGGTATATATTTTTACTTTAGCAGTACCATATAAATAATTTCTTAAACTATCTAATGCCCATATAATCGCTAACATTTCCTTCTCGTTAGCAGCATGATATGAAAACAATTGGCTTATTTTCTTGGGACAGGACTGCTCCAAGAGCAAAATTTGACGCGTCAGTAGTTAATTCAAAATCTTTATTATAATTTGGATATGCCAACAATACATCTCCGGAAACAAGGGTTGATTTTAATTTATTAAAAGCTGAAATGGCTTCTGAATTTAAGTTTATTTTAACTTTTGAGGACTTATTTTTGGACACTCGTCCTTCCTCCCCTCTTAAAAGGGATGTCAGGGGTTTAGCGAGTTTCGCGTAATCTTGAACGAAACAACGATAATATCCTGTTAGACCTAAGAATGATCTTAACTCTTTTAATGTCCTTGGTTGTGGAAAATTAAAAATAGCTTCCGTTCTTTTGGGATTTGTTTTTATTCCGTCAGAAGAAATAACGAAACCTAGAAACTCGACAGATTTTTTAAAGAAATGACATTTGTCCAATTGGACTTTCATGTTGGCACTTTCAAGAGTTTTGAAAACTTTAAATAAATCGTGGACATGATTTTCCTCGTTGCGACTAAAGACAATTATGTCGTCGATATAAACGAAACAACACACTCCGATACATTGGCGTAATATATCATCAAGTGCCTTTTGAAAAATAGAAGGGGCATTTTTTAAGCCAAACGGTAGCCTTGTAAAGAGTGATTTTTTTGAGGTTAGGATTTTCATGCATTAGTATTTGACAGATCACGTGGGATTTCAGACATGGTGTCAAAGAGAAAGATGCTCAGTATGCTTTGACATTTCATCATGAATAGACTTACTAACGAGCAACGCTTGCAAATCATTGAATTTTATTACCAAAATCAGTGTTCGGTTCGAAATGTGTTTCGCGCTTTACGTCCGATTTATGGTCTACATAATCGACCAAGTGAGCAAACAATTAATGCGATTGTGACCAAGTTTCGCACTCAGTTTACTTTATTGGACATTAAACCAACCACACGAATGCGTACAGTGCGTACAGAAGAGAATATTGCGTCTGTTTCTGAGAGTGTTGCTGAAGACCGTGAAATGTCGATTCGTCGCCGTTCGCAGCAATTGGGTTTGTGTTATTCGACCACATGGAAGATTTTACGCAAAGATCTTGGTGTAAAACCGTATAAAATACAGCTCGTGCAAGAACTGAAGCCAAACGATCTGCCACAACGTCGAATTTTCAGTGAATGGGCCCTAGAAAAGTTGGCAGAAAATCCGCTTTTTTATCGACAAATTTTGTTCAGCGATGAGGCTCATTTCTGGTTGAATGGCTACGTAAATAAACAAAATTGCCGCATTTGGAGTGAAGAGCAACCAGAAGCCGTTCAAGAACTGCCCATGCATCCCGAAAAATGCACTGTTTGGTGTGGTTTGTACGCTGGTGGAATCATTGGACCGTATTTTTTCAAAGATGCTGTTGGACGCAACGTTACGGTGAATGGCGATCGCTATCGTTCGATGCTAACAAACTTTTTGTTGCCAAAAATGGAAGAACTGAACTTGGTTGACATGTGGTTTCAACAAGATGGCGCTACATGCCACACAGCTCGCGATTCTATGGCCATTTTGAGGGAAAACTTCGGAGAACAATTCATCTCAAGAAATGGACCGGTAAGTTGGCCACCAAGATCATGCGATTTGACGCCTTTAGACTATTTTTTGTGGGGCTACGTCAAGTCTAAAGTCTACAGAAATAAGCCAGCAACTATTCCAGCTTTGGAAGACAACATTTCCGAAGAAATTCGGGCTATTCCGGCCGAAATGCTCGAAAAAGTTGCCCAAAATTGGACTTTCCGAATGGACCACCTAAGACGCAGCCGCGGTCAACATTTAAATGAAATTATCTTCAAAAAGTAAATGTCATGGACCAATCTAACGTTTCAAATAAAGAACCGATGAGATTTTGCAAATTTTATGCGTTTTTTTTTTAAAAAAAGTTATCAAGCTCTTAAAAAATCACCCTTTATATTCATATTTTCCATTGTTGATGGAAAAAGCAGTTTTTTCTATATCAGACTCTTTTAACGGGATCTGATGAAATCCGCTCTTTAAATCAAGGACTGAAAAAAACTGATTATTCCCTAGCTGCGCAAGAACTTCATTAATATTTGGGATAGGATATTTATCTGATATGGTCACCACATTTAGTTTCCTGTAATCCGTTACAACTCTATACTGCTTATTTCCAGCTGAATCTGGTTTCTTTGGCACAATCCATACTGGCGAGTTATAAGGTGAACGGGATGGTCTTATTATACCGTCATTAAGCATCGTTTGAATTTGCTTTTCCACCTCCGATTTCAAAGCCACAGGGTACGGATAGTATCGAGTATATACCGGTGTATCATCCTTTGTTCGGATTTCACCTACTACCCTAGTGGTGTATGTTAACTTCATATCTGGTTCCGCAAATAGGTTTGGTATTTTTCTTGTCAGTTCTCTAATTATCTTGGCCTGCTTATCCGTCATATGGTCATACTTTAGTCCAATTAGATTTACTGCTTCTGACTTCATCTGGTGAATTTTTATTTTAGCTCCGTTTTCGAGCAAAATGTACCCGTCTCTTGTATGAATAACTGCTCCTAATTGCTTTAGACTATCGCAAAATCAAGTATTTCGTCAGCAGCCTGTTGGTAATATTCCCGCGAGTAGTCCGAATTACCATTTTCAGAGCTGGTATCGACTTCGCCTTCCTCTGGCGGGAGTTCTTCATAGTATGCTCCATCTGGTGCTTGATTGTGAGCGTCCAGATAATAGTTCCTTTGCACCTTGTTTGTAGGGACTTGGAATTGTGCCGGTGGTGGTCTCTTGCCTGAAAAATTATTCTGTTTTGGTCGGTTCATGTAGTTTACACCCTTTGACCGAAGGCTTTGATCCACATCCATAGGCTCAGGTCTTGGCTGGGGTTTAGGTGCTGTTGGTCGTTGAGGAGGATAATATTTCTGCTGGTAGTTATTCCCATTGTACTGGACATTTTGATTTTGCCATGGTACTTGATAATTTTGATTATTGGAATTCATATTTGAATGTGGTATGTGGTCTAATTGAGGGTAAAATTGTTTTTGATTATTTTGAAGTTGGTTCTGATTATTTTTTGGTTGGAACCTCGGTTTCTGCTCTTTATTTTGATGATTAAAGATTCCGTTAGAAATATTTTTGCTTCTATGAGCATAATCAGAACGGAAATTCTGATTTTCCAACTTGAGGCAAAGATGCAACGCCTGTGACAGATCGACTGGTTCCTTCATACCTAGTAAACGCGATAAATCGCCATTAAGACCTCGAACAAATGTGTCGAGTGCCTTATCTCGATATGATTGTGTGAAAAGCTTCAACGGCTCATCAGTTAAGTCCATACAACCGATTTTATTTAGGATGAGTGATAATTGAGTATATACTTGTCCATAAAATTCTTGGACAGTTTGATTACCTTGCACTAAGGATATCATCTGATATTCCAAAGTACGAATATCCCTTTTATCGGCGTAGTGCAATGTCAGGCACTTTGCGATTGCTTTCCAGTTTAACGGCGTGTTGTATGATTCGAGCGCAATATCCGCATTGCCGATGATTTTGTTACGAATGACATTTAAGATGCCATAATATTTGGGAGTACCCCTTATGGGCTCGTAGATCTGAAGGATTCGATCTACGCTTTTTTTCCATGAGCTAAATTCTCCCGGATTTCCTGAAAAATCACGCAAGCATCTAACCACATCCGGAATTTTGTCAAAGTCTGAGATATTGCTATTTAAGGAAGGGTCAATCGTCTGATCTGAGAAATTTGCAAAATCCGAAATTTGTGGAGAGTTTCCCTGTAATAGGCCCTGAAATTGTGTCTCTATCACGTTTTTCACTATGCGAGCTATTATGTCCGGTGTAATGTTCTGTACGGTTTGAACGGATGGTGCTGCTATATCGGGATTAGGGGTTGGATTTGAATTTAATGAGTTAAGGACAGGAGGGCGGATTAGATTATTAGGATTCGACATATTTGCTTCTTTTTTTCAAACTTTTATATATTAGAGCCGATTAAATTTTATCAAATGCAGGAATATGTGTTTTACAAATTTTACTTATATCAATTTGTTGTGCAAATGAATAATATAATTATAATAAAATGATACAATAAAAGAAATTTGTAATATTTACAAGGTGATAATTGTCTGGAACATGCTGATCGGATCCTTGTTGATGCTGATGCTGACGTTGATTTTTTATTGATTTGTTGCTGTTGTTGTTGCCGTTCTAAAGATGATGTCGGTTGTTTATTTATTATTATTTTATTAATTTTTTTTGTTGTTCTTTTTAAATTTTTTAGTTTACTTTTATATTTCTATTGTTCTTTTTTATATATATTTTTATATTAACATTTCCTTTTATCTTTTTGCTAATTGTATTAGTTTTTTATTACTTGTATTGGTTTTTCTTTTATATTTAAGTTTTTCTTTTTGTATTTATATTTTCTCTTTAGTTTTTTTATATAAACATTTTTTGTCACTTTACTTGACTTCACTTATACACTACTATGTCCAGTGAAGCGGCTGGTGTGCAACACCGTCCTTTTCCCGACAGGTACTTAGGGGCCTCGTTCTTCACAATCTTTTTCGCGGGAGTTCCAACCGCGCGGACAATTTGGGACACCGACAGAGATTATTTTTTTAACGCCAGGAATTCTTTTCCAACACTCTTCCAGATACGCTGGATTATTGTTGTTATTACTTTAATTCACTTTCGCGTTATTCTATCGGGTCCCTGCTCGGGCGCCAATTAACTTTTATCGAGTTGATCTGATTAAAAAAAAAGTATTTTTTCTTTTTTATCGGAGTAAAATCCGTCTTTATTTATCAACTGAAAAAGTAGAACTAAACTTAAAATTTATTACATTCTAATAAATGCTTACTAACTATGCACTTGCCAACGATCACCTCATTTAATTCCGGGAATCCGTTGTAGCTGACTTGTGTTGCTTTTATGGGAACGGATGTTCCACACGCTTAATACTGCAGACATATCGTCAGCATTATTTCGATTGCAACGTCTTTGTCAAGCAAGAATGTATCAGGTGTTAACTCATGTAATTGGTTATGTAGTATATGCACATTACAGTTTAAGACAAAAACATTTGTCAATGCAAGTACGAAATCGTACCCTTATTGTTTATTAACATCCCTGTAATTACATGTAAATATAAATGCACACGCGAAGAAAAATATGTGAGAATTCATACAAGAAAAGCGTACAATTTACCTAAGTTTCTTATGTGAAATACAACTTTAAAGGTTCTTTGGCAACTCGTACAGAACACTTGGGTAATTTGGTACCAAAAAAACTTCTGCTAGTTAAGTAATATGTGTAAAATTACATTGTATGTTTTGCACAAAGCACTTTGTCCTCTTAAACAATTTGTGTTTATAAGTATTTAAAATAAAGAAATAAATGTATAAATTGATAGAACATAAGTAATCCAACGTCATGTTTCATTTATCTAATTTGGAATGTTTTTTTAACTAAATGTAATAATATGAAAGATCTAAACCTTTTTATTGATTTTCTATTTCCCACCCAAATAAAAATGATGATGACTTAATTTTTTTAGCTTTTTGTTCTTCCGTCTGGAAACAAAAAATATTTATTTTAAATATTATACTCATATGATATTAAAGCTTTTTGATGCTTCTGTTGTTTTTGGTGGGGTTGCTGTTGTCGTTGCTGCTGGCGTGTTGATTGGGCATCGACGTACAGATGAGGCTGATGATGCTGTTGTTGTTGCTGCTGTCTGTTGCGATGTGTTAACAGCAACAGTATTCGTTTGTGGTTTCTGTTGTATATCGTTCTCAAACAACAGTATTTTGTTGATCAATATTGTTCTTGTTGGTGTTGTGGTGTGCGTAGTGCAAAAATACCACTGCTGTCGAAACCATTTACGCACCACTTGTCGAGACTGCATTACGTTGCTCCGAAATGTTGATATTAATAAATTAAAAGATTAATCAATCTTCATTTTCGAGTGAAAAAATAAATAAATTTTAATTTCACCATTCTTACTTCTTTGTCTGTAGTTTCTTCTGTTATGTTGCTTTTGTTTTTCTTGTAATTCTAATCGTCGAAATTCACTTTAACAAATTTATAGAAACCTTTGCTCATATACGTATTTTTGCAAATATCTACAAAATTCATGAAATTGAATTGAAATTATCCAACTATTTAATTAATTTTAACAAAGAAACTTGTGTAAAATTACAATTTTCGAAAAGAACATGGTGGAATATTTTAAGCTACATAAGCACTGAACACCTACCAAGTAAACTTAGTTATTTATACAAAAGAAGCACATGTGTAATTTACACATGTACGAGGGAAATTTAGCACTTCTGTCAGCTCTATATAAAAAAACAAGTAAGGAAAGGCTAATGTCGGGCGGGGCCGTCTATATGATACACTTCACTTTCTATCCGAATGCAATTCCATTCGATAAAAAAGTGATAACGGGAAGGATTTTTGTATGCTTCTTAATCATAGGTTAATATGACCTGACCCAATTTGTCAAATTGAGAAGAATATTTGTATCGGGGCTATATCCAAACAATTCAAGTATAACGTGTTATGCTCAATTTGTGAAAATACGTAGTTTCTGGGGTGGAAAAAGTCAAGCTGGGAGCGAAATTTGTATGGGAGCTATATATAAATCTGAACCGATCTGACCCATTCTCATCATTGGTGTTTCTAGTTAGAATATAAAATATTTTGCAAGATTTGAAGAAGATCTGTAAAAATATGTGGTTTATAGAGTGGAAAAAGTCAAATCGGGAGTGAAATTTGAATGGGAGCTATATATAAATCTCAACCGATCTGACCTATTTTCAGCACAGGTCTTCCTAGATTAAATATAAGATGTTTCGCCAAATTTGAAGACAATCTGATAAAATATTTGGTTTCTAGAGCGGAAAAGGTTGAATAGGGAGCGGAATTTGTATGGGAGCTATATATAAATCTGAACCGATCTAACACATTTTTACCACAGGTGTTTCTAGTTCAAATATAAGATGTTTTGTTAAATACGTTATTTTAAAATATGTGTTATGTAGAGTGAAAAGAGTTAAATTGGGAGTGAAATTCGTATGGGGGCTATATCTAAATCTGAACCGATTTTCTTCAAATTAAATAGCGTTCGTCCCTAACCCGAAAAACTTTGTTGTGCAAAGTTTCATTTGGTTCTGGTTACAATTGCGACCTGTAATTTGATTAGAAGAATAGATGGACGGACGGACGGATATTGCTAAATCGATTCAAAAAGTGATTCTAAGACGATCGGTATAATTAACAATGGGTCTATCTCGCTTCCTTTTGGTTGTTACAAACAAATGCACAAAGACATAATACTCTCGTGGAGTGTATAAAGATTTACAAAGTTAAATTCGGTATTTTTACACAAGTTTTTTTCTACGTGTATACACATATTTATATTTACACCGATAAATAGTCGGTTACCGAAATATGTATGTATTCCTAACTTCTAAGTCTCGTATACATCGTATTATAACAAACAGACACTCTGTTTATTTATACCACGAGATAAGACCTTCGGCTAATTCCACAAGATTTCGACCCAGCATGGATTTCGACCCGAAAATATGAATGTCTTTGTGGTTCAAGGACTCCAAAAATTAAAAATAATAGTAATCCTTGAATATCCTGAAAAATATATCTTTAATTTCCTTTATTTTGTTTTGTATTTTATTCTCTACAAAATATCAAAAATTCAGAGTGGGGTGGCCATAGATTAAGAAATTATTGTTGCTTTTCCAAGTTATTGCGTTATTTCAGCAAGGCTTTAATTTCTGTCTGGCGCTAAGTGGCCAGGCAATTTCGGCAATAACCCCGGCGTTCAACTGCAGGCGGCTGGAGCTGAAAGCATGGTCTTCTTGACACAGACCGCAAGAGTATTGTCAATCTCTGGACCGTCGCACCGTGGCTGAAAATCGTTTTTCATTGGCCAAAATTCTGTAACTTTTGATCTAGTAGACATTTTTGATGTCTGTAAAAAACAAACTTAGACAATGACCCAAGGATTTTTTTGAGATACTAACATTAAAAATCGGGAAATCGGATATATTTTAGAAATCGGCCCAAAGTCGATTTTAAGGAAAACTAAAAACTGTATTATTGTCTGGCTTAAGGTCTCAAGTAAATAAAAACAAGATGTTGTTTGTTTACTATTTTATTTTTCAATTTTGTTCCCGATATTTCGAACGACTTCGTCGATCATCCTCAGGGGCGTTACACTAAACAAATATACATAAGAATAACAATCAATATACAAACAATTTTTAAACAATTAATATAGTTACATTTTAAAACACAAAACGATCCTTCCACTTTCACACGTTTTTGTCAACTACTGTCCGTCTTTCCTATTCTTGTGTATGATATTTCTGTATATGTGTGCGCATTTGTCTGTGTCTGACTTGTAATTTAGTCTCTTTTCAGTAGGAACGTCCGTAATGTAGAGCATTTCTAATGTATATCTCCTATGGTAGTTACTCTCTTCTGTTAATATGTCTACGTCGTCAAAGTTGGGTGTGTGTCCAGTTAGTGCACAGTGGGCTGCAAGTGCAGTTTTTTGCTCTAATGGTTTGTCAAGTGCTTTTAGGTCAGATTTATGAGAAGAAAGTCTAGTTTTTAATTTTGTCTTTGTAGTACCAACATATACTTTATTGCATAAGTTGGACTTGTCACCATTACACTTAATTTTATATACTACGTCCGTTCTGTCTTCTTTTTTTATTTTTGATTTTGTCTTGCTGAATAAATTGTTGACCGTGTTGTGAGATTTTTGGGCTAATTCATATTTTTCTTTGTCGTATAAGTCTGAGTTTTTGAATCTTTCCGAGAATCCGGGTATATATGTTATAGTCTTGTATAGCTTTGTTGGTTTTTCTATGTGGCTTTTGGGATTTCGTACATTTTTAATTAATTGTCTTATTGTTTTTATGGGAAAGTCATTTCTTCTTAAAATATTTCTTATTTTATTTTTGTGGAAGTCCTCATCACTTATGTCTAGTACTCTTCTTATAAAATTGGTCGCAGTGTTGAAAATTGTCCTTCTTGGGTGTTTTGAATAAAAGTTAATTAATCGGCCTGAAGATGTGGGTTTTTGATACCAGTCTAGTTTTATGATGTTGCCTTGTCTGTGTACTATAGAATCCAGATATGTTAATTTGTTGTCCTTTTCTTCTTCCATCGTGAATTGAATCTGTCTGTTGTATCCATTTAGTATTTTGATCGTCTCATCAACATCATTTTTCCTCAAAATTGCGAAGAGATCGTCAACGTATTTTGTCAAGAACCTAGGTTTTCTGGTCATTTTCTCAATTGCTGTGTCAAGAAGTTGTTCCATAATTATGTCCGCAATTATTGGTGATGCAGGGGAGCCCATTGGCATTCCTCTTCTTTGCTCATAGAATTTGTCGTCGTATTTAAAATATCTTGTGTCTTTGATGCAGAAAGTCAATATCTCTATAAATAAATCCTTTGGTATCGTGGTGAATTCTTCTATTATGTCCCATTTGTCTTCAATTGTCCTATATATCTGCATAGTCCATATGAAGGTGAGTTAATTGAGTAGCAGATTGGTCTCAGAGGAGTACCTTCCTTGTGAATTTTGGGGAGTCCGTATATTCTTGGGGCAGTAGCAAATTTATTCGTCAATTTGTTCTTTTCTATGACGCTTATCAAGTTTTTATTAAATAGTTTGTCTACCAATCTGTTGTTTTTTGTTTGCAGACTCGAAGTCGGATCTCTTTTTAAGCGTCTGTATGTTCAAAATTACTTTCATTTTTGATTGATATTCGTCCTTGTACATTGCCACTGTTAAATTTTAAATGTTAAAATTTTTATTTTTTGTGTTTATTTTTTTTTTAACATATTTTTACGTATTTTTTCATAATGCGACGAAAAAAAATTGGAAAATTGAAAAACCGTAATTTCTTTTTTGACTTTGTCGAACTGTTTTTCACACATTTTAAGAGATTTTGCACTCAGATCTTTTTTATTATTATTATTATATTATTTCTTAGCTTTATTATGACGCCAAAACTATGCTTTTTTCACTGAACCAACACTCAGGGGATGTCCCCTATAAATGCAGGAGGAAAGAGGGAGTAGTGTCTGTTGACATTTGTTTTGAAACTCTGAATGTCGTAATTGGAGGGAAAGGTATTTGCCGGAAGTCGATTCCACATACGGATAGTACGGGCGAAGAACGAATTTATTCTGTAATGTGTAGTGCGGCCGGTTGTCCAATCGACAACAAATGGGTTCGCGTTCCGAACGTTCTCACGGGCGGTATAAGATCACGAATTTCCGAAGAACAAACACCATGAAAGTATCGATAGAACAATGACACACAAGCAACATTACGACTGTGTTCAAAGGAGACAATAGAATTAGATATCCTACCGTCGCCAATCAACACCATCTCCAGTGGTGAAGCTGTAGCTGTAGATATTGAGAAGATCAGAGGGTGTGAAATATTTCTTACATCGTTTTATAAAGCCTAAACATTTGAAAGCTTCTTTCGACACATCAAATACATGTTTTGTCACGTTGTATTTTCATGCCAAGAACATCGAGAGCATATGATTGCTCAATATCTACACCGTTCATTAAAATCGACGACACCCTTGGATCAGTGAATCGCTTGCGAGACAACAAGGAGCACTGGGTCTTACGTGCATTAAAATCTACTCTATTCACTCGACCCCATTCAGAAATGGCCAGCAAATCCTGGCTAAGTGACTCATCCATCAATCGCCTTTTATCCTCAATTTCTTGACGACTTGGTCTATGATCGAATGAGTATGAATGACAGAGGTTGCTGTCATCCGAGAATGAGTATATTGGATTCGAAGTCCTATCCAAGAGGTCGTCGATGAAAATAAGAAAAGGGGAAGGGAAAAGGACAGAGCCCTGTTGTACTCCTGCGGTTATCATATGCTCGTCGGATGAGAACCCATCTACAACAACACGTATAGTGCGATCTCTGAGGAAGCTCGATATATATCGAGAGAAGTCACTACCAACACCAAAAGCGATAAGCTTTGATATGAGTGCGCCGTGTCAAACTCTATCAAAGGCCTTGAAGATATCTAGAGCAACGACCTTACTCTCACCAAGCTGGTGAATAGATCGATTCCACTTTTCGGATAGCAGTGTCATCAGGTCTCCCGTAGATCGATTCCTACGGAAGCCATACTGTCGATCATTAAATAAGTCATTAGTTTCTAAATACCTCACAAGATAGTGGTTAGCCATACTCCCCATAACCTTCGAGAGCGCTGAGAAAATCGCGATTAGCCTCACCTTTTTTTTAGGGATGGGCTAGATGTTCGCAATCTTCCAACGCGCTGGGAAAACCCCTGCACGGTATGCAAGGTTGAAAAGATTACAAAGGGGACGGGCAAGCGTCGAAGGGCACTTACATAGGACCAGTGCTGAAATGCCATCCGGGCCTGGAGATTTATTTACGTCGAGATTTGCGAGAGAAATATCTGAACTTAATACATTTTCGATCACGGGGAGTGGTTGATTGCTTTCCGGCAAGGATGAATTCCTTGCAAAGATTTCAGCCAATAGGTTCGCTTTGGCAACCAGGTTAGTGAATAACTGGTCATCTTTAACAAGAGTCGGTATTGATGAGGAGTTATCCTTTACTCTTCTTACAAATGACCAAAAGCTCTTACTTCCCCTGGGAGAAGCAAGAACTTTGGCACGAAGACGTTGTTCGTACAGAAACTTTTCACGTTCAGTACTCTGGCACACATGGTTCTTGGCTACTTGCGCAGCAGATCAGTGGTGGCATTTTTATGTAAACGCCATTTCCTGAACGCTTCCTCTTTGGAAGCGTGCAGTCTTGCATTAGATGGTTTATCCGAAATAACTTTAATTGGAATAAATGACTTCATTCCAATCAAGATAATATTTTCAATCATTTCAGCCGCATCATCTATATCGCTATGTAGAAAGCAAAGTTTCCAATTGAAATGCTGGAAAACGTTGTTGAGCTCGTCCCAACGTGCCTTTTCGTATATATATATATTGTCCATTTTGGGGCTGGGGTCGAAGCGACACGAAAAGCGGAATACGAAAAGGATGCTGAAACAATACAATGATCCGAATTACCAAGAGGTGCTACAACGTTAACTTCATACTTTTCAGGGTGTGATGTTCAGAAAAGATCAAGAATATTTGAGTGTTGCCCTTGGACACACAGAATGTGAGTCGGTTCATTCACTAGTCGCGTCAAATCATTATGCGCGGCAAAAAAGCGCGGCGTATTGACCCTCCGGTGTTGAGTGACTCGAATTGAGGAAAGGAGGAATTGTGGACATTGAAATCGCCAGCAACCACAATTTCACTGTCAGGACAATCCTCTAAATTTTTTGTAATTGAATCGGAAAGGGCGTCAAAGCCATTTAGGTATACCTCCTTTTCGGCGCTTGGACTTCTATAAATAAATCCGAAATGTAGTACGTGTGCTCCAACCTTGAATTTAACCCAAAGGGAGTTAAATTCTGGATTTTCTGAGCTGAAGTTATGCTGGCTCTGAAACACTATCACTATCGTTTCGTACGTATACCACAAGACCTCTGTGGGGGATAAAAAGAGATAGGGAGTGATAGCCAGGAACGTGAAAATCCTGTGGATCAGAATCCTCACACACCTGAGTCTCTCAAAGAGCAGACATCAGGCCGATGAAAATGTACATGAGCGTACACGGCAAAAAAGTTTGAGGGCTGAGTATGTTGGCAAATTGTATTTTAAAGTTACCAACCATTAGGACACATAGAAAAAAAAAAACGAAGTCAAAATATGTATCTACACTTTTCAAACCACCCCCCCCTTTTCGTTGCTGTACTCACCCAATGCCTAGAGTTATGCCTTAGGCATTGGGCGAACAACGACAAGAAGAGAAGAAGAGTGACAATTATATTAAACGAAAGGGAATGGGAAAGGAAGAGGAGGGGAGCAACGCACACACCACATTTGTGTGGTCAGTGAAATGCGGCTGCTGTTGTTGGTCTGCTTTGCTGCAGTTGCTATTCCCGCCGATGATACTGTTGTTGTTTTGTTTTAGTTTGGCACGCGGCGCGGTTTTCGTTAGATTTGGTTGGTTTTGTTGTTGGTTGTTTTTCAATTTATTAAAGCTGTGCTTTGTTATTGTGTTGTTTTGAACTATTAGTTTTTATTTGTTTTAACAGAGTGAAGACGAGACACAACACGGACGACAGATAAACACTTGTACATCGGGCGACGGACTGACAAACACTGCCAAATATAGTTTGTTTATAATAAATATTTTAAAAATATGATTTTTGAACAAATTGCTGACTTTGAACCAACACAACTTTATTCTTTCAAAAGACTTTAACGAAATGTATACATATTTGGAAAGATTGAAGGGTACCCCGCTTTTGTAGGGTAACTTTTGCATGCACGAAATTGCACCCTTGAAATATAGAAAGTCAGATTTTTAGTTCCAAAACGCAATTTAGTAATTTTCGTCTCGTTGAATTCTGAAAAGTAGATAAAAGGTGTGTAAATTTCCTTTATCCTCATGTTAAATTTTATAACAATCGGAGTTCATTTACCGGAAATATGCCCAACAAAACAAAATTGTTCTTGAGTAGATAATTGTTCTTGTATTTCGGTGCTACACGAATTTAAGGTATATATGTTATAGTCTTGTATAGCTTTGTTGGTTTTTCTATGTGGCTTTTGGGATTTCGTACATTTTTAATTAATTGTCTTATTGTTTTTATGGGAAAGTCATTTCTTCTTAAAATATTTCTTATTTTATTTTTGTGGAAGTCCTCATCACTTATGTCTAGTACTCTTCTTATAAAATTGGTCGCAGTGTTGAAAATTGTCCTTCTTGGGTGTTTTGAATAAAAGTTAATTAATCGGCCTGAAGATGTGGGTTTTTGATACCAGTCTAGTTTTATGATGTTGCCTTGTCTGTGTACTATAGAATCCAGATATGTTAATTTGTTGTCCTTTTCTTCTTCCATCGTGAATTGAATCTGTCTGTTGTATCCATTTAGTATTTTGATCGTCTCATCAACATCATTTTTCCTCAAAATTGCGAAGAGATCGTCAACGTATTTTGTCAAGAACCTAGGTTTTCTGGTCATTTTCTCAATTGCTGTGTCAAGAAGTTGTTCCATAATTATGTCCGCAATTATTGGTGATGCAGGGGAGCCCATTGGCATTCCTCTTCTTTGCTCATAGAATTTGTCGTCGTATTTAAAATATCTTGTGTCTTTGATGCAGAAAGTCAATATCTCTATAAATAAATCCTTTGGTATCGTGGTGAATTCTTCTATTATGTCCCATTTGTCTTCAATTGTCCTATATATCTGCATAGTCCATATGAAGGTGAGTTAATTGAGTAGCAGATTGGTCTCAGAGGAGTACCTTCCTTGTGAATTTTGGGGAGTCCGTATATTCTTGGGGCAGTAGCAAATTTATTCGTCAATTTGTTCTTTTCTATGACGCTTATCAAGTTTTTATTAAATAGTTTGTCTACCAATCTGTTGTTTTTTGTTTGCAGACTCGAAGTCGGATCTCTTTTTAAGCGTCTGTATGTTCAAAATTACTTTCATTTTTGATTGATATTCGTCCTTGTACATTGCCACTGTTAAATTTTAAATGTTAAAATTTTTATTTTTTGTGTTTATTTTTTTTTTAACATATTTTTACGTATTTTTTCATAATGCGACGAAAAAAAATTGGAAAATTGAAAAACCGTAATTTCTTTTTTGACTTTGTCGAACTGTTTTTCACACATTTTAAGAGATTTTGCACTCAGATCTTTTTTATTATTATTATTATATTATTTCTTAGCTTTATTATGACGCCAAAACTATGCTTTTTTCACTGAACCAACACTCAGGGGATGTCCCCTATAAATGCAGGAGGAAAGAGGGAGTAGTGTCTGTTGACATTTGTTTTGAAACTCTGAATGTCGTAATTGGAGGGAAAGGTATTTGCCGGAAGTCGATTCCACATACGGATAGTACGGGCGAAGAACGAATTTATTCTGTAATGTGTAGTGCGGCCGGTTGTCCAATCGACAACAAATGGGTTCGCGTTCCGAACGTTCTCACGGGCGGTATAAGATCACGAATTTCCGAAGAACAAACACCATGAAAGTATCGATAGAACAATGACACACAAGCAACATTACGACTGTGTTCAAAGGAGACAATAGAATTAGATATCCTACCGTCGCCAATCAACACCATCTCCAGTGGTGAAGCTGTAGCTGTAGATATTGAGAAGATCAGAGGGTGTGAAATATTTCTTACATCGTTTTATAAAGCCTAAACATTTGAAAGCTTCTTTCGACACATCAAATACATGTTTTGTCACGTTGTATTTTCATGCCAAGAACATCGAGAGCATATGATTGCTCAATATCTACACCGTTCATTAAAATCGACGACACCCTTGGATCAGTGAATCGCTTGCGAGACAACAAGGAGCACTGGGTCTTACGTGCATTAAAATCTACTCTATTCACTCGACCCCATTCAGAAATGGCCAGCAAATCCTGGCTAAGTGACTCATCCATCAATCGCCTTTTATCCTCAATTTCTTGACGACTTGGTCTATGATCGAATGAGTATGAATGACAGAGGTTGCTGTCATCCGAGAATGAGTATATTGGATTCGAAGTCCTATCCAAGAGGTCGTCGATGAAAATAAGAAAAGGGGAAGGGAAAAGGACAGAGCCCTGTTGTACTCCTGCGGTTATCATATGCTCGTCGGATGAGAACCCATCTACAACAACACGTATAGTGCGATCTCTGAGGAAGCTCGATATATATCGAGAGAAGTCACTACCAACACCAAAAGCGATAAGCTTTGATATGAGTGCGCCGTGTCAAACTCTATCAAAGGCCTTGAAGATATCTAGAGCAACGACCTTACTCTCACCAAGCTGGTGAATAGATCGATTCCACTTTTCGGATAGCAGTGTCATCAGGTCTCCCGTAGATCGATTCCTACGGAAGCCATACTGTCGATCATTAAATAAGTCATTAGTTTCTAAATACCTCACAAGATAGTGGTTAGCCATACTCCCCATAACCTTCGAGAGCGCTGAGAAAATCGCGATTAGCCTCACCTTTTTTTTAGGGATGGGCTAGATGTTCGCAATCTTCCAACGCGCTGGGAAAACCCCTGCACGGTATGCAAGGTTGAAAAGATTACAAAGGGGACGGGCAAGCGTCGAAGGGCACTTACATAGGACCAGTGCTGAAATGCCATCCGGGCCTGGAGATTTATTTACGTCGAGATTTGCGAGAGAAATATCTGAACTTAATACATTTTCGATCACGGGGAGTGGTTGATTGCTTTCCGGCAAGGATGAATTCCTTGCAAAGATTTCAGCCAATAGGTTCGCTTTGGCAACCAGGTTAGTGAATAACTGGTCATCTTTAACAAGAGTCGGTATTGATGAGGAGTTATCCTTTACTCTTCTTACAAATGACCAAAAGCTCTTACTTCCCCTGGGAGAAGCAAGAACTTTGGCACGAAGACGTTGTTCGTACAGAAACTTTTCACGTTCAGTACTCTGGCACACATGGTTCTTGGCTACTTGCGCAGCAGATCAGTGGTGGCATTTTTATGTAAACGCCATTTCCTGAACGCTTCCTCTTTGGAAGCGTGCAGTCTTGCATTAGATGGTTTATCCGAAATAACTTTAATTGGAATAAATGACTTCATTCCAATCAAGATAATATTTTCAATCATTTCAGCCGCATCATCTATATCGCTATGTAGAAAGCAAAGTTTCCAATTGAAATGCTGGAAAACGTTGTTGAGCTCGTCCCAACGTGCCTTTTCGTATATATATATATTGTCCATTTTGGGGCTGGGGTCGAAGCGACACGAAAAGCGGAATACGAAAAGGATGCTGAAACAATACAATGATCCGAATTACCAAGAGGTGCTACAACGTTAACTTCATACTTTTCAGGGTGTGATGTTCAGAAAAGATCAAGAATATTTGAGTGTTGCCCTTGGACACACAGAATGTGAGTCGGTTCATTCACTAGTCGCGTCAAATCATTATGCGCGGCAAAAAAGCGCGGCGTATTGACCCTCCGGTGTTGAGTGACTCGAATTGAGGAAAGGAGGAATTGTGGACATTGAAATCGCCAGCAACCACAATTTCACTGTCAGGACAATCCTCTAAATTTTTTGTAATTGAATCGGAAAGGGCGTCAAAGCCATTTAGGTATACCTCCTTTTCGGCGCTTGGACTTCTATAAATAAATCCGAAATGTAGTACGTGTGCTCCAACCTTGAATTTAACCCAAAGGGAGTTAAATTCTGGATTTTCTGAGCTGAAGTTATGCTGGCTCTGAAACACTATCACTATCGTTTCGTACGTATACCACAAGACCTCTGTGGGGGATAAAAAGAGATAGGGAGTGATAGCCAGGAACGTGAAAATCCTGTGGATCAGAATCCTCACACACCTGAGTCTCTCAAAGAGCAGACATCAGGCCGATGAAAATGTACATGAGCGTACACGGCAAAAAAGTTTGAGGGCTGAGTATGTTGGCAAATTGTATTTTAAAGTTACCAACCATTAGGACACATAGAAAAAAAAAAACGAAGTCAAAATATGTATCTACACTTTTCAAACCACCCCCCCCTTTTCGTTGCTGTACTCACCCAATGCCTAGAGTTATGCCTTAGGCATTGGGCGAACAACGACAAGAAGAGAAGAAGAGTGACAATTATATTAAACGAAAGGGAATGGGAAAGGAAGAGGAGGGGAGCAACGCACACACCACATTTGTGTGGTCAGTGAAATGCGGCTGCTGTTGTTGGTCTGCTTTGCTGCAGTTGCTATTCCCGCCGATGATACTGTTGTTGTTTTGTTTTAGTTTGGCACGCGGCGCGGTTTTCGTTAGATTTGGTTGGTTTTGTTGTTGGTTGTTTTTCAATTTATTAAAGCTGTGCTTTGTTATTGTGTTGTTTTGAACTATTAGTTTTTATTTGTTTTAACAGAGTGAAGACGAGACACAACACGGACGACAGATAAACACTTGTACATCGGGCGACGGACTGACAAACACTGCCAAATATAGTTTGTTTATAATAAATATTTTAAAAATATGATTTTTGAACAAATTGCTGACTTTGAACCAACACAACTTTATTCTTTCAAAAGACTTTAACGAAATGTATACATATTTGGAAAGATTGAAGGGTACCCCGCTTTTGTAGGGTAACTTTTGCATGCACGAAATTGCACCCTTGAAATATAGAAAGTCAGATTTTTAGTTCCAAAACGCAATTTAGTAATTTTCGTCTCGTTGAATTCTGAAAAGTAGATAAAAGGTGTGTAAATTTCCTTTATCCTCATGTTAAATTTTATAACAATCGGAGTTCATTTACCGGAAATATGCCCAACAAAACAAAATTGTTCTTGAGTAGATAATTGTTCTTGTATTTCGGTGCTACACGAATTTAAGTTTACTTTTATTTTAACGTAACTAAGACCATCTTCCTGGTTTTTGTTTCTAAAATACTCTTCGGTAAGTTCTTTATAATTAAAGCTCTCCATATTTTTCTGAACATTTTTATTTGCGTCTGTTATGTTTTATCACTTGCGAATATACGTCCATACACTTACATTTTATACATTTTTAGAACAAAACTGTTTACCTTAATATCCGGAAAAACTAATTAGTCTCTTGCCAATATGGGGTTGTTTTTTATCTTTAGTGGTTTAATGTCGCGATTATTGCCACACTTATAAAATTGTTTATGACTTTGGTCGACCCTAAAATTTGATAACAGGTAAATTTAGAAAGAGATCATATGTTTACTGTAGACATTATTGTGATAATTTTATGGCTTATTTTTGATGATCTAAACAAATCCATAAAACCCTTTCGCAGGTATTATAATTAATTATTTTAGTTTTACGGATATATAACAACAGTTTGGGTGAAATATATAGACGGTTGGAATTGAAACTTGTTATGGTTCAACAATAGACTGCTGCCCGAAGGTAAAAAATATAAAGTTATTTATGAATCTGTCACTGATGTCACATCATCGTGTCAAGTTACACGACTATCAAAAGTGTGACTATCGAATTTGTGAAAGGTAGTGTATATTTTGAGTTTTATGGGGATTCAAGTGAAGTACATTTTGGGGCACCCTTCTATGGGGACTTGGTCTAAACATGGACCGATTTCGTTCAAACATAGCGCACACATTTATGAGTTCAGAAAAGGTTTATAAACCATATTCTACACATATATTGTGTATTTTACGTTTCTTGTTCACTTTTGTTCCCTAGAAGTTCTATTCCACTAAATTTTAAATTTGAGAAAAATATAGCAGTTTCATAAATATTTCATGACGCATCTAATATTAAACGCTAGAGCTGTGACCACTTACAACAACAGACCATAATCCTACCAACATTATACAAAAGACCACAGGTCATTATCGATGATAGCTTGCGAGTAGTAGACCGACTACGCTGTTCGTTGTTTGGGCCAGGGCGCCGCTCATGTTGTTCTCTAGGGGTAGAAATGCAGCTATAACTAGACGTTTTTGTATTAACAACCTGGGTATTCTGGTCGAGTCCAGAATACGTTTTTAATATACGCCCCATTCGCCACTGATGATTATGACGAGATCATTGTCTTCGACATTTTACTTTTGGTACTTCCATTTTGTTTTACGGTCTGATTTGCAGACGTTTCCATCTTTTAGCGTAAGATAAATCGGCATCTGCTATGTCCGATAAAGCAGGGACAGCATAGAAGTCCCAGTAAGAAAGTGTCAAGGAGGGGACAAATCATCAGGGTCGTCGCTAGCAGCGCTCAAGTGTCTCGAGTTCAAACAAGCCTCAATACGGGCTAAGATGGTTGAGAGCTCCTCAAAGGTGAAATTCATTTTTGGTATTAATTTTCTCAAATGTGTTTTGAATGATTTTACGCCCACCTCCCAAAGGCCACCTATATGAGGTGCGCATGGAGGTATGAAAATCCACTCAAGTCCAATGGCATTACGTTAAAGAGTCTTGAAGAACTCGAGTCGGTCTTTTCGCATCATTTCAGCTGCTCCAACGAAATCTGTGCCATTATCAGAGTAAATCCTGGCCGGACCACCTGGTCGGCCGATAAACCGTGCAGGGCAGCGAGGAAAGACTGGGTCGACAAATCACTTGTGGTTTCCAGGTGTATGGCCTTTGTGGCAAAACTGACAAATATGCATACATATCCTTTTGTAATAAGGCAAGCTCGACCAGTGAAATTGTTGATGCTAAAAGGCCCAGAAAAATCGACTCCTGTTTGTTGAAGGCAAGAGTATTGGATGACGTTCATTATACGTCAAGGCAGACGATTGAACAAGGCGACCGTTCGCTCTCATGAGTACTTCTCCAGAAACGGATTAAGAGATAGGAGACTACTGCTAGGTGAAATACGAGTTTTTGTGTTAGCGGTATTCTCTAAGGATGATACTCTGATTCGTGTCCTATTTATGCCGGTGTTTCTCCAAAAACAAAGTGCTTATGCTAAAACCAGAAGAGGGTAGTCAAAGGTTGCAGTTGCAAATACTTTGACAGATTTGACTTCCAAGTTTGTGTCTTCTTGAACTTCGTACGTTGGCTTTCGATCTTGAAGGTTCCATGCTACCATAAATGATGCGTCTTTAAATCATTTGGTGAGCAGCTTCTACTGGTAATGTCTGCGGGATTGCTTTCAGAGTCAACATGTCGCCACCGCTCGTTTCCAATACCTTCCAGATTATCAGATCTTCGATTTCCGACAGGAATCGTTCCAGGCGCAAGGTGGATTTTTCAGCCATGCCAGCACAATTGTTGAATCGATCCAGTAATTGTGTCACGCATTGCAAAAGTTTGAGATTTGAAGCCGAGGAATTATTGCTGAAGCTAATTTTGATAAAAGGACAGCTCCGCATAACTCTAATCGGGATAGCGAGATTTTCTTAGCGGGGGTCACACGTGCCTTGTCTACCAGTAGAAAAGTGTCTGTGCTATTGTCAGAATGTTGTACCCGTACATTGAATGTGGCAGCGCATGCACTTTCCGATGCGTCGCAAAACTTGTGGATTTCGATGGAACTAGAGGGTCTGAACTGAACCCATCTAGGAATCACAAGAGTATCAATTGAAGGACAAGTTTTAATGAAATTCTGCCAGTTTATGTTAGTTATGGGTTTCAAAATATCGTCCCAATCAATTTGGTCCAGCCAGACTTATTGCATTATCAGCTTAGCTATCACAATTATTGGTGTCCACCACCCGCGAGGTTCGAAAAACTTGGCAATTGTGGAAAGGACTACTCTCTTCGTGTGCGCTATGTTTTCTTCAATCGGCGGTGAAGTGAATGTAAAGGAATCACTTGATATGTTCCACCTGATACCTAGGGGTTTCGTTGATGTTCCCTCAGATAAGTCTAACCAAGGAACAGGAAGAAGTGAGTCTGGAGGTAGATATTCAATTACAAGTGGGTCATTCGAAGTCCACTTCCGTAACTCAAACCCGTCTGAATCCAAAACCGATACCAATTATTTCCTTGCTGTTATAGCCTATTCTATTGTGTGGCCTCCCGCTAAGACGTCAACATACAAATTCTGTTGAATTATATCTGCGGCTAGGGGGTGTGTGTCCTTCACGTCTTCGGCAAGCTGAAGAAGTGTCAGAATGGCAAGGAATGGTGCGCAATTAACTCCAAAAGTTACAGTCAAGAGTTCAGTTCTTCGGTTCAACAAGGACATCTACCGCTGGGGCTAAATATCTTAAAAGTTCGTGGTTCTAAGGTAGTCATTTGTTCGAAAGGCGTCACTGCCACGGAAATATTGAGGTCGAGTAAAGTGCTGTACTTAATACGTTCCCGAAGCTCTCACTACTGTGGACATAACTTTTTTACAGCTACGCCTGTTTATAAATTATCGACGGCAAGCCGATATTACGAATATGTCATTAAACTAAGAAAACGATTCGGGAATAGAATGTAAATAATTTTATTGTTGTACTTTCTATTACAAATGTTTGGCAGAACCTAACCGATTTATAATATTACACAATATAACCTTCCAGTAGTGTCGATTGTGGATAAAAATCGTTCGAATTTTAGAAACAAAATAAATATTATAAATATGTATAAACAGTAAACCATAAATAATGAAAATAAAATATAATTCGATAATTTTTGCCCTTAAACGATATAACTGATGGTGGCTATAGGAATTGGTTCGATAAACGATATTGATATTAAATTAAAAGTATCAAAATACTTTTAAGTTTATCCAGATCTGTATAAAAAAAACTAAAATAAGGTTTTGATGTCTACCGCATTCTAAACTAAGTTTATCGTTTCTTTCGATACTTTGACCCTGAACAAATCGAGCTCGATAGGTGAGGTGATTAGTTATGGATATGTTAGTAGTAAATTTTGAGCACGGGATTTTTAGAATGTAGTACATTTCAATTTTTTGTTTTTTTTTTTTTTTATATGAATATTGCTTATGAAATACTTGTACCTACGTATTTAGTAATACGTAAATACACGTTACGTGAATAGTAATTCAACACATGATAGTTGGAGATAAGTCATATAAATTATATTGTACGTGTATAATTTATATATTTAAGAAATTAAGAATTAAGAAATATTTCTGAAAATTGATAAGTATTTCTGAAATTATCAGCCATAACATTTACTCTTATTTAATGTGCAGTCCAATGGGGATTGTTAAGAAGATAATCCAAAGGGTGGGTCAATAGGGGTCCAACAATACCAGGATCCTCGCCACCATGCCCATCGCCATCGTATCGCTTGTTGGACCATCATCCGGTAGTGGTACTATGTAAGTATTTTATTGTAATGTTATAGGTTTCAAGGACTGCGAAAGAACCACCTCAGACTGAGCTTAAGTCGGAGCAATCATAAATAGTACCACGAAGCAGTTGCCACTGGCCACAACATCATGAACCGTGATAATACCTTAACCAGATAATTTGCATTACAATTTGTAAAACAAGGTCGTTAAGACTTTTTTGTTCGAAGAAGGGCTGGATGCGTTGTATGTGGCTCTAAGTTTGGTCGTTACCATATCTGGCTTAATGACGGCATGATGTGGCAGGTAATAGTGTGGTGTACTCTCAACCTCCTGTGTTGTGATCCTCCTCATATGACCCAATTTTATGTATTCTGAAATGGTCTGATCATACTGCTGCTTGATGTCTGGCGTATTTAGTAACTTTTTCTCCATTCGATGAAACTATTCCATATAAATGTTTGTACCTTTTTTCCTTTTATAAAACCATACAGCATTGGGGAGAAATCACCTGTTTTGTTTATTTCGTTTAGTAATCTTTCAACCAGAATCCTTTCTAAGAATTTCCCCGCTGTATCCAATAAGCATAGTGGTCTATAGACTATATATAGACGGCTGAGCGTATGCCTTGATTTCTCAAACTCAAAGCCGCTATCTCCGCTCGATGTGTAGTTACGTTTGTGCGATTTCATGGTTATTGACGTAAAGTCCTTATGGAACTTTAAGTCATATTGTCATATCCATAAATTCCAGCATGTCATGATTAAGATCTTACTGGGCTCGATCTTCATGTCTTACGGCCGCATCGTACAGGCGCCACTCATGTGGTCCGACGCAAACTAGGAAGCCGCCCACTTTGACTCAGAAGTCCTGGATTTTATGACTGGGGATCCACGTAAACGTCGCACTCCTAACTGTGAATATTATTTTTTTCGTCGCTGTTGGCATAATAAGCCAATAAGTTTAACTACAAAAAATTTCTGAAATTGATTGAAAATTTGTTCTTCGTTGCTGGCAAATGAAGCTAATTACAAAAAATAAAAAATTTCGTGATTTGGTTGAAATTGTTTTGTCGTTGCTGGTGAATGAAGCTATCTATAAAAAATTAAAAATTTCTGAATTGCAATTTTTTCGTCGTTGCTGAATGACGAGATTCATACGATTAAGGATCGGCCAGCGGAAGAAAAGCTAGAACATGTATCGACGGCTGCAGAAACAAAGGCGCAATCTTAATTTACACCCATATGGAGTCTACCACCTTATGACAACAACACTTTCCGAGGAGGATACACCGTCTGGCCGACATTTAGAGACTTTTTTTCTGTCATCTACATCAAAAACTCCAAATTGATCATCATCATCAGCAACGTATCCCTAACCAATGATGGATTTGACACTGCATGGCAAATTTGGTGGCAGATACGAAAATAAGCGGGTACAGGTCAATGAACAGCTGAAGACTCTATTTAAATTGCCTCATGTTTCCACTAATTCAGAGGTTAATTCAAACGTTGAATACATTAAATATTGGCACCGGGGGATGGAACCTAATTTTAGTGTTCTTTAGTTCAAGCTACCTAGAAATTCCCCTTCCAACTTGGGCAGAATTTGGTAAGTTTTTTGAACACAAATTCAAGACCCTAGTTAGTTGGAAATATAAAACCTAGCACATCTAAAAATAAGCAGGATCTGATCATAATAAAAAGACAGGCGTTTTAATAAGTTTCAAACAAACATTTCACAGAACTCAATAAACAAGGGAACAAAACACAAACTCAGCAATAGTTCAATCAATTCGGATAGCAAGAATGATCAGAGCTGCCAACTCTGTAAGGAAAATCATTTTATCCGAGATTGTCCAAAATTCCGTGGAAAAAGTATAAATGACAGAATTAGCATTGTAAAGACTTCACATTTATGCTACAACTATCTCTCCTCAAAGCACAGGATCAAGGATTGTAGAAGTTCCTATAAATATCGAGCGTGTCAACTAAAGCATCGTGTTGCACATGGCAAATGGGACCCAATCTTTTATGGACAACCAAACAACATTAGAAACAGATAATGCACGACCTAGTATTAGTGCTGCAGTTCTAACAACAATAATATATACCACATCAAACCTAGAACCTCCTAGCATCACAACTTGGACTCTTCAAGAGAGCAAAGTTTATCTACTTTGTAGTAGACAAGGGTACTACAAAGTATTTAGATAAACGTGTTGCCCCAATAAGAATCTCGCTACCTCGATTAGAGTTATGCGGAGCTGTCCTTTTATCAAAATTAGTTTCAGCAATAATTCCTCAGCTTCGAATCTCAAACTTTTAGACACAATACTGGACCGATTCAACAATTGTGCTGGCATGGCTGAAACAAATACCTTGTGCCTGGAGAACTTTTGTCGGGCACTTTGAGTTAGTAGTTACAACAAAAACTATGGGAATCGAGTATCTGATCTTTTGGAAGGTATTGGAAGCGAGCGGTGGCGACATGTTGGCTCTAAAAGCAATCCCGCAGACATTGCCAGTCGAGGCTGTTCACCAAATGATTTAAAGTCGCATCATTTATGGTGGCATCGAAGGCCAAAGTACGAAGTTCAAGAAGACACCAACTTGGAAGCCAAATCTGTCAAAGTATTTGAAACTGCAACCTTTGACTATCCTCTTCTGAGATTCTCTTCCCTTTCATATGTATATAAGGTTTTAGCATATGCACTTCGTTTTTGGAAAAACGCCGGCTTAAATAGGACACGACTCAGAGTATCATCCTTAGAGATTACCACTGAAGAAATTCGGGATATTAATGTCCGTCTTATAATTATCACTCAAAAACACTTGTTTGCTCTTGAACATCAGGCTCTAACACAAAAAACTCGTATTTCACCTAGCAGTAGTCTCTATCTCTTAATCCGTTTCTGGAGAAGTAGTCATGAGAGCGAACGGTCGCCTTCTTCAATCGCCTGGCTTGACGTAAAATGAACGACATCCAATACTCTTGCCTTCAACAACACAGGAGCCGATTTTTTTAGCATCAACAATTTCACTGGTCAAGCTTGCCTTATTACAAATGGATGTGTATGCATATTTGTCTGTTTTGCCACAAAGGACATACACCTGGAAGCCACAAGTGATTTGTCGACCCACTCTTTCCTCGCCGCCCTAGCATGGTTAATCGGCCGACGACGTGGTCCGACCAGGATTTACTCTGATAATGGCACAGATTTCGTGGGAGCAGCTGAAATGATGCGAACAGACCGACTCGAGTTCCTCAAGACTCTAACGTAACGCCATTCGACAGAATGCACATCACGAACTTGAGTGGAAATTCATACCTCCAGGCGCACCTCATATGGGTAGTCTTTGGGAGGAGGGCGTAAAATTATTCAAAACACATTTGAGAAAATTAATACCAAAAATGAATTTTACCTTTGAGGAGCTCTCAACCATCTTAGCCCGTATTGCCGTATTGGCTTGTTTGAACTCGAAACCCTTGAGCGCTGCTAGCGACGACACTGATGATTTGTTGACTGCGGACGAACGTACATTGTGTGAGCTCCACTTTAAGTGTTAAATCTCCTGATATAGATGAGGATTTGCGCCGCGGCACAGGCACCATAGCGATCCTAATCTGATGCACTGCAACCCGTACATAATTGAATCCAAATCCAGGGCGCCGGTGAGCAGACTTTTAAAATTAAATTATTATTTACATTTAAGATCCAAAGAATCACTCAAAAATTGGAATTTACTGGATAAACAAACTCCAATGCAAACAAACTAAGCATATCAGCTGGCCTTGCCAACGAACATAAGGAGGACATTTGATCGATAAACCTAACGAAAGTTAGGAAAAGATTTGAAGCAAATAGAAAGGTTCATAACCTTGCTTAATTATTAAAAGAGTAATGTCAAACAATATTCAAACACCCAAGAGAAAATTTATTGAAATGGCATCGCCGGAAACACAACAAATTTCAACAGCTACTATGGAATCGATCGCATTAATAAATTTGATTAAAGATACTATAAATATCTATCTCGATGAAAAACTTAAAATCCTCCCTACTAAAGCCGATCTCGAGGGTATAAAACATGAAATAACTTCAATTAGTTCTGAAATTAATTCACTTAAAATTGAAAATCAAAACCTGAAAGAAGAATTGAGAAAAGTGAATTAAGAAAATGTGTAAAATAGAAAAGATATATGGCTACAAAACCAAATTAAGTCCAACAAATTGTTTATTAAAAGACTAGCAATTGCAAGCCCTCTGGAAGAGATAAAAAAGTCTTCAGTCTTCAAATGGAAATAACTCCAAATATAATAAATGTTCAAAAAAATTTTGAACGCAACCGAAAAATGGCGGGCTTAGTGGAGTTGAAGAATTTACAATCAATAGGAAAAGTTTTCCGGAACACCTAAAAACTTGCAGGGGCAACAATCTCAATTGAACGTGATTTGATACCGAAAAGACAGCAACATAAGAATGCGTTATTGGAGCTGAAGAAAAAGATTATTTTCGTTAACAAGGAACATAAAATACTTGTAAGAGAAGATTATTTTAACAACAATCCTTAACGTATTAATCCTAATTTGCACACAATAACAATACTGTCTTATAATATAAACGGCCTCGTTTTACCAATAAATTAATGATTTTGAAATTTTCGTATTATTAGAAACTCATTTGGAAGCAGATAAATCAGAGAGAGCTAAAGTTTATTTCAATGGTTTCAATTTATACTTTGAACCAGCAACACGTAATCACAGATTCGACAGAGCGATCGGTGGAAGTATAGTGGGGATAAGTAAAAAATTGCAAGTCTCGAGAATTTCTTGTCAAGCATACGAAGTATCTATAAATTTTGCCACAAAAAGTCAAACTTTCACCTTAATACCTCAGTACCTCAGACCAGCTAGTTGGCTTCAGAAACCTGAAACAGCGTATCCAAAATGAAGGAGTCTCAAATTGCATACTTATTGGTGATCTCAACGTTAGGATAGGAGAAATAAACCAGGATCTTGGTGAGATCTATAATGAAATGTTTTGCGCTGGATACGATATAAGGAAATCCAAAGATAAAGTTGTGAATCAAAGAGGCAGCCAATTCATAGAACTGCTTGTATTAAGAGTATTGAGAGGTGATGAAGAAGGATATTTAACTTACATCAGTACATTAGGTGAATCGGTAAATGATATATGCGCGGTGTCAAAGAAAATGTGTTGATGAATTTAAAGTACACGATAAAATATGGTCTGACCATTGTCCAATTACATTAAAATTAAGGTCTGAGTGAGAAAACGGAAAGAAGATTAATTTGATTCCAAAACTTGTATGGAAAGAAGCAGAAAAAGACCGATATCATAGACTACTTGACGAAAATCTGAATACCGTCGCATCAACCAACTGGGAAATAGACTTAAATGTCATTTGCGAAATAATTAAAAAGGCCTCATCGAAAACACCACTCCCTAAGCCGAAATGTAAATGGTGTAATAACAAGTGTAATAAGGCAAGAATAAGAAGCTTCGAACAGCTGGCAATTTATAGGAAAGCAGAAGATATGGAAGACAAGAGGAGATATATGGAATCACAGACAAATTATAAAACAATATGAGTAAAATTGAATATTATCATGCAATATCTAACAAACTAAATATTATAAACAATTCGAGAGAATGGTGGAAAATGGCTAGACAAATTCGAAACCATCAGAATCAAGTAGAAACAGACTTAACACCAGCTACCTTTAAACAATACTTTGAACGTTTGCTTAATTACCCACAAAGAATAACTGAAATTTATTATGCGCCAATGTTTAATGAAGATTTTTATCTAGATTGTCCAATTACGTTGAATGAACTCAACAAAATGCTTCATAGCGTGAAGGTTAACAAAGCACCAGGTGAAGATAGAGTGCCCTACGAATATTTTATAAACGCCACGGAACTGCTACACAACAAACTACTTAATATATACAATAAAATATACACAGACAGTGCGATAGATCCTGAGCAAATTCGAGAAATGGAAACTCAACGAAAAAGAAATAAAAATATCAAGCGAATTCTAGTGTAATATTTACTCGAATAATGCCGTTTACTAAACATGTCAAAAGCCGTAATAATCAGGCCAAGAACGCAATAAATACAACTTGGCAAAATTTTGTAGGTAAAAATGAAGCAAGCATGAATGCAAAATGGAAGATTTTTCTAACAGTGTGCAGATCCATAGAAACATACGCTGCTCAGCTGTGGGGATTTGCACATTCCAAAGAAGTGAACTCTTTACAGAGATATTTTTTGAAGAGTATTAAAAATACCGAGATTTACCCCAAACTACATACTGATGTTGGAAACAGAGGTTGAGGACACCCATCTGTTCACTCTGGAACTTCACTAAAAATATATATGTTAAACCTAATTTCAATATCACTACGCAGTAATATATTTTGGGCGAAGAAGGTTGAAACTCTAACCCAAAACATGAACATGCAGTGGCCAGAAACAATAACAACTCGTGCGCATTGGAATACCTTCAGTAAGGAATTGCTCAACAGTTTGAAAACGAACATAATCCAGAGGCGACTACAGAACAAAAATGAAATTGTAATGCGAATTTATAAACATCTGGACTAGGAAATTACTTGGATATTTAAGGCTCGAAGTGGTATGATGCCTTTGGGTTAGAACCAATTTCAAGCAAATGAAATAGAAAAACTATGTAAGCTGTGCAATCTGCAGAAAATCGAAACATTACAGCATTTTCTTGGAAAATGTCCATTACTGAATGCATTTAGGAAACCGAATTTTCGAAAACCAATATTGAATGAAGAAGAATTAATACAAATATTAATAATTTAGTTATATTAATAAAATTTATAAAAATATAAAATTTGCATAAATCAAGACATTGTCGCACAATCATATTACTTCTATATATATATATATATATATATATATATATATATATATATATATATATATATATATATATATATATATATATATATATATATATATATATATATATATATATATATATATATATATATATATATATATATATATATATATATATATATATATATATATATATATATATATATATATATATGGACACTTTCTTAGTGAGACTTCCATGCTGGCCCCTGCTGAATCGGACATAGTAGATGACGATTTAACTTACGTTAATAGATGGTACATTAATAGACGTCTGAAAATCATTCCCCAGCATTTTCACCAGCGCTGGAAGTCCGAATATTTAATGTCAAAGACAATGATCTCGTCATAATCAAGGACGTATAGTAAAAACGTATCCTGGACTCGACCAGAATACACGGGTTTTTGATATAAAAACGTCCCACGGAATTATTAGTTGACCCATTACCGAAGTTGATGAAGATTCAAGTTTAATATTCAAAAGAACACACTCACATTTCTTGTTTTATAGTTATGACTGAATAACTACCCCGAGATGACTGGCAACAAGAGCGGCGACCTGAGAAAAACGAAAGACCGGTCCCAAACAACAATACAGTTCCAATATCAGCACGGTAGTCAAAAGGGCATGTGTGTAATCATATGTACATGCATGACACACGTACACGCATGCCCTGGAAGCTACCTGCTAGTTGTCTGTTCTCAATCTGCTGCGATGGAGAAGCCAAAACGATTCAAGTAGAACAAATTAATTATTATCGTTTTAACATTCAAAACATCGACCCGCTGCACCCCCGTGACTTAGTGAGAAAAAAGTTATAGTCTAAGTGATAAATTAAAAGAGATAATTTGCCAGAAAAATGTATGGGTTCACTATTAAATTCAGTTGAACCTGGAAGTAATTTTAAGTTTAATGTCTTTATTTGAAGAAAATATGATGTATTATATGGGTCCGCCATCTAACGTTTTTTTTTTTCAACTATTCAACATTTGGACTATTATTTGTGGGGTGCCCTCAGCAGCCATTTGAATGAAATTATTTTCCATTATTAACCGGAAGGATTGTACTTTCAAATAAAAAATTTTGAGAAAATATTCAGTAGTTTTTTAGCATTTTCAAAAAGTTATTTGGCGGACCCTATATATGACATAGTAAAACGAAGAAAAAAGGCGTTAAGTTCTGGCCGGGCCGAAAGTTATACATCCTACACAGCGGAATGCATTACACAGTATTACCGGCAGTTTAGAGGCTGTCGACTTTACACAGAAGTTCGGTACCATATTAGGAAAATTGTGATATTTTTTATGTTCATTACGATATTTATTTGGTATTTCAAACTATAAGACATACTTTTGTGCACTGTTTCAAATAAATTGTGTCGTTCATTATTCATTCATTCCCTCAGGGTTGATTTCGCCCGCCTGTAATTTCTTGATTCCAGCTACAAACCATATGTCTGTACCATTTTGATACGAAATTTACTAATACTGAAGATACATTATGTTTCGCCTCTACAGTGCAATTTCAACTTCTGTGGGATCGTTGGTACCAATTTCGAAAAATCCCTCTATTTTACATGTCTATGCAATTATAGGAACGTACACACAGAATTTCATGTTTGTAACTGTTGTCGTATCATTAATACCATTTTTTCACTTTTTGTCCCATTTCAGTCGCTAATTCTTTTATTTACCTTTTACGCAAGTGCATAGGGACAGGTAAATTTTGGTGGGAAGTCGATTTTATACCCCAACTTTATACTGAAATCGACTTTTGGTACCGATTAATCGAAATACCCAATAACTATATTAAATTAATCACATTTTTTGTTTGAAAACTTACGCATTTAGCGCTACTCTTTAATTAGTTGCGTACAGTTTTATTGAATTGGCAAAGATAATAAAAGTATATTAGCGTGAAAAAATATGTATATATGTATTCTTAGTTTTTACAGAAAATTATGATATTTCAAATTTATAAACAAGCTGCAAATCTTGGCTTTTTGTGGAAGAAGTTTGGAAGAAAAACTATGCATGACATATTGAAAAAGTCAGAATTTTGATATGAATACGTGACATTATAATCAGAAATATTATATCAATACTTTAAACACGTTCGTAAATCCTCCTTTGAAATATTCTGTTTTTATTATCTTATATTCTGTTTTTATAGATTTTTGGATTCGATTAATCTATTTTGAAAATCGAAATAAAAACAGTTGGTTGAAAATCCGAAAATCGATTTTAAATCCTGCGTACCATACCATATAAAATAGAAATTTTCAAAATATTTAGTCTACATTTTAAGAGGTATTTTCAGTCCTTGTTAGGGAAAAATTTTCCCTCTGGGCCGATTTCGCCCACTTTCAATCCCAATCGATCTGCAACCATAAGACACATTAGGGACAATGTGAACCTCCTAGCTCATTTCGTTCGACAGCTAGCGTACTTTCAGCAGACAGAAGGACATGAGAATATCGTCTTAGATACACGACCCAGAATATATATTCTTTAGGAACTCTCCGATGAAAGATTAGTTCAATTTTTGGTAGAATTCACACACAAGGTCACAATTCATGGAGGAAACCAACTCATGACTCGCGTATTGAGGACTGAATTTTGGATATTCAGATTGAAACCCTTTTTAAAAAAAGATATACACAACTACAAAACGTGTATACTTTATAAACGACAAACTAAAACTCTGATTATGTCATCTTTTCCTCCAGAACGTACTATGTCATCTCGACCTTTCAAAAATTTCACTGGTCGAGCTTGCCTAATTACAAAAGGATATCTATATATATATAAAAAAGTTGCGTGATTGAGTGACTGACTGACTGATACAAAAAGGGACAAAATGGTACCTATAACATGGTTGAAGCTAGAATCATGAAATTTGGTATGTACATTTCCCTTACAGTGAAGAAATCAGATTTGATGGGAGTTTTTCGTAATTCGTACTTTAAATGGGTAAAATGGGGCAAAAAGGGATAAAAATGGTACCACCGCAATGACCAAACGGCTGGGCCTAGAATCTTGAAATTTGGTATGGATATTCCTCTTGCGGCATGAAGACAACCCAAAAAGTGACATTTTAAAAATTCGTACTTTTGGGGGGCTAAATGGTACAAAAAGGGACAAAAATGGTACCTATAACATGGTTGAAGCTGGAATCATGAAATTTGGTATGTACATTTCCTATACAGCGAAGAAATCAGATTCGAAGGGAGTTTTTCGTAATTTGTACTTTTAAGGGGTAAAATGGGTAAAGAGGGATAAAAATTGTACCACCGCAATGACCAAACGGCTGTGAAATTTGAAATTTGGTACAAAAATTTCTGTTATAGCTTCAACGAGCCCAAGAAAATATTTTTCAAAATTCGTACTTTTAAGGGGTAAAAAGGGATAAAAATGGTACCACCGCAATGACCAAACGGCTGGGCCTAGAATCTTGAAATTTGGTATGGATATTCCTCTTGCGGCATAAAGACAGCCCAAAAAGTGACATTTTAAAAATTCGTACTTTTGGGGGGTTGAATGGTAAAAAAGGGACAAAAATTGTACCAACAACAAGGCTGAATCTAGAACCATGAAATTTGGTAGGTACATTTGTCTTACAGCGAAGAGATCAGATATGAAGGGAGTTTTTCGTAATTCGTACTTTTAAGGGGTAAAATGGGTTATAGAGGGATAAAAATTGTACCACCGCAATGACCAAACGGCTGGGACTAGAATCTTGAAATTTGGTACAAAAATTTCTCTTATAGCTTCAACGCGCCCAAGAAAATATTTTTAAAAATTCGTACTTTTTGGGGGTGAAATCGGGTAAAAAGGGATAAAAATAGTGCCAATAAAATGGATGGAGCTTAAACCATAAAATTCGGTGTGTACATCCCTCAAAATATTTAGAATCGCAAAATGAAGGAATTTTTCGAAATTTGTACTTTTAAAGGAAAAACGGGATAAAAAAGGTACTAACAACACGGACGACGCTACAATAATGAAATTAGGTGTGTGTATTCGTTTTACAGCGCAGATCACTAATAAGAAAGCATTTTTCGAAATTTGTCCTTTTAAGGGATTAAATGAGATAAAAATTGTACCACCATCCTGACCAAACGGCTGGGCCTAGAATCTTGAAACTTGGAACGGGCATTACTTTTACAGCACGAATGCGACTAAGAAAATATTTTTCAAAATTCGTACTTTTTGTGACTGAAATTGGGCAGAAAGGGATACAAAATGGTACCAATCAAACAGATGGAGCTGGATTAATGAAATTCGGCGTGTATATCCTTGAAAATGCTTACGCAAATTGAGGGAATTTTTCGAAATTCGTACTTTTAAAGGGTAAACGAGAAAAGCGGGATAAAAAAGGTGCCAAGAACATGGATGACGCTACAATAATTAAATTCGGTACGCATATTCTTACAGTGTAGATGAGTAATAACAAGGAATTTTCCGATATTTGTACTTTTAAGTGATTAAATGGGTTAAATATTGTACCACCGCCAAATTGTACCAAAATACTGTGCCTAGAATCTTAAAATTTGGAACGCATATTACTCTTATAACGCGAATTCGACCACGAAAATATTCTTCATTAATTTAAACTTTGTGTGTGAAATTGGGTAAAAACGGATAACGGCGGTACCAATCATGAAATTTGTACATGCATAGAAACACACAATTAATATATTTTACGAAATTCGTACCTTTTTATATCCCTATGGTACCAACAACACGGCTGAAACTAGAATCGTGAAATTCGGTGTGTATATTCCTCTGACAGTGTAGACGCGAAACATTAACTGATTTTCAATATTTATACTTTTGTATATGTACTTTAAAAGGGGAAGCGGATCAAAAGTGGTGCAAATGAAATTCGGAGTGTACATTTCTCCGAGTACATAAATTAATGTTTCGAAATTTGTATGTTTAAGGGCACAGAAAGAGTTATGTGTGAACATTATAGTCATTATCTTTTTTATTTTGACCAAAGCTTATGTCAATTTGCGTGGAAAGTATAGAAGTTATATTAGGTTTAATTTTACGTAAGGGTCGTTTGTTTTGGAATGTGGACTATACGTGTGTGGGTACCATAAGATATATATCAATTTCCCCCATTTTCGAATTTAAACTATGTTTGGGAAAATAGTACTATGTGCAGAGTTTGAATAAATTCTTTAAGTCCCTTCCAGAGTCATCGTGTATACCAGCGAGCCAGACGGACGTGAAAGGGACTTGGGACATACTTATGGTTTTAAATCTCTCCTTCAATGCGTTACACTTTTATTCTATCCCTAATGATATTTTCACAGCTTAAGAAAGAAACGTGCAAATATTTTTCTACTTTATATGATTTTTTGTAGAAAAATTGTTTTCATTTTGTGCCTATAAATTAAACTATTCACTACGTATAAACGCTGAAAGTGATATCCTCAAAAACAGTTTGAATACTGATACAAACTACTGTCTTACCATACCAATTTTCCGCGTACGAAGTAGCGGGTATTTGCTAGTTATGTATATTTGTCTGTTTTGCCACAAATGCCATACACCGAAGCCACAAGTGATTTGTCGACCCAATCTTTCCTCGCCGCACTTGCACGGTTTATAGGCCGACGAGGTTCTCCCGCCAGGATTTACTGTGATAATGGGACAAATTTCGTGGGAGCAGCTGAAATGATGCGAACAGACCGTCTCGAGTTCCTCAAGACTCTTTAACGTAACGCCATTCGACAGAATGTACATCACGAACTTGAGTGGAAAATCATACTTCAGGCGCACCTCATATGGGTGGTCTTTGGGAGGCGGGCGTAAAATCATTCAAAACACATTTGAGCAAATTAATACCAAAAATGAATTTCACATTTGATGAGCTCTAAACCATCCTAGCCCGTATTGAGGTATTTTTGAACGCGATACCTTGAGCGCTGCTAGTGACGACCCTGATGATTTGTCCCCTCCTGGACACTTTCTTACTGGTTCCATGCTGGCCCCTTCTGTATCGGACATAGCAGATGACGATTTATCTTGCGCTAATAGATGGAAACGTCTGAAAATCATCTTCCAGCGCTGGAAGTCCGAATATTTGAATGAGCTTCACCGTAGAACAAATGGAAAAATGGAAAGGTAAAATGTTAAAGACAATGATTCGTCATAATCAAGGACGAACGAGTGGCGAATGGGGCGTATAGTAAAAACGTATTCTGGACTCGATCAGAACATCCAGGTTGTTGATGTAAAAACCCATCGATGGAGGTGTTTCCTCTGGGAGTCGATGCTTATTCAGCAATAAGGTCCAACCCGAAATATATTTAGACGCTGCGAATCTCTTACAGAGTCACGGGGAGGCTGAATGTTTACCATAGTGCTAAACATATTGCGAGCACTGTTGCTCCTGTTTTGTGTGTCTGTTCTGTTTTGTGCTTGCTGAATATCGTTTGGCTGCCGCGATGGGGAAGCCAAAACGATATTCAAGCAGGACAAAGTAATTATTATCGTTTTAACATTCAAATCATCGCACAGAGGGTAGAAATCGCCAAAAATGGAGATTAATTCGGGCAAGCCTTCGGGTCATGTAATGTTTAAATCTTTTCAATATTTTTACCATAAACAGTAAAAGAAAACACAATTTGAGTACAATTTAATGACAACAAAAATTTTCCTTGTTATCGAAGAACAAGTCGCAATTATTATCCAATTCCAAGAGAAGTAGATACAATTGATTTTTGCGCACCAATAACGGAAGCTACTAAATTTGAAGCAAATCGGTTCAGATTTAAATATAATTTCCATATAAACGTCACTCCCGATTTTACTTTTTTCGCTCTAGATACCACATATTTTAACCGATATTGTTCTAATTTGGCACAACACGCTATATTTCAACTGGAAATATTTATGGTGAAAGTGGGTGATATACCATTTTATTACAAACAGAGCCTTCCAGACAGCCCTCCTAAGAACGAGATAATATAGATCACTAATAGGTCACTAATAGGAAAACTCAGCATACTCAGTTTTTTATTTCGTGATCATTTGTCCTTTTTTAATTTCCAAATTTTAATTTCAAATTAATTGCGATATGAAATGAAGAATATATGTTAAAAATACTTAAAATACTCATGCGTCTCAATTCAAAATCATTTAAATTGTTCCCCATTAAAAAGTTTATTTCTATTATTCATGTTTTATTTTTAAGGGGGCCTGATTTGATCCCAAAAGTTATATTTTTATAAGACTAGAATGTGTTTACGATGCAAATAACCCCATATTTCACGCTGTACTTAACATTTAACCCTAAGAAGTTCTAAAAATTTCTATGTTTTTAGTTATTAATAAGTTTTTCGTTTTTATAAATAATTTTTACAAAACATTATTTTAACGATTCGTTTCTATAGAAATAAAATATTATACAAAAACAATGTAAATACGGAAATTAAAGCAATGGATGTCCGATAACTACATTGGTTATGAAACTCGAATCATTGAACGGGACGACTTAATTTGCCTTAGTTATGGTTCGCTGATGGAGAATAGCGGAACATCAAATCCAATTAAGTTTACTTACATTTATGCTCTGTTGAAGCTATGTCGCGATAATTGTCAGAAAAATTGTTATTGGGAATGATTTCAGCATTCATTGTGTTGTCTTTAATTTTAGTTTCCTCTTTTTTGTATTTATCGTCGGTAGATTTTTCAACTAAGATGGGTTCTTCAGGGATATTATATGAAACAAATTTGTCTCCGGTTCCATTTACTTTCTTCTGGATAGCATGGTCAATAGCTTCTTCAGGGAAATTACGTGATACATATTGATCTCCAGTTTCAATTATTTTCTTCTTGTCATCATGTGCGATAGAGCCTTCGCTCCCTTCACAATTAAATTCATTTGAACCTGGAAGTAATTTTAAGTTTTATGTCTTTATTTGAAGAAAATATGATGTATTATATATGGCATAGTAAAACGAAGAAAAAAGTTTAAGTTCGACCGGGCCGAAAGTATTACCGGCAGATTAGAGGCTGTAGACTTTACACAGGAGTGCGGTACCATATTAGGAAAATTGTGATATTTTTTATGCTCATTACGATATTTATTTGCTATTTCAAAATATAAGGCATACTTTTGTGCACTGTTTCAAATAAATTGTGATGCTTCATTATTCATTCATTCCCTCAGGGTTGATTTCGTCCACCTGCAATTTCTTGATTCCAGCTACAAACCATATGTCTGTATCATTTTGATACGAAAATTACTAATACTTTAGATACATTATGTTTCGCCTCCACAGTGGAATTTCAACTTCTGTGGGTTGGTTGGTACCAATTTCGAAAAATCCCTCTATTTTACGTGTCTATGCAATTATAGGAACGTGCACACAGAATTTCATGTTTGTAGCTGTTGTCGTATCATTAGTACAATTTTTTTCACTTTTTGTCCCATTTCAGTCGTTAATTCTTTTTTTATTGAATTAGCAATGATAATAAAAGTATATTAGCGTGAAGAAAAACTATAATATGTATATATGTATTCTTAGTTATTTGGTATAAATACGTGTCATTACAAGGCGTATTTAAATAGGTGATATCACTAGAACAATAACAAAAATATTGTTGTTGGAAAGGTAATCGATACTGTCAAAGCCAGCTGATTTAAAAATGTAAACAAAATGTGAAAAAGTCAATTTGAAATAAACAAATTATTATTTGTTTTGATTTGTGTACGCAATTAGATTGTTTTCTCTGGTGTTTTTGCTTACATCCTATAAGTTAAATTACAATCTAGCCCCCGATATGCATCATCGATTCTCAAGCAGAATATCCCTTGTAAAGCTAAGAGGATGCAGTAAAGTAAATATTGCTGAAATACTACATAACTCGAGTACAATAGTCACGCAGAGACCGAAAATTTGGATAGAGCAGAATCTTTACATGCTTTGGATTTGGGATGCAATATAAAAATCAGAATAAAGATAATATCTCATATACACTAGTCGTGCTTTTATGTAACCTCCTGGTATTTAGCAGGTTCTTAAGGGAATGATGCTGCATATCTGACTTACTAATCTAATGAAAACGGAGGAGTTTTTGCTGAGAATTAGAATGGGGTACTTATGGCCAATTTCATAAAAGGTTTTTGGAAGGTTAAAATTGTTTCTTATGTCGAAAGAATTTACACTTTTTTATGTTTTTAAAAAGAAATGTTACTTTTTCAATCAATTTCGTTTTCAAAATGTAACGTTTAATATTTTGAAAATTAGCCATTGGAAAAGTAAACAAAGCAAAACGTGAATATTGAGAAATGTATACAATAAATGTGACAGTTTCGATTACTTCGGAATGAAAAAAATTTCAGTCAGCTGGGCTCCTGTGAAAATCTATATAAATACACCTTGTGTCATTATATATCGAGGGCTTATACTCATAAGTGGCTATGAACCATTTTTCTCGAAAATGAGTTTTTGATTTTTTTCTGAAGCCATTTTTTGCAAATTTTTCTGACTGTGATTTGTGACTGCAAAAGTGGCTATGAACATAAAAATAATATAAATAATATAATTCAAAAATGCAGCAGCATATAATCGCTACAACGATTTTGTTTAATTTTTTTTCTAGATTTAGGGCATATCGTACTATCAAATTCCACCATTAGCATTTAATATCTGTTAATAGCATTTTGTTGTTATTTTGTTATGACCAATGTTGTTTTCTTATTAACTTCAATTTTGTACGGGCTAATTTGGTCAACTTTTTATTGAAAATAACCTAATTTATTTCATTTTTACCCAACGTTTCTCTGGCTTTTTTCCAGCTTCTTCAGGGGTCTGTTTATTTGAAAATCCTACCAAATAAATTTTTCAATTACAAATATGTTGTTGTTCTAATACATTATTAAATCTACTTACAATTAGTTTGAATTACAGCTGTCATTATTACTTATTATTATAAAAAACTGGACATCACTCACAATTAAGTATAATTAAAATAAATAATAATAACTAAATGTAAAAATCACAGTAGAGCTTAATACTAATATCACACAACTTAACGTTTCAACTTATTGTCTTTATCTTCTTTGGTGTTGATTGCATTTTTCAGTCTCTCTTGTATGCGTAGGCTCTCTAGTGTGTATCTCTTATTCTCTTTCCTCTCCATGTCAAGTATTTTTACGTTCTTGAGATCTGCTCTATGTTGTGATAAAACTGTGCTTTCTTTTCCCTTTTTAATGTCTGTTTCATGTTCATGCAGTCGGACGCTAAGCATTCTCTTCCCAACATACCAAATGACTTGAGAATAATATTATAATAAGTTTACCAACTCAAGCCTCAAGCTTGAAAAAGAGTTGAGAATCCATTTGAAAATGCTTGTATAACAATTGTAGAAAAATCGAAACGGAACCCTCTTGATAATATTAAATATCTACGCTTACTATAAGCTTATCCTTGTAATTGTAGAATAAGCTTACATTAATTTTTTTTTGTAATTTTCGTTAATATTAATTAATTTTATTAATTCAGTCCATTTTTGTACATTTCATTTGTAACTAAAAATTAGTTGTAAAAAAATAAGCCAGGCCAATATCCCACTTCAAATCAATAATTTTAATGTTCATATTCACATTTTGGGTAATTGTTTCGCAGCTTAATACGATTTTTAGCGAACGTTCCCGTGTCTTTTATGAACTTGTCCTCCGTGTTGCCCACTGATAAAGCTGTATCTATGACATGTAGAAATTTATTGTTTAACATTTTCATTTAATATTTTTAATTGAACTTACTTCTTATAGTAACACTCGATAGTATTATTTTCAGCTGGGCTGCTATTAAATCTTCATCCAATACATCAGTTTTACATTATTTCTTTTGTTTCTCTCCGAACACTTTTTTTATATTTATTGTGCATTATTGATTACACTGTACAACACTAATTTTAACACATGAGCAAGACCTTATACACGTGAAACTAGAGGCTCTCTGGAGTAAAACTGCGTTTACAGTTTTTCATTCTCTGGTCATTTGTCCTTTTTAGAGGACTTTAAAGTTTTAAAGGACATTTAAATAGAAAAAAATATTTTATATATTTCTACTCATCCTACGATGCTGAGATAAAAAGCAAATGAAAGAGGAGACTCTCCTCGATTTGGCAAAAATATTTGTGTTGTTATATCAGGACAAAAGGACCTTATTCAAGTCCTTTCAAAATTTTGTCCTTTAATATCCTTTAGAATTTCCAACCATTTCATCCAGAAAAAATATATGTTAAGGACATTAATATACGCTAACACGTTGCTGAATTTCATTGTACTCACTTTGTTAGTCTCCTTTTAAAAGCACTTTAAAGTTTTAAGGGACATACAAAATTCAAAAACTTTTAATATACACACAACTTCAGGCTGATACCACACTTTTGGTACAAAATTAATTAAAAAGTATTGTTCGTAACATTCCACAAAGGTTTTTGTATGCATCATTAGTGGAAGCACAAATTTCAAAAACACTTTGTAACTAAAAAGCGCTCTTAAGGGGAGACCGGATCACCGAATGAAAAACTTTGACCGTACTTTTAATTCACGGGGGTTCCAGTTTAATGTGTATATCCATTTGTTCACGTATATATATATATATATTTTTTACAATGAAATTCAGCAACATGTTAGCGTTTATTAATGTCCTTAACATATATTTTTTCTGGATGAAATGGTTGGTTGGTGTTTGTCAGTCCGTCGTCCGATGCACTTGTGTTTCTCTGTCGTCCGTGTTGTGTGCCGTTCAGTTTTGTGTTCAAATAAAAAAGAAACAATTACAGAAATCAAAAACAACAAAATAGAACTAATGAAAAAACATGAAAAACAACCAATAACAATAACCGCGCCGCGCCGACCTTAAACAACAAAACAACCCAACAACAACAATAACAATAACATCGCAGCAGCATCCACAACAGCCGCACATCACTGACCACACATTTTATGTCCGCTACGTAGTGTGTGCGTTGTCCCCTTCCCTTCTTGTTTGTCTGTTCTAATGGTGGGTAAGTTTAAAGTACAATTTGCCAATGTACGAGGGTTGAGAGCGAATTTTTTTGCCGTGTACGCTCATGTACAATTCCATCGGCCTGATGTTTTTGCTCTTTGTGAGACCCAGGTGTGTGAGGATTCTGATCCACAGGATTTTCACATTCCTGGGTATCACACCCTATCCCTCTTTGTCCCCCACAGAGGTCTTTTGGTATACGTACGTAATGATATAGTGTTTCAGAGCCGGCATAACTTAAACTCTGAAAATCCAGAATTTAACTCCCTTTGGGTTAAATTCAAGATTGGAACACACGTGCTACATTTCGGATTTGTGTATAGAAGTCCAAACGCGGAAAGGGAGGTATCCCTAAATGGCTTGACGCCCTTTCCGATTCAATTACAAAAATTTTAGAGGATTGTCCTGACAGTGAAATTGTGGTTGCTGGCGATTTCAATGTCCATAATTCCTCTTGGCTTGCCCATTCGAGTCACTCAACACCGGAGGGTCAATACGCCGAGCTTTTTGCCGCGCATAATGATTTGACGCAACTAGTGAATGAACCGACTCACATTCCGTGTGTCCAAGGGCAACACTCTAATATTCTTGATCTTTTCTTAACATCACACCCTGAAAAGTATGAAGTTAACGTTCTAGCACCTCTTGGTAATTCGGATCACTGCATTGTTTCAGCATCCTTTTCGTATTCCGCTCTTCGTGTCGCTTCGACCCCAGCCCCAAAGCGGACAATATATATATACGAAAAGGCACGTTGGGCCGAGCTCAACAACTTTTTCCAGCATTTCAATTGGAAACTTTGTTTTCTTAATGGTGATATAGATGCTGCGGCTGAAATGATTGAAAATATTATCTTGATTGGAATGAAGTCATTTATTCCAATTAAAGTTATTTCGGATAAACCATCTAACAAAAGTTGGTTTAACCAGACACGCAAGGCTGCTGTCAGATCCAAAGAGGAAGCATTCAGGAAATGGCGTTTAAATAAAAATGCCACTACTGATCTGCTACGCAAGCAGACAAGAACCATGTGTGCCAGGGTACTTAGACGTGAAAAGTTTCTGTACGAACAACGTCTTCGTGCTAAAGTTCTTGCTTCTCCCAGGGGAAGTAAGAGCTTTTGGTCATTTGTGAGAAGAGTAAAGGATAACTCCTCATCTATCCCAACTCTTGTTAAAGATGACCAGATATTCACTAACCCGGTTGACAAAGCTAACCTATTGGCTGAAATGTTTGCAAGGAATTCATCCTTGCCGGAAAGCAATCAACCACTCCCCGTTTGAAATTTTGAAAGGACTTGAATAAGGTCATTTTGTCCTGATATAACAACACAAATATTTTTGCCAAATCGAGGGGAGTCTCCTCTTTCATTTGCTTTTTATCTCAGCATCGTAGGATGAGTAGAAATATATATTTTTTTTTGCTATTTAAATGTCCTTCAAAACTTTAAAGTCCTCTAAAAAGGACAAATGACCAGAGAATGAAAAACTGTAAACGCAGTTTTACTCCAGAGAGCCTCTAGTTTCACGTGTATAAGGTCTTGCTCATGTGTTAAAAAAAAAATTGAAATTTGTCTTACGGTGTTATTTTATTAAAATATTACCAATTTTTTAACACAACACGTACACTCACTTTGATATCGAACACAAAACAAATTTGTCCAAAAATGAAGCGTGCCTTGTTGACACTTTTCACCAAATGAAACACTATAAGAAAGGAAGAAAGTTCGTCTGCGATCTTGAGATACTGTTGTGTATTATAAGAATTTCTCAAGCATTGTTAAAAACTCGTTGTGAATTCAATATTTGTATAATATTGTTCTCAAGATGTATTGCGGTTTTATTCCTATTTGGTATGTTGGGTTGGTTGTTCCAACGTAAACTCTGTTACATGCGTCCATCTCACTCCCCTTGCATCTAATCTCATACACTACATTATTTAGCTTATGTTTGTCTGTTGTTGTTTTCCTTCGAGAGAAGACTGCATTTAGAGTGTGGTGAGACTTATATGCAATTGTTGTATTCTCGTTCTGTTCTTCTCGTTTATGATGTTGTAAGTTTCGGTATGTATGGTACACTTTAAAAAATTTTTGTCGTCTTTTCTTTTTGTTGGATTTCTTTGTGTATACGATTTTTTTCTATTAATTTGTTTATTATATGTTTTGGGTAATTGTTTTTTGTGAGAATGTTTTTGATTCTGTATATGTTGTGATTTTTGAATATGTCATCACTTATGTGAAAAACTTTCTTTATTAAATTGTTGCTGTATTTATTTTCATCTGTTGTGGTTGTGTTGAATTGTAGTTTATCATACGTCCTGAAGCTGTTGTTTTTGTGTACCAGTTTGTTATTAGTTTTCCATCTTTTCTTATTATTTTTATATCCAAGTATGGAATCTCCGAATTTTCTTCTTTCTCCACGGTAAATTGTAACTTGTTGTGATAACTATTCAGGAGTCTTAAAATTGTATCTTGGTCCTTTTTATTGATAATAGCTATAATGTCGTCCACGTACTTATGTATAAGTTTGAATTTAATATTCTTTGATTCCAGTTGTAGTAAGTTGCCCAGTAATATGTTCGCAATCGTAAGGGATAGGGGGTTTCCCATAGGCATATCATACGTTTGATGGTAATACGTGTTGTCATATTGAAAATAGTTATTATCAATTAGACAAAATTGCAATAATTTGAGAAAATTCTGTCTTGGAATAATTGTGTGTTTCTTTAGAGTTTCCCATTTGTCAAGAATGTTTCTTATAGCTAAGTGTGTTGGTATATTTGTAAATAATGATACCACGTCATATGAAACAATTATGCCATCTTTATCCAAACTGATGTTATTTAATTTATCTTTTAGTTCCATTGAATTTTTGATGTTGCATGTGGGTGAAATTAGGTTTTTAAAATTTGTCCAATAAATTTAGCCAATTTGTAGCAAGGTACTTTAGTTGATGACGATATGGGCCTAAGTGGTGTATTCTCCTTGTGGATTTTTGGTAGTCCGTAAAGTTCTGGTCCTTATGCTGAGTTTGTTGTCATTGTAAATTTTTCCCATTTTGTAATATATTTCTTTTTATATAAGTCCATCAGAAGATTGTTGTTCGTTTTCATTATTTTTGTTGTTGGATCTATCCTAATCGTTTTACATGTGACTTTATCTTATAATAAATCCTTCATCTTTTTCTTATATTCTTCCTTGTACATTATGACCGTTTTGTTACCTTTATCTGCCGTTGTGATTAGTATTGTGTCCTTATGTTTCTTGATCAACTTCTTTGTGTCCTCATAGATTCCTAGTATAAACCTTTCAGTTTCGTTGTTATTAAAATATCTTTTGTAGTTTGATATCCTTCCAGCTATTTTTGATCTAGTTATTTCCTTTTCAGTTTCGTCTTTAATCGTTTGCACCCATTGTCCAATGTCAGCTATAAGTGGAATTGCAGCAGAATAGTTCCTACTAATCGGTAGCGCAACTGTTTACCCATAGATAGGAGCCATTTGCTTTCTTTATTGAACTCTACATCAGTTTTATTAATAGACCAGTCCTCGTTGAATTGAAGATTTAATTTAATAAATTTTTCAATTTTCAGCTTATTAATTTTGGATAAGTGTATTTTCTATGTTTTCAATTTGATATTTTTGTATCTATTCCATTGTTCGTTTTTGATTTGTAAAAGTTCTGTTTCATCCAGTGTATTTGTCATCTCTATCTGTAACTGTTCAATCTCTGCTTTTGTTGATGTGATGTTTGTGTGTGTTTCTGATTTCTAGGTTTAAGAGTTTATATTTTTCTAATTTCCCTGCTTCTTTTTGTGTTTGTTCTAGTATGAATAATTTCTTTGTTTGAATTGTTGAGTGTTTGATGTGTGATGGGAGTTATATTAACTTCAATTTTGTGCGGGCTAATTTGGTCAACTTTTTATTGAAATGAAACTAATTTATTTCATTTTTTACCCAACGTTTCTCTGGCTTGTTTCCCGCTTCTCCAGGGTTCTGTTTATTTGAAAATCCTACCAAATAAATTTTTCAATTACAAATACGTTGTTGTTCTAACACAGTATTAATTCTACTTACAATTAGTTTGCATTACAGCTGTCATTATTACTTATTATTATAAAAAGCTGGAAATCACTCACAATTAAGTATAATTAAAATAAATAATAATAACATTTTGGTTCCCAAGTTATCAGGCTGAAATAGGATAAATAGTGGCTGTAAAGTCAACAATTGTGAAAAGTATCTTTAGAAAAACACGCGTACCTTTTTATCATATTGAGAATACCAAAATATTTTTATAGCATATGATTGCTGACTTCATTTGGGAATATTTGTGTCAGAAACATTTCAGAATCCTGAACAGAGAAAGTTTAAATATAAGCAATTGCAACCGCGAATTTTGTATTTTTCAACAATTGCGGCGATTGAACTGGGATATCGTCCTGGCTCAAGACCATTTTGCATCTATATTTAATAGAATGTAAATTTATTTACAAATGGCATGGTGACATTTATTACTTGGCTGCAGACTACCACGATCATGATTTCGACCATGTTAAAAGTCTTTTCAAGTGGCTTCGCAGCGACTTTTCAACATCAAACCCGGACTCTATAAGGAGATGACTCTCACAAACGAACGAGAAGCACAACTCACTTACCGAATTTGCGTTTAAAAAATCGCACCAAGTAATAAAGTACACATGCCATCTTACAAGCATCTCATTGAGTTGCATATGTAAGTATGTGTAATGCAGGTATAGCGATTTTCGCGACTGACTACATATATGTATGTTACCAGCGACATTGGTTCTTAATACACAAACAAAAATTCAGTCGAATCCGTTGGCTAGATCGCGAGAAAATCAAAAAACAAAAATGTCATGCATGAAAATCATTTATTTCCGCTAAAATGAAAATTTTCCAAAAATATCCAATTTGTATTTTTGGTTTACCGTGCCCTACCGCAATATCCACTTTTTGTAAAAAATTTGGAAAAACGGATAAAAATGATACCATACAGATGAAGCTGGAATCTTTAAATTCGCTGTGTACATCCCAGAAAATGCGTTTTCTACACAATATTGCCAACATTTCATAAAACAACGTTATCGAGTTTACAATAAGTCTTATTTATGTATTTGAGCATTAATGGATACGTGCTTATTTCAAAATTCATAGTGCTCAATTTTAAACGTGCAAAAGTGGCTATGAACCATAAAACCGCGAATAGTAGGAAATTTCGTAAACTTTTTAATCGTAGCAATTAGTAATCCTCTTTAGATTAAACTGTAGAAATATTATTCATAATTACTTTTAAAATTAAGGAGTAAATTAGTTTTTTCGCTCTCCTGAAAAATTGTGGTTTTGTTCATAGCCACTTATGAATATAAGCCCTTGATATCAGAAATATTATTTCAATACTTTAAACACTTTCGCAAATCCTCCTTTGAAATATTCTGTTTTTATTATCTTAAAATCGAAATTAAAACGGTTAGTGAAAAATCCGAAATCGATTTTAAATCCTGCGTACCATACCATATAAAACAGAAATTTTCAAAAAAATTAGTCTAAATATTAGGAAGTATTTTCAGTCCGTGTTAGGGTAAATTTTTCCCTCTGGGCCAATTTGCCCAGTTTCAATCCTAACCGATCTGCAACCATAAGACACATTAAGGACAATGTGAACCTCCTAGCTCATTTCGTTCGACAGCTAGCGTACTTTCAGCAGACAGAAGGACATGAGAATATCATCTTAGAATTTTAACACGACTCAGAATATATACTCTACTTCATGAACTCTCCGATTAAAGATTAACTCAACTTTTGATAGAATTCACGCACAAGGTCACAATCCATGGAGGAAACCAACTCATGACACGCGTATTGAGGACTACATTTTAGATATTCAGATTGAAACCCTTAGTGAAAATGGATATACACAACTACAAGACGTGTATACTTTATAAACGACACACCCAAACTCAGATTATGTCATCTCTTCTTCCAGATCGTATTATGTCATCTCGACCCTACAACAACACAGGAGTCGAGCTTGCCTTATTACAAAAGGATATGTATGCATATTTGTCTGTTTTGCCACAAAGGCCATACACCTGGAAGCCACAAGTGATTTGTCGACCCAATCTTTCCTCGCGGTCCTTACGCGGTTTATCGACCGACGAGGTTGTTCCGCCAGGATATACTGGCGCAATGGCACAAATTTCGTGGGAGCAGTTGAAATGATGCGAACATACCGACTCGAGTTCCTCAAGACTCTTTAACGTAACGCCATTCGACAGAATGCACATCACGAACTTGAGTGGAAATTCATACCTCCAGGCGCACCTCATATGGGTGGTCTTTGGGAGGCGGGCGTAAAATCATTCAAAACACATTTGAGAAAATTAATACCAAAAAGTAAAAACGGCGTTAAGTTCACCATGAATTGCATTCCACGATTTTCGTAGAAGTACATTATTACAGGAAAATGCCAATTTTTTAATATAGCCAACCAAAACAAATACAAATATTGAAAAAATTATTTTATAAATTAATGTAATATATTTATTATTGAAAGCACGCTTAAGTCAAGGCTGCCAATATGTTTATACTATATATCACAATAATACTTCAAGTCAATTCAAAAACTAAATATTCTTATTTTTACATCTTCAAAAAAATTATTGGTAGAAATGGGTGCTACTCTTGGTTGTATTTCCATTCTATTTTAAGTCCAAAAGTACAAATTTTTAAATTATCTCACGTACACAGTGCAGGATAACCTAACTTCATGATTCAACCAATTTTTGTCCACAAAATAAAAAGTACGAATTCGGAAAATTCTTTTTATTTTGCTTGTTTATGCAGTTAGAGGAATGTACCTACCTCCATGAACCTAGCTGCGGCCATTTGGTTGGTAACATTTCTATATTACCCCCTTAACAGTACGACTTTCTAAAATCTCTTTATTTTACGTGTCTACCCAATTAGATGGATGTACACACCAAATTTCATCATTCTAGCTGTAGCCGTTTAGTTGGTACTATTTTTTCTCTCTGTGCCCATTGTATCCCTTGAAAGTACGAATTTGGAAAACTTCTTTTTTTTTGTGTCTACGCAGTCTGAATTTCATGACTCGAGCTGCGGTCATTTGGTTGGTACTATGTTTCCTTCCCCCTTTCCTATTTTATCTCCAAAATGTAAAAATTTCGAAAGATCCATTTAGTTTACGTGTCTATGCAATCGGAGGAATCTATACACCGAATTTCATTATGCAGCCGTTTGGTTGGTACCATTTTTATCCCTCTATTTCCATTTTATCCCTTAAAAGTATGAATTTGGAAAAAAATACTTTTATATTATGTTTCTACTCAATTAGCTGAATGTACACACCGAATTTTATGTTTCTAGCTGCTATCGTTTGATAGGTAACATTTGTATCCCTTTTGCCTCATTTCACCCTATGAATATGAATCACTTTATACTGCACGTTTTTGTTGTAGGCGTACCCAATATCAAGTAAGTACAAGCAGACGTATTGAAACAACATGATTAAATACTCTAAAATATTAGGGGTTATTATGGGTATTTTTAGTCCTTGTGAGGGAAAATTTTTTCCCTTTGGACCGATTCAAACCCAACCGATTTACGACTATAAGACGCATTTATGGAAAATTTGGACGTCCTACATCCTTTCGTTTAGATGCTAGCATGCTTTCAACAGTCGGACGGGCATAGCTTGATCGTCTTAGAATTTTATGACGATCAAGAATATATATACTTTATAGGGTCTCATGTCGATATTTCAAGGTGTTACAAACGGAATGACAAAGCCCATCCTGGGGATGGAGGAGGGTATACAAATTAATTTCACCTTTGAGGAGCTCTCAACTATCTTAGCCCGTATTAAGGGTTGTTTGAACTCGAGACCCTTGAGCGCTGCTAGCGACGACCCTGGTGATTTGCCCCCTTTAACTCCTGGACACTTTCTTAATGAGACTCCCATGCTAAATCGGACATAGTAGATGACGATTAAACTTACGTTAATAGATGGTAACGTCTGAAAATCATTTCCCAGTATTTTTGCTAGCGCTGGAAGTAAAATATTTGAATGAACTCCACCGTATAACAAAATGTAAGTACCAAAGGAAAAATGTTAAACGATAATGATCTCGTCATAATGTAACGACCCGCTTAACTTCAGACCCTATCCTCTCAAGGCCAACGCTACCTATCGTTCCGGCTGTGCTCAGGGCTACTGGGGGTGTTCTTGCCAGAAAGGATTGGGTTAGGTCAGTCACTGTAAAAATAATTTTTAGGTAGCAATGTATAAAAACACTGTCGGTTCAGTGTTTAAATTATATCATAAAGGAATGACAAGACAGAATAATTGGGAAGACGTAAGGATGTAGTTATTCATCCCAAGTGGCAATCCCCGCCCAACCATGCCGACTTCATGCTATAATCATGTCAGGCCACTTAAATTTAGATTATGCCTTCAATTTCGTGGAAAGAAAAAAATTTTACGCTAACATTATTATAATTTATTACATCATATTAACTAAGTATAGAGAACTAAGAACAAATCTTACGTTAAACTCAATCGAAAAGTGTGATGCCGATATATTAATACGTTAAAACAAATTACCAAATTCTAACTGAAACATATGATGTTTTAATCCGCGGGTGTATTAGGAAGTTTTTTTGTTATTTAAAAAGAAATAGTGTTTAATTACAAATGTTGTCATTCTCAACTTCCACCTTTTCTTGGTGTGCGGCCTACGGTCAAATGGCATTCCTTTATTTATTCCCCTACGTTAGATTTTGTCTACTACTTTCTTCATACGACTTTGTGATATTACGCACAAAAAGAGTAGTAACACCTTCTAACGAGTAGCGAATGCACTGAGAGCCGCCTTTCTCCATCTAAGCTTTGCTCTAGTTTACTCGTTATCTTGTAAATCTCTGGTTCATTGGATTTCGTCCAGACAACACCCTCACAAACTTTTGTACAAAAGGTAATATTGTTTACGACAATAAATTGAGTTTTATTTGAAAATACAAAATTTTCGTATTTTTATTTATTTTCATCCTTGCTACGCAAACATTGGTCCACACGAGCCGGAAACTTGCTTCCAGCAATTAATTGGTTTTTTATATTTTTCTTCAAAAGGCAAATCTGACTCCGTCAGCAACAACAACACCCACATAAATCAGCCATCTTCTTTCGCCCATCTTCATAATATATATTATTAACAAAAGGTGCGTATTGTCAGTTTTATTTAAAAGTGAGCATATCGCGTTTTGTTTGTTTATAAAGAAATATATTTCCGAACAAATAATAATAAAACGGTCGTTTTACAACATCGGTACCGCGTCGGTTTGTGTCTTTGTGTGATTCTCATACATCCAGACGGACGGACATACATCCGTACATTAGAACATATTTTCGTTACGCGAAAATAAAGATAAATATTAAAATATTGCCTACACATATTCAAAATATTTATCAGTGAGTGAAATAAGAGAAAAGTGTGCTGTAAATAATTATTGAAACAGATAAATAAAGTGCTGGGTTTTCAACGTTGATCGGTGGTTGTTTTTTTGCAACAACAAAACATATGTATGCAAACGATTAATTGCATTACTCTCGGTTAAAAGAAGAATAAACAAAACAACAACAACATACATTTGCTTCCCTGCCGTCAAATGAGTAGCTAACTACAAAAAACACCAACTTTAAGTTAGCTTGTATAGACTAACTTAAAGCCAACTACTACGCAATGCAAAATTTACATCAAAAAAAGTGTATACAAACACTTCGCATTATTTTTTAAATTACATTTTGAGAACCAAGTCGATTGGCAAACAAACGGCTCCAAAACACTCAAAAGATTTAATTTATTTAGGACCATTATTACAATTTATGGAGTAGATATTGGTAATCGGTTATGGCCAGGCTATAGTATAATTAAATAAATAAATAACATTTTTCGATTATTTTGGACTTACTTACAAATTTGTGTTTGTAACAATCGCCCTTAATATCGATTTTATATATTAACATACGAAGGTATATATTAACTAACATATAAAAACTAAATATTTTTTTATTATTAACTTTTGTATTTTTTAATAAAATAATTTTTAATAATGTCGACAAATATCGGCTTCAGCAAATTAAATCAGCCAACGGCCACCGACGCCGTCCAATTTTAAACGCCGTTGACTTTAGTTACCGTCTTAGACATTTGATTAGTAAACAAACCCGCGTGTCGTCTTTTCGCTTAAAAATTGTTTGTTAAAATTGTTGTGGTATAAAGTGTTTTTAGAATTAAAATAAATTTAATATTATTGTGTGTGGTTGGTTGAATATTTATTACAAAACAAACATGAAAGGTGCAAGTAAAAGACATATGAGGAGGCTTTTTAAAAAAGAAAGAATTTTGTATTCCACAAAACTAATTCCGTGCAATGTTGCAGATTCAGAATCGATAAGCCCATCTGTTGACTTAGCAAGTACAAGTCAACCTGTTAGTCAGATTGATAGTGCTGATAATATTAAATCAACAAATGTACAAAATATTTATGTAAATTGTTTGTGTTATATTGACGTTGAAGTGATTTTATTTTAATTTTTTATTTTTATATGAATAAATTTTTGTTTTATTAAAATATAAATTTTCAAACCCCATTTTATTTTAGCAAGTTACAAATAGTGATTTTAAAGCCAACGTGTAAACAACTAACTTTTCGTTGACTGAAATTTAACTAACTTATAGTTAGTTTAAAAAAATGAACTTAAAGCTTGTTTAAATAAGTATGTTTATAGCTAGCTACAATAAGTTAACTTTAAGTTAATGGCTAGGTAACTAACTTTAAAGTTAATTGAAAGTAGTGCAGAGTCGGACAATTGACTACTTCCTAGGACATCGCTATGTTAAAATAGTTAGTTAATTGCATATAAAAGTAATCCAAGTGTCAACCACCACTACTTGAGAAATAGTTAGCTTTAATTTAGTTTAAAGTTAACTGAATGTACGACAGGGTTACCATACGGCTCGAAGTTGCAAAACAACATCATCATACCCAACGGGCAGCGTATGAAAGAGTACATACGTACGTCAATACACACACAGCCATACATATATTTTCTCTTATTTATTAGCGCGGGTCGTTCTAGGTGAGATTTGAAATTTATTAGCGTGGGTCGTTCTTGGTGACATTTGAAATTTTTTATCGATTTTTTTTTTGTATCGTATCTCGGGTAGTATTATTGTTGGACTATCCGGATATAGTAAAAATTTTGGTTTCGCGACACCGTGTACCCTACAGTCGGTCTTCTACACTGTCAGAAAAATATTTTAAAAAATTTTCGGTTTTCGGTTTATTTTTGATTTGTTGTTTTTGCTTTTTGCTTGATACGAGCGTACATTTATTGCGTGCATCATACAGTCCGTGCACCCTACTCTCGGTCAAGTGAACATACATAGGAATTTATATTTTTTTCGATTTTTTCCATTGACTTTCTTTTACAGAGAAATATTTTGGGGCATTTTCGTGCTTCTCAATAAAATTTCGTGTATTTTTCGATACACTGTGAAAAAAATCTGTGAGGTTTAATAATTTTTAATTAAAATTTTGGTTAAATTTAATAGCAATTTGGCCAAAGTTCGTGACTGAACTAATTTTCGTGTATTTTTCGATACATTTTGCGGAAATTTGGTTGGGCGTGTTCGAATTAACTCGTTTTTTAGTATTTTTAACTGATTTGGGAAGATTTCAAGCTCAGCTTTGATAATTCAGTGTATTTTTCGATACATTGGACTATTTTTGGGGTTTCGTTCTACCTTATTGCTAGACATTTTTCATTCATTTAGCATTTTCGTGCTTTTTCAAAATAATCAGGGTATTTTTCGGTACACTGTGAATGTTTTTGGATTTCTTTCTGAAATATTTTTTGGATAACTTTGAATAGTTTTCATTCATTTGGCACTTACGTGTAGTTTCCTGGTATTTTTTAATACATTTAGCAAAGTTTTTACTTTTTTGGGATTTTACTTAATTCTCGCTTGGTTCAATATGCCTCTCACTCCACTCGACTTCTTTATCAGAGCAACTGATGCTTTGGTAAAATTTGATGCGAACTTCAGTACCCTACGGGATGAAGACCTCGACATATATTCCCTTGAAATACAGGGTTCAGAAGCGAGAACATTATGGAGTAATGTTAAGGACAGGTACGATAAGTGTCTTAGTCATCTCCAAACTGCTCAGGATGCGGAGAAGGAGGACATAGATTCTGCTGACAGCAAATATGATGTAGCGTATAGGGCATTTGTACGTGTCCTCGCTGCTATTAATAGGAAATTGGATGAACTTCGAGCTCCGCTGAAGTCATCCCCTCCGACTCCGCCCCGTACTTCTACGGATACATATACGATAGATCATTTGGATTCTCCTTCTGATCGATCAGAATCTATAAGGGAGCAGCAGGGGCAATGTGGGGGCTTCAACAGTATGGCTCACGGCCTTTCGTTGCCGCCATGCGATACTGACGTATTCCATGGCGATTTCCTCTCATGGCCTACATTTAGGGATCTGTTTTCAGCGGTATACATTAATAAATCCCACTTAAGTGACATTGAACGGCTATGTCATTTGAACAGGAAAACGAGCGGTGAGGCTCGCGAAATTGTATCCAAATTTCCACTCACCCATCGCAGTTTTATTCTAGCCTGGAAAGCCTTGAAAGATGTGTATGATAACACTCGCATCTTGGTGAACAACCAGCTCAAGATGCTTTTTGATCTTCCGATCCTTGATAGCGAAAGTAGCTTAGGTTTGAAAAATTTGCAACGCGGAATAAATGGATGTATTTCTGCAATGTCAATTTATGACGTAGCCACGGATAGTTACGTTACGTTATGGGAACAGAGTGTGGAGAATAAGTCGGCTTTGTCTTCGTGGAAAGATTTGGATCTCTTTCTTACGGAAAGAATACAAACTCTGACATGTCTTCGTGACATAAAGGGTATCGATTCCACGAAAAAGTCCGACGGTAGGAAGGTGGGTGCGCATTTTACGAATGCAGGCTCATCTGGATCTTCTCGTTCTCATCAGAACAAATTGTGTACATCAACTTCGTGATTGTCCACGATTTGGGGGCCTTTCGGTCTCCGACCGGTTTTACACGTCAAACGTCATCACTGCTGTGTAAATTGCTTGATGCGTGGACACGAAGCTAGGAAGTGTGGAAGTATTCACAAATGTGGAAAATGCGAGAAGAGACATCATACTCTTTTGCATCGTGATACATCGAATTCTGAGGGTTCGGCTGTTGTAGCGAATCCTGCGGGGAGTTTGGTTCCGATCACACAGCATACTAATCCTCCATTTGTGAATCCTTCGCTGCCGTCAACTTCTTCTGGAGGTTCATCTGGTGCTATAAATAGCAGGTATATCATGCTTCGCAGGATAGAACTGTGTTATTAGGGACAGCGATGGTAAATATCGTACACCAAGGTACTTCGTACCCAGCTCGGGCTCTTATCGACCCGGCGTCAGAGGCTTCGTTCATTACGGAACGATTGCAAAATCGCCTCAACATTCCGGCAAGTTCCACTCAGGCTAGAATATCGGGTGTAAATCAGTCATTCTCGGCTACTTCTCGCAAAATATGTTCGTTGTGTATAGGGTCTATTTTGGATACGGCGCTGTTGATGGAAACTAATGCCTTAGTTCTTCCGCATATTTCGGGCAACTTGCCATCTTTTTCAACGAAATCAGATGTGACTTCTCGTTTGCCAAATATTCGTTTGGCCGATACGCATATTTTTGATTGTCGACCTGTGGACTTTTTACTGGGAGCAGATCTTTATCCGAGAATTCTCTTGGAAGGAACTCTTCAAAACGTATTAGGTTCATTGATCGCGCAAAACACGGACTTTGGCTGGATCATTACTGGTCCCGCTTCTTCTTCTTACATTCGAGTTTTTTCTACCTCCATTGAGTTCGCCGAAGAAGATAATCTTAACAAGAACCTTCTTCGATTTTGGGAACTTGAGGAGACCCCGAGAAGGTCTATGTTTTCTCCTTCGGACAAATTTTGTGAAGACAATTATAAACTGACGACCCGTAGAGATTCGGAGGGGAGATATATTGTTACACTTCTCATTAAATCTGAATTCTGCGGACAACTGGACTTAGGACATTCAAGGGGAAATTGTTTACGACAATTTCTGCGCAACGAGGCCTCTCTCCTGAGAAAACCACATATCAAGACAGTATGTATTTCTGCAATGTCAATTTATGACGTAGCCACGGATAGTTCGGATCCTTTATTAGTTTTTTTGTGTATTCAGCGATTGCCCAAAAGTAGTGTTACGTTATGGGAACAGAGTGTGAAGAATAAGTCGGCTTTGTCTTCGTGGAAAGATTTGGATCTCTTTCTGACGGAAAGAATACAAACTCTGACATGTCTTCGTGACATAAAGGGTATCGATTCCACGAAAAAGTCCGACGGTAGGAAGGTGGGTGCGCATTTTACGAATGCAGGCTCATCTGGATCTTCTCGTTCTCATCAGAACAAATTGTGTATTCTCTGTCCCAGACAACTGGGACAGAGAATACATCAACTTCGTGATTGTCCACGATTTGGGGTCCTTTCGGTCTCCGACCGGTTTTACACCGTCAAACGTCATCACTGCTGTGTAATTTGCTTGATGCGTGGACACGAAGCTAGGAAGTGTGGAAGTATTCACAAATGTGGAAAATGCGAGAAGAGACATCATACTCTTTTGCATCGTGATACATCGAATTCTGAGGGTTCGGCTGTTGTAGCGAATCCTGCGGGGAGTTTGGTTCCGATCACACAGCATACTAATCCTCCATTTGTGAATCCTTCGCTGCCGTCAACTTCTTCTGGAGGTTCATCTGGTGCTATAAATAGCAGGTATATCATGCTTCGCAGGATAGAACTGTGTTATTAGGGACAGCGATGGTAAATATCGTACACCAAGGTACATCGTACCCAGCTCGGGCTCTTATCGACCCGGCGTCAGAGGCTTCGTTCATTACGGAACGATTGCAAAATCGCCTCAACATTCCGGCAAGTTCCACTCAGGCTAGAATATCGGGTGTAAATCAGTCATTCTCGGCTACTTCTCGCAAAATATGTTCGTTGTGTATAGGGTCTATTTTGGATACGGCGCTGTTGATGGAAACTAATGCCTTAGTTCTTCCGCATATTTCGGGCAACTTGCCATCTTTTTCAACGAAATCAGATGTGACTTCTCGTTTGCCAAATATTCGTTTGGCCGATACGCATATTTTTGATTGTCGACCTGTGGACTTTTTACTGGGAGCAGATCTTTATCCGAGAATTCTCTTGGAAGGAACTCTTCAAAACGTATTAGGTTCATTGATCGCGCAAAACACGGACTTTGGCTGGATCATTACTGGTCCCGCTTCTTCTTCTTACATTCGAGTTTTTTCTACCTCCATTGAGTTCGCCGAAGAAGATAATCTTAACAAGAACCTTCTTCGATTTTGGGAACTTGAGGAGACCCCGAGAAGGTCTATGTTTTCTCCTTCGGACAAATTTTGTGAAGACAATTATAAACTGACGACCCGTAGAGATTCGGAGGGGAGATATATTGTTACACTTCTCATTAAATCTGAATTCTGCGGACAACTGGACTTAGGACATTCAAGGGGAAATTGTTTACGACAATTTCTGCGCAACGAGGCCTCTCTCCTGAGAAAACCACATATCAAGACAGTATGTATTTCTGCAATGTCAATTTATGACGTAGCCACGGATAGTTCGGATCCTTTATTAGTTTTTTTGTGTATTCAGCGATTGCCCAAAAGTAGTGTTACGTTATGGGAACAGAGTGTGAAGAATAAGTCGGCTTTGTCTTCGTGGAAAGATTTGGATCTCTTTCTGACGGAAAGAATACAAACTCTGACATGTCTTCGTGACATAAAGGGTATCGATTCCACGAAAAAGTCCGACGGTAGGAAGGTGGGTGCGCATTTTACGAATGCAGGCTCATCTGGATCTTCTCGTTCTCATCAGAACAAATTGTGTATTCTCTGTCCCAGACAACTGGGACAGAGAATACATCAACTTCGTGATTGTCCACGATTTGGGGTCCTTTCGGTCTCCGACCGGTTTTACACCGTCAAACGTCATCACTGCTGTGTAAATTGCTTGATGCGTGGACACGAAGCTAGGAAGTGTGGAAGTATTCACAAATGTGGAAAATGCGAGAAGAGACATCATACTCTTTTGCATCGTGATACATCGAATTCTGAGGGTTCGGCTGTTGTAGCGAATCCTGCGGGGAGTTTGGTTCCGATCACACAGCATACTAATCCTCCATTTGTGAATCCTTCGCTGCCGTCAACTTCTTCTGGAGGTTCATCTGGTGCTATAAATAGCAGGTATATCATGCTTCGCAGGATAGAACTGTGTTATTAGGGACAGCGATGGTAAATATCGTACACCAAGGTACTTCGTACCCAGCTCGGGCTCTTATCGACCCGGCGTCAGAGGCTTCGTTCATTACGGAACGATTGCAAAATCGCCTCAACATTCCGGCCAGTTCCACTCAGGCACATATCAAGACAGTTTATGACGGGGTGGTAAGGGAATATTTGGACTTGAACCACATGAGGCCAGTTTCAGCCCCTTCTTCGGCAACCCCCACAGTATGTTACTTGCCTCATCATCCGGTAATTAACCCGGATAAAAAGACTACCAAACTTCGAGTGGTTTTTAACGCGTCAAATAAAACATCAAATGGGAAGAGTTTTAACGATATTCTTCATATAGGTCCGACCTTACAATTAGATCTAGTTCTCCTCATTCTGAGGTGGAGACTATTTAGATTCGTTTTCAACTGCGATATTACTCAGATGTACCGCCAGATTAGAGTCGATTCGGCCCATACTCCTCTGCAGAGAATACTCTTTAGAGATTCTCCTCAAAAGATTGTTCAAGATTATGAGCTGCAGACGGTAACCTTTGGAGTTAACTGTGCTCCATATCTAGCCATACGGACGTTATTACAACTGGCCGATTACTCTGAAGACGAATTTCCCCATGCTGCACACATTCTACGAAAGTGCATGTACGTTGACGACGTTTTAACGGGTTACCATGATCTGGAGACTGCATTGACCTCTCGTGATCAATTAATTTCAGCTTTGTCTTCTGCGAAATTCGAATTGAGGAAATGGACGTCGAATGACCGGACTATTTTAGAATGTTTTCCTACGGAACATTTAGTCGATGCTAAGCTTCTCACTTTCGTGGAAGCTAGTAGTTTTAAGCCTTTAGGCATTCGTTGGAATGCTCAGTTAGATGTATTCTATTTCAGTATGACTCCTCTCGAGCGAAAATCTAACTATACAAAACGGGAAGTGTTGTCCACTATTGCGAGATTGTTCGATCCTGTAGGTTGGTTAGGCCCGGTGATAGTACTGGCAAAGATAATTATGCAGCGAATTTGGCTGGACAATATTGGGTGGGATGATTCACTTCCGTCTACGACGGAACTTGAATGGCAGAGGTTTGTTGATAACTACCAGGAAGTGAATTCCATTCAGATTCCTCGGTGGGTTCGATATTCTCCCAGTTGTTCAGCTGAACTTCATGTTTTTTCTGATGCCTCAGAAAAGGCATACGCGGGTGGTCTACATTCGAATTGTAGCACCGAATGGGGATATTACTACTCATTTACTTTCGGGTAAAACGAAAGTTGCCCCACTCAAATCAATTTCTTTGCCACGTTTAGAACTTTGTGGCGCTGTGTTGGCGACCGAGTTGTTGAAAACCATAATGAGGGAAATAGATATAGATCTTCAAAGAGTTTATTGTTGGACTGATTCTACGATCGTCCTTTCTTGGCTTAGGAAAACTCCCTGCACGTGGACTACTTTTGTTGCTAATCGTGTATGCAGGATTCAGGAGAATGTAGGTGGCCGTAATTGGTATCACGTGCGGTCTGAGGATAACCCTGCTGATCTAGGTAGCCGCGGGCTTTCGCCTGCAGAGCTAGCCACGTCTCAGATTTGGTGGCATGGACCACAATGGCTCCGCTTAGATAGCGCTCAATGGGATATTAGGGATTTAGCTCCTCTCGACACCGATATTTAATTACGTGCTGTCAAGAGTCATGCATCGTTCTTTACGAACTATGAGGATATCCTTGAAAGATTTTCGTCTTGGGATAGAGCTTTACGTGTTGTGGCATATATCTTTCGATATTTTTATAGAACTCATCCTTCTCATAGGGGTCATAATCTTTTCCGAGATTCGACTATTTCGAGTTCTGAGCTGAAAGCCGTCAGGCTACGTCTGGCTTCACTGGCTCAGAAGGCATTATTCGCGGATGAATATGATTGTTTGCTGCAAAAAAGACCATTAGATCGTAAGAGTTCGCTCTTGCCGCTAAATCCATTCCTGGATGAAGCGGGGGTCATGCGGCTACACGGGAGACTGGTTAGATCGCCCAGTCTGTCATATTCCGAGCAACATCCAATTATTTTGCCTTATGCTAGTAGATTTACTCAGCTCTTAGTACAGTTTGTTCATGTGATAACTATTCATGGTGGAAACCAATTAATGCCTCGCATTCTGCGTATTGAATATTGGATTCCACGTCTGACTTCTTTAGTCAGAACGACCATCAATCGTTGCAAACGCTGCTGGCTAGACAGAAGACGATCTTGCACTCAAATTATGGCCGCTCTTCCTCCGGAGAGAACTGTTATCACAAGGCCCTTTGTCACTACTGGCGTAGATTTTGCGGGTCCTTTCGAAGTTAAATCTTTTACTGGTAGGGCATGTAGAATAACAAAAGGTTACGTTTGCGTCTTCGTTTGCTTTTCTACGAAAGCAATACACCTCGAGGCTACTTTAGATTTGTCAACGACAACCTTTTTAGCCGCATTTCATAGATTTATTTCTCGTCGTGGTTGTCCAAAATCCATATTTTCGGATAACGGCACTAATTTCGTTGGTGCTTCTAGGGAATTGGAACGGGATTTCAAGTGTGTGCTTCGTGAGAGTCGAGATCAGGTTTGTTCCGCATTCCAGTATCAAGAACTTTCATGGCAGTTCATTTCTGCCGGAGCCCCTCATATGGGTGGGCTTTGGGAAGCTGCGGTGAAAAGCTTTAAGCTGCATTTCCGCAAGCAAGCACAAAACTTCAAATATACGTTTGAAGAATTTTCAACGGTTCTTTCCAGAATCGAAGCTTGTTTAAATTCCCGTCTTCTGTGTCCTATGTCTGACAATCCACATGATCCGGTGGCGCTTACGCCGGGTCACTTTCTGATAGGGTCGCCGATCCTGGCTCCACCGGAGCCGGTCATAGAAGAAGCGCCATTGCACATCGTGAATCGATTTAGGAAAATTAAGGCTTTAACTCAGCAATTCTGCCTACGGTGGAAAGATGAGTATCTGAAAAGTTTGCATAAAAGATATAAATGGAAATTTCCGCAGCGCGATGTTCAAATAGGCGATTTAGTTGTTATTCGAGACGAACAACTGCCTCCCACTTCGTGGAAATTAGGTCGGGTAAATAACGTCCATCCGGGTATCGACGGTCGCGTTAGAGTCGCGGATATTCGAACGGGAAACAGTGTTGTAAGACGACCTATAGTAAAGCTGGTCACTTTGACCCAGTAATTTAAAGCGTTTTCGTTATACTATCGCGCCATTTCTATTTTCGTAGAACAATGGAAAGCATCCGATCGATATTTGTGTCCCTCCCTGACTCCGAGGATGACGTCCCCATGTCTGACGAGGAAAAAGGCTCCGCCGAAGTTCAGTTAGACGTGGTAACGGCTCCGAATGAGTCTGTTCCAGCTGTCGAGCAGGCCCCTGACGTCGCGCCCTTTCAGGGTGTCGTACCGGCGCTCTCAGTTGTCCCGCCGCCGGGGGTTGATTCAGCTCCTGCTGATGTCACGGCGTCTAACGTTCTCGAACGTAACGGGCTCGAATAGTCGACGTCTATGGTGTGGTCAGCAGTACTTATGGTCTCTACGAGCTGTGGTACTACGAATCTGGGCTCTACGAGCTATATAGGGTTTTTGTTAATAAGTATGTAAGAAAAATTAAATCGAAAATAAATGCACATAAAACTGACAACTACCCCTTTTATTTGCCTTATCAATAAGTGTATATACATATTTATATTACATTATTGAAATTGTTTAACTTTCTTTACAACATGGCGGGATGTTGCAAGGCGGGCGGCAATGTTTAATTACAAATGTTTTGTTGAGAATGACAACTTCCACCTTTTCTTGGTGTGCGGTCTACGGTTAAATGGCATTCCTTTATTTATTCCCCTACGTTAGATTTTGTCTACTACTTTCTTCATACGACTTTGTGATATTACGCACAAAAAGAGTAGTAACACCTTCTAACGAGTAGCGAATGCACTGAGAGCCGCCTTTCTCCATCTAAGCTTTGCTCTAGTTTACTCGTTATCTTGTAAATCTCTGGTTCATTGGATTTCGTCCAGACAACACCCTCACAAACTTTTGTACAAAAGGTAATATTGTTTACGACAATAAATTGAGTTTTATTTGAAAATACAAAATTTTCGTATTTTTATTTATTTTCATCCTTGCTACGCAAACAAATAGATTAATCAGATATTTTTAACTCATTTAACGTAAAAAACAGAATCTCCCAACACAGTTTGATGTAATTGCGAATACACACTCATATACTAAAGATTTTTTTATTTAATACTTACGGTTTACATCATCAATCGCCGACAAGCGCTTGTTGACAGGATCTTAAACCTTGCAAATGTTGAATTTTTTTTAACAAAATGGGTTGAGAAATTCGTCTTTAAATAACTCTTATGTGGTAAATTAAGTTCTATTGGATTCAACAAACAAAATCTTAGAAAATGTTATTCAGCATTCGCCCAAAAAAATTATGCCGCGTCATCTAAGTATATGTAAGTTATCCGGCAATTATTACTAATGCTGTGGTATGGTATATTTCGGCAATCGGCGGGATAATAAAATTCATCGCTCTCTTAACGCACGTTTAGGTTCTAGCCATTACTCCACCACAATTTGTTGGGAGAACATCTTTCCAACAAATGAATTGCTATATAAAAATGTTTTCATTTGTTTTAATATTCGTGGTGTTTGGTATTTATATTCGTCCATAAATATTCAAAATATCCCTTGGATGTCCTGTACTTGCAACAAATAAAGGAATGGCTGTGGGATTTAAAACACGTTTGCTGTGATTCGTTCAAAGTCGAGCCAATCCTTTTCACCATGGATCCAATATATATATATATAGATTTTTCCCTCGAAATAAAAAAACACTCCGACAATTTTGCGAACCTCTCAGTCTCGAAATATGAAAATTCTCAAACAAGAAAACAAAATTCAACATTTGTTTTCCGTTCAAAGCAATCAAAAAAAATACAGTGAAATTCATGTACAATATTCTAGACCTAGTAAACACTTTTCGTGAGAACTCACAAAATTATACAAATATTTAAAAAAATATTGTTAAGTGATACACACCTCGGTTCCCACCAATAATATCTTCTAGCTCATAGTCAGGTGCACTACGACGCAGCCTTAATCCCAACAGAAGCCAATTTAAAATTAAAGTGGTTAATCTTTGAACTATGAACAAAGTTTCGTCTTATCACTCCAACATCAAATTCGTTGTATAAATTATACATTTTCTGGTTCTTTTCATAAGCCCTCCTCATATGCCCTCTAATCATGTCTCTAACAAAAGAAAATTCGTCCTGCCGTCCTATTCTGGAGTCTGTTTCAGATAAAAGATTCAACCGTTTCAAAAGCTGGTAATCGCTTCCACGAATAATCATCGTCTGACCGAATTCGATCTGATAAGGAGTCCTTCCCACGCTCTGGTGCATGCTGTTACGCAATGAACAATTTATACTTCATAAATATACATCCCAATCCCGCTGATTATGTCTAATAAAAGATCGAAGACCCTCATTGATCACCCGATTTACGCGATCACTGGCATTGGCCTGTGGACTATATACTGCAGTTAATAAATGTCTTACACCATACTCTTCCAAAAAATTTCAAAACCCCTACTTCTGAACTGCGAGCCATTATCCGTAACTACCAGCTCGGGAACTCCATAGCAACTAAAAATGTCCGTCCGAAGATATTCTACAATTTGTTTCGTAACTAATTTCTTAAGAGGCACGAAGAAAGTAAATTTAGAAAAGTGATCCAAAATAATCAAAATTCTTATGTAACCCGTTTTAGTTCGGGGTAATGGGCCAATCAAATCCATATACAAATGTTGAAAAGGTCTCTGGGTATCTACCATCTGTCCTAATGGAGGTCTTAGCGTAGTTGTAGGGGTTTTTGAGGTTTTACATAACTCGCAACCTTGAACATATCTTCTGACATTAGACACCAATCCGGGCCAATAAAAATACCTCCTTATGCGCTCTAGTGTCCTCGCTATTCCCCCAGAATTTGGCGTGTCATGAGCCGAATGACATTTTCCTTCCGACTCATCCGAACACCCGGTTGAAAAATCTATACGCTTATATACCTGTCAATGTCCTCGCGCAATGTCGTATATGAAACACTGACGAAGGCTTCCGAATCGAGATCTATAACCGGTACACTCTCTAAACCAAAAGCTTCAAAAACATCCTCCCCATCATGTGCCCGTATAATGTATCCGGTACCACATTATATTTCCCACTGCGATGTTCAATATTAAATCTAAACCAATGCAATTTCAGTGATCGTGGTCTGCCACAACCTTGAATTCCTGTCCCTATATATATGCTCTGAATATCGCAATAGCCATCACAACCGCTAAGTTTCGAGCTACGTAATCGAATAATTCCTCTGGCTCTTATTTAGCTTGTGTGACTAAATGCTATTGGTCTTTCGATCCCGTCCCCATCAACTAGCATCACATTGTAAAACAAATGGTCGGTTATAATCTGGATGTACTAGTAAAGGAGCCGTTGTCAATTTCTCCTTCAACATCTCAAACGAGCGTTGAGCTTGATCAGTCCAAACAAACGTTCTCTTTTTAGACAAAAGCTCAGTCAACGGAAAACTTATCGACGAATATTCGTGTATAAATCTGCGGTACCACCCCGCCATACCTAGAAATCTACGGTCCTGCTTAATCGATTTCGGAACCGGCAAATTATTTACATCCCTTACCTTGTCCTCGTCTACCTGTAGAGTACCATTTCCTACTACGTAACCTAAATATTTCACTTTATTCAAAGCGAAGCTACTCTTCTTTACGTTTCTCGTCAGACCAGCCTTACGCAAGTGTGTCGCCACCTCCAACAAATAAGTAAGATGGTCGTCGAAATTCCTGGACACAACCAGCACAACCGTAACAGAAAATTCGCCGAGATTCCATACAATCATCATAGATATGTCCGACCTACTCACAATTCCAACACCTTACTACGTCAGACGGCACAAACGTCATCCTCCAACAATTCCGACCCTTCATCTCCCTGGGCAATGTCAGATATCCGAACCCGATATTGTCTCCCTAAGGATCACTTCCCGCATAAACTTCTCATGTTTACGTACTTACTTACGGAGCTGAGACATGCTATCGATCTGAACATGTAGAAGTTCATGTCTGATTTCCGATCTTAGATTGCGGATGATCGTCTCACACAGCTCATTCTCATTCATAGGATTCCTAAGTTGATCCGTCAAAGCCGTGATAACCTCTGAATATTCCATAAAGGACTCATTTTGCTTCTGTCTACGATTCCGAATCTCATCAAGAATGTCAAAATCGCCATAGTCTTTATATTGATTTTTCAAAGCCGTCGTCAAAGAGTACCAGTTGTTGTCATTTGTCTGTCGGTGGTATCTCCAGTACCATTGAAGAGCTTTAGCGTCGAATATACACAAAATCTCAAAATCTCCCCTCAAAGTATTTTTGGTTAAAATACCAACACGGTATATGAACTCGTCCACTTTTATATCATTGGTGCTACCAGTAAATGTCCAATTACGAATTATATTAAGAATTCTTCTGACCTAGAGGATTCGTTCGGTGTCCCAATTAGTATTAGTCACACTAATATTCTGAACCATTGTCCTCAGTTCAGTCGATATTATACTAGTCAATTCCTCCCTAAGACTAATAATAGATGCACTAATCATGGATTGAACTCTGTCAACCGCTGCATTAGTGCGTTCTATATCTTCACTTCCTCCAGCTCTGGCCCTCTGGGACCTTGTCACCATCCCTGGTCTAATCGGTATTCTACTCGAATTCGACTCAGCGACATTCTCCACATGGCCGTCCCTATTTGGCTCTCCAAATTTCGTTAATTCTTTCAACATTCATTTTTGGACATCCACACAAAACCAATGTAATGGTTGACAATTGTTAAAATCCTTTGTAAAGATAGTTTGCAATATTACGTATATAGGTATAAAATCAAATTTTTCCACTACTCTTGAAGGCACACATTCAATAAAAACTATATCCTATATATATTTGTAAAGATAATATTGCAATATTACGTATATAGGTATAAAATCAAAATTTTCCACTACTCTTGAAGGCACACATTCAATAAAAACTATATCCATCAACATCTTCCTTTATGATACCAATTTCGTGAATAATAAATAGAATTTGTAAAGTTCGATTCCGTTTGAGAGCTTGATAACAAAAGAATCCGTCACCATTAATCTCAATCAAACGGACCCAGAACTGAATTTTTGAAAACAAAAAAAATCCAAACAACCAGCAAGGATAATAGATGCACTAATCATGGATTGAACTCTGTCAACCGCTGCATTAGTGCGTTCTATATCTTCACTTCCTCCAGCTCTGGCCCTCTGGGACCTTGTCACCATCCCTGGTCTAATCGGTATTCTACTCGAATTCGACTCAGCGACATTCTCCACATGGCCGTCCCTGTTTGGCTCTCCAAATTTCGTTAATTCTTTCAACATTCATTTTTGGACATCCACACAAAACCAATGTAATGGTTGACAATTGTTAAAATCCTTTGTAAAGATAGTTTGCAATATTACGTATATAGGTATAAAATCAAATTTTTCCACTACTCTTGAAGGCACACATTCAATAAAAACTATATCCTATATATATTTGTAAAGATAATATTGCAATATAACGTATATAGGTATAAAATCAAAATTTTCCACTACTCTTGAAGGCACACATTCAATAAAAACTATATCCATCAACATCTTTCTTTATGATACCAATTTCGTGAATAATAAATAGAATTTGTAAAGTTCGATTCCGTTTGAGAGCTTGATAACAAAAGAATCCGTCACCATTAATCTCAATCAAACGGACCCAGAACTGAATTTTTGAAAACAAAAAAAATCCAAACAACCAGCAAGGATACTGGTGAGTAAAATCACGATAAATGCCACGATCAAAAGTCGCAACCCAGCATACCCCTTTGAGATAATCTATACTCAGATTCCTCATTTGGTAATTATTTCGTCATAATGTAATCAAAATAGAAAGTCCATCAGTAAACTTTCTGATAAAAGAAAAACACCAAATAGATTCTGTCGATGCCGATATATGTATTAATAAAAGGGGACATCAGCACTATGTAAGAGAATTTCTCTAGTAATTCATATTATTGGATTTATGCCGATGTTGCCCCACGTTGGGCGTCATAATATTTATGTAACGACCCGCTTCACTTCAGACCCTATCCTCTCAAGGTACCTATCGTTCTGGCTGTGCTCAGGGCTACTGGGGTGTTCTTGGCAGAATGCATTCGTCTAGGTCAGTCACAGTAAAAAATTATTTTAGGTAGCATTGTATAAAAACACGGAACCGACAGCTAAATTATATCATAAAGGAATGACAAGACAGAATAATTGAGAAGACTTAAAGATGTAGTTATTCATCCCAAGTTGCAATCCCCGCCCAACCATGCCGACTTCTTGCTATAATCATGTCAGACCACTTAAATTTAGATTATACCTTCAATTTCGTGGAAATAAAAAATGTTTACGCTAACATAAGTTTAAAGAACTAAGAACAAAACCTACGTTAAACTGAATCGAAAAGTGTGATGGCGATATATTAATACGTTAAAACAAAGTACCAAATTCTAACTGAAACATATGATGTTTTAATCCGCGGGTGTATTAGGAAGTTTTTTTGTTATTTAAAAAGAAATAGATTAATCAAATATTTTTAACTCATTTAACGTAAAAAACAGAATCTCCCAACACAGTTTGATGTAATTGCGAATACACTCTCATATACTAAAGATTTTTTTATTTAATACTTACTTCCTCGCCGACAAGCGCTTGTTGACAGGATCTTAAACCTTGCAAATGTTGATTTTCTTTAACAAAATGGGTTGAGAAATTCGTCTTTAAATAACTCTTATGTGGTAAATTAAGTTCTATTGGATTCAACAAACAAAATCTTAGAAAATGTTATGCAGCATTCGCCCAAAAAACTAATGATGTGGTATAGTATATCTCGGCAATTCATCGTATTCTTAACGCAAGATTAGGCCCTAGCAATTACTCCACCTAAATTTGTTGGGAGAACATCTTTCCAATAAATGAGTTGTATCAAAAGATTTTCGTCGGTTTTAATATTCGTGGTTTTTGGTTTAATATTCGGAGGTCCTGTACTTGCAACAAATAAGGGAATGGCTGTGGCATTCAAAAGGCGTTTGCCGTGATTCGTTCAAAGTCGAGCCAATCCTTTTCACCAATGGATATATATACAGATTTTTTCCTCGAAATAAAAAAACACTCCGACAATTTTTCGAACCTCTCAATCTCAAAATTTTAAATTGAATTCCCGAAATATGAAAATTCTCATATAAGAAAACAAAATTCAACATTTGTTTTCCGTTCAATGCAATAAAAAACTAGTGAAATTCATGTACAGTATTCTAGATCTATTAAAAACTTTTTGTGATAACTCACAATAATCAAGGACGTATAGTAAAAACGTATCCTGAAAAAGTCCCACGGAATAATTAGTCAACCCATTCCCAAAGTTGTCAAACTATTTTCCGATTGACTAGATCCTAGTTTAATTTTCAAAAGAACACACATTCTTATTTCATTGTTTTCTAGTTATGGCTCCATATCTACACCGAGAGGGCCGGCAACATAAGTGGCGCCCTGAGCAAAACGAAAGACCAGCCCCAAACAACGAACGACGTATACGTCGTCTCTGCAAAGGGCAGCCGGCACCGGTATACAGATGGGCAATGGTATTTGTGCCGACTGCTATGGTCAGTAGAGCTGCGGACACAGGTACACTTGATCAACCATGGGTGGTCTGTCTGGTTATTTAGTTCTATGTCCTGGTTATGTGTCTTATTCGAATTCTCGGCTGTCCGTTCTATCTCCAGCGGACATCCGTCATGTCGTTTCCCTGGTTTTTTAGGCCACATTTCGGACATGTTGGTGTGTACGTGTTGGACAGCCCACATCCGTAACAGAAAATTCGCCGAGATTCCATACAATCACCATAGATATGTCCGACCTTCTCACAATTCCAACACCTTACTACGTCAGACGGCACAAACGTCATCCTCCATCAATTCCGACCCTTCATGCCCTGGGCAATGTCAGATATCCGAACTCTACCCGATATTGTCTCCCTAAGGATCACTTCCCGCATAAACTTCTCATGTTTACATACTTCCTTACGGAGCTGAGACATGCAATCGATCTGAACATGTAGAAGTTCATGTCTGATTTCCGATCTTAGATTCCGAATGACCGCCTCACACAGCTCATTCTCATTCATAGAATTCCTACGTTGATCCGTCAAAGCCGTGATAACCTCTAAATATTCCATAACGGACTCATTTTGCTTCTGTCTACGATTCCGAATCTCATCAAGAATATCAAAACCGCCATAGTCTTCTTTATATTGAGTTTTCAAAGCCGTCGTCAAAGAGTATCAGTTGATGTCATTTGTCTGTCGGTGGTATCTCCAGTACCATTGAAGAGCTTTACCTTCGAATATACTGTGTGCATACCTAAACAAAATCTCAAAATCTCCCCTCAAAGTATTTTTGGTTAAATTACCAACACGGTAAATGAATTCGTCCACTTTTATGTCATTGGTGCTACCAGTAAAGCTCAATTTCCAATTACGAATTATATTAAGAGCCTCCTCAGTGATCTGAACTACGAGGTTCTTCTGACCTAGGGGATTCGTTCGGTGTCCGAATATTAGCATGAGTCACACTAATATTCTGAACCATTGTCCTCAGTTCAGTCGATATTACACTAGTCAATTCCTCCCTAAGACTATTAATAGATACACTAATCATGGATTGAACTATGTCAACCTCTGCATTGGTGCGTTCTATATCTTAACTTCCACTAGCTCTGGCCCTCTGGGACCTTGTCTCCATCCCTGTTCTAATCGGTATTCTACTCGAATTCGACTCAGCGACATGGCCGTCCCTGTTTGGCTCTCCCAAATCTATATCACCTAAATATTCGATAATTCTTCCAACATTCATTTTTGGACATCCACACAAAACCAATGTACCAATGCGGCGCTATGCAGTTAGCCAGTCCTCGGTGCTCGTTAGCCAGTCCTCTCCAATGTCGAGGATAGCGACATCCACCTTCAGCCTGCGGTCCTTCTTGCACGAGGCCCAACGGTTCACAAGGCCGTGACATGAACGAAATGCTGCCGCGATGGGGAAGCTGCACCCCCGTGACGTAGCACGAAAAAACTTAAAGTCTAAGTGAAAAATTTTAAGTGTTACAATCAAATTATAAACATTTAGTGAAATATTACAAAACGTGAAACAAACTCAATGAACAAAACTATTACCTTTTAATTTTTTTTTAAGACAAAACAAACATTTATACATACAAGTGTACATTAGTGTGGCCATATAATTTTGTGAATTACTTTTGAAACTAAAATTAGTCTAAAAAATTTCTAAAATTTAAATTACCTATAAGAAATGAAAAGAAATTGAATTATACTTAGAAATTGTACACTTAACACTAAACTATTCTACTATAAATTAACTACTTTAGTCTAAGTTACAATTTGAGAACATTACAACACGAAAATAAAACCATATGAACTACTAAATCATAAAAGGCCTAAGCAAAAAAAGATTCTTCACTAACCAGAGGCATTCCAATAAGTGCCGACCTAATACATCGATGAAAATACATGAAATACATGCAACTGGATTTTCCTGTTTATTTGGTGATTTTTTAATTCTTAAATTTTTCGGTCAACTATCCAAAAGTTTTTTCACCTTAAAACTTAGGACTACTACGAACAGTTTGTAGCAAAAATCAGCCAAATCGGTTCAGTCGTTCTTAAGTGATGCGATTACCAACGAACATCATTTCATTTTTATTATGTATATAGATTTATTGAATTCGATTGTCAAAGAACGACTTTATTATTTAAATCCTTTGAGTTAACCTGTCATATCTTTATCCAAGCCCATAGTATATTTTACTACGATCTGGCAATAAGTGGTCTCTCTTTTTATAACATCACCATTTCATTGCAAACTGAGCGTGCCAGATAGCCCTCCTAAGAACGAGATAATATAGAAGTGCAACTATAGGTCAAATACATACATACTCAGTGTTAGCGCACAGAATTAGTACCATGGTCTACTTCTCAGTTGCCCACACTTATGCAAATTCTGTTCGCTAATATTTCGGTTCTATGTTTACATTCTCCTTTGTCGTCTGTCCCTCTCCACTGAGAACAGTTTTTGTCAATTTATTTCTATGCCTCTTCTCTTTGTTCTACTCGTTGGCGTAGAGATAGAAAGAAGATGTGTTTTTGAAGTTCTTTTGAAAAAGTCACTCGCGAAGGTCAGACGACAAAGTGTCCGAAGTGTAAAGTGTTTAGTTTTAAAACGTATTATTATAAATAAAAGAGGCAGGAATGCCCATATGGAGGGCGAATAAACCAAAACCTTAAGTTGATTTGAAAAACTAGTTGTTTTATTTATGAGAGATAATAGTGTAAAGACAAAGAAAAGCTAAATAAGTTTGTGTTCGTCCGCGAAATAAACCCTACCCCAACAACAATAAGCGACACACGTATGTACGTACATACATACTGTTTATGAGAAACGCATGAATTTGGGCTGTACTATTTTTGTTATGGAATACCTTCAAGCATGGTACAACTAACAAGGTAAAGTCAAGCAAACAGCTGATTTTTGCGTGGCCTCATTGAACTGTCAAATTCATAAATGACGTTTGAATGTTTGGTTACATTTTGCGTTTGAATATTTGTTTACTTTTTGCTGTTGTGTCAAATTTAAAAATACAGAAGAAGAAAACGAAAATGACATAGAGTTTCAAATTGAAAAATCCTAATAAAATAAAGCAAAAATATCTGAAGATGATGGAAGTGCTATGTTTCTTAGCATTCCCAAAGATGAAAGGAGGAGATGTATGTGGTCGAGATGTGTCCAAAGGGAGTTTTATAAAACTATTTTATTTGTGGGAATCATTTTTTTATCCATTGATATAATAAAGGGGGACAAAGGATACATGTTAACCCATTTTCGGCCGGGTTGCAAAAATTTTCGAAACAGAGGTTAAGAGATACTTTTCTAGGGTAAATATGACCCAGAAAACTCGAATCCGTCGTCAAAAATTATCTACCTGTTATAGTTTCGCGAGGTGAGACTGTTCGACTAGTCGAACAATGGCCAATCTTATATATGTACATAGACCTGTGCTACATTATATTTTTATTTAAGATTTTGTTTCCTGTTCATATTTGTGGAGCATGCCAAAACATACGTAGGAATTAGTAATCCTCTTTAGATTAAACTGTACAAGAATGATTCATAAAAAATTAAAATTAAGGAGAAAATCAGTTTTTTCGCTCTCCTGAAAAGTTGTGTTTTTGTTCATAGCCAATTATGAATAAAAGCCCTCGATTTCGAGAAGCATGCCAGTTTCAAGATAAAACATTGGTACCCAAACAGAGTCGGTCTCATGTTTTCGTATCGTCTTCTACAAATGGTACCACTTATTTTCTATATTTGTGACATAACATACACCTTTATTATATGAAATGATTCAAAATCAATTCATATTTAATTATATAATAATAATTATATATTATATGTTTCATTAAAACTTCATAGAACATGTGTACCAGAGTGTTTCATGGTATTATGTAATATGGCCTTTCGACTTAATCAGTTTAATGCTGGTGTTTTATATACAATTTTTAATATCCTTAAATACATTAAGTTAGAACACACAAAAAATATGACGAACTCTGAAACACAGACGGAGTAAGTAAATTCAATTCAAATTGACACTATACAAATTAAAATTCGCGAAATTAATAAAATTTACAACAAACAAATTGCTTAGCTCAATGGCCTTTTACAAACAAATGAAAGAAGAAAATTCACAAAATAAGAATTTAAGAAATGAAATTAAGGACTTGCAGATAAAGCTCCACCAAACTAATCAAGTGGTTTCTTGTATGAGCTCTATATTCACTGAAGGGCAAATATGAAAAATAATGTGGAAATGGAGTGACAGTTGAAGTGTCATTTGTTTACACGCGTCTGGACCGAGGGTCTACAATCACCTTTAAGAAAGGGTTTCCTCTACCTTCAATCTCAACACTGCAACGATGGAGTCGGAAACCCAATATAAGCAAGTGAATATTGACACCAGGTAGAGATTTTACACAAAACAAAACTAACAAATTAAGAAAAAATATACATGCTGGACAGGAAAGTGGTTGAAATCTTCGAGTACGAGGCTGTAGGCGACTTTGTCAGAAAACTGGTAAACTTTGTGCAAGTCGTAATAGCTCGAGGTCTCTGGAAGTCGTGGAAGCAACCTTTATTTTATAATTATGATTGCAAAATGGACAAGTCCACATTATTTTCTATTATTTCACAACTTTCCAACGCAAATTATACTGTAGTAGGTATAGTTTCTGACATGGAGCCCACAAATAGAAAATTGTGGAAAACATTGGACGTAAGCAAAGGTAACCATTTTGTTTTATGTATTTAAATTTTCACTAGATTGTTACTTAGATCGACCATCGTATCCACATCCGGTCAATCCAAAGAATAAGGTGTTTTCATTCGTCCAATAGTGATGCCTCAATAACGTTTAAATTAATTTGGTCCTTTCATTATAGTTAAACTAAACTTTAGGAAGACAGAAAGTAAAACCAGCCGCGCAAATATTTTCGAATACCACTGCCAACGCAATTAGGCGCTGTTCCTCTCTTGGCTTTGACTTGTATAAACCAACTGAGACGACGGATTTTATTCAGTTGGTGAATGACTCGTTTGGCGTGCTCATTTCAAGTACAAACACTTTCAATTACCCTGGGAAAGTATATTAGTTTTGTATATTTGATATCCGACAAATTTTAATGAATAACTTTACTCTTTAAGGAATCATTTGGACTTGATTTTAAGAATAAAAAAGATTTCTTAATGGGCATGAACCAAAGAATGACAGTTCCTATGATCCCAAAGAAAAAACTTTGGGATTTCTTCAGAAAGGAATTATTATTACAAATACTGCTTTGATGATGCTGTACGAGTACCTTAAAAAATCTCAAAATGCTGTATATCTTAACTTACAGGTTAAATCAAAATATAAAGAACACTTTTTGGTGCTTTACGTAGCAAAGGCGGTATAAATGACCACCCATAAGCCAAACAATTAATATATAGACTAAGGAAGTATATCCCGGGTACGTTTTAACTATTTTCCTTATCTTTACTTTTTTCTCTTTTATGGTTTCCAGCTCGTAATACAAAAAGTCTTGAGGCTACTGGAAATGGAAATAATAACTACACAGACAACAATGAAGTAGAACTAATAGAAGAAAATGATGCTGAAGATAAACTGGAAATTGAACCTGAAGATGAACCAGAAACCCAACCTGAAGAAGAGCTGGAAACAATTAATCTGGATGACTCTGGTATTCTTTAAGAAGATGCTTTGGAATATATAGCAGGCTATATAATTCGAAAGCTAAGTCTTGAAGGGTACCAAAGTACAGAGAATTCATTCACCGGGGTGGATCAGGTATCCAAGGGCTCCTTGAAGAAACCATCTTCATCTTTTCTGGAGGCAATAAAAACTTTGAAGCAGTTTTCGAACGAATGAATCGAAAAGATATTGACCACAACAAAAAATTCAAAGTCAGTTGTTTGAAAGGAGTAGGGAAGTAGAACTTCCCGAAAAAAATAAAACGTTTATGTTTTAAATGCAGCATACATTTTCACATAAAAAATTTAAATGGGCGGTTAAAAATTCAGGAAGCAAAACAAAGTATAATGCGACACAAAAAATCCTTTAGATCAAATTATAAACATAATTTGATTTCTGATCCCGAGTGAGTCTAGAAACATTATGATGAAATGTTATTAATAATAAATAACAAGTAATCATGTTTCAACAAAAACTTAGAGAGAGCTATTCGCAAAAAACTATAAAAATGCTTTGGCATACGACCCACATGACGTCTTTATTTAGTTCTGAAGTATAATTGCGGAAAAGTATCCTCATTTTAATATACAATACGAGCTCGATGATCGCAACTAATTATTGCCCATGCCTGTTGCAATAACCGAATAGTTGCAATAACCAAGCTCCAAATTGACCTTTGAATAATTGTCTCAGGATAAACTCAATTGATTAATTGAACTGTTTACAGCCTTTCATTTGGATTTTTTTCTGATTTGTTAAAACCATATTGAAAAGGCATAAAAAGATTGGGATTCGGCGAATTGTTTCTGGTTAATTAGGATTCAAATGAGCTCCCAGAAATTCTAAGAATATCTTTTTCAACATTTCTTTCGATATTTCATGAAATATAGGAGATTGGATGTTGAAAAATTGGATACGAAACAAATATAAATGTAGTTCCCGGTTTCGATATCAAATCTGGAAAATATAAGCCATGACAGGCCTGAGACTTCACCTTTTCGAATTTTGATTTCACGATCTACGGACCACAATTTCCCAAATAAGTTATTTGACGGATCTCCAACAACAAAGTTAGTGTAGTATGTATACTCAACACAAAACAATATACAATAATGAAGCAGAAAATAAACTAAACAAAACTGTAAGGAATTACTACATTTGGTCGAAGTTTATACCCTGTGCTAATCTCTACTAAAACTACATGATTTCATTTCAGTTTCATATCTCGTGATTTCAATTGAATTGATATTCATTTCGATGGCATCAATTCTAGTAAATATCGCTGTAAATTCCCACACATCCGATTTTGCTGGAGTGAGTGTTTGTCCGTCGTCCGCTTAACATGTTTTTCTGTCGTCCGTGTCGTAAAAATCAGCACAAAATAAATAAAATTAATCACAGCCAATTGTCCACAAAATTAAATAAAATATAAACGAATTTAACAATTAAACAATGTGTTCAATTACAAACAGTTGAAAGAAAATAATCAACAACAAAACAACCAAAATAACGAAAGTTGTGCCGCTCACCGAAGTAAAACAAAACAAATAAAACAACAGAATCGCAGAAACAGCATCATCACAGGAACACCAACAACACTGTCCACACAATGCTCCATTCGCGTCGTGTCCGTTGGCCCTCCACCCCTTTCATTCCCATTCCTTTTCGTGTAACTCAATTGACATTATTCTCTTCTTGCCGTTGTTCTCCCAATGATTAAAGAATAACACTAGGAATTGGGTGAGTATAGCAACGGTAAGGAGGGAGGTCTGACAATTGTGGTTACATATTTAGACTTTGTTTTTTTTTGTATGTCCTAATGGTTGGTAAGTTTAAAATACAATTTGCCAACATACGAGGGCTTAGAGCGAACTTTTTTGTCGTGTACGCTCATGTACATTTTCATCGGCCTGATGTTTTGGCTCTAACTGAGACTTAGGGTTTTGATCCACAGTTTCACATACCTGGGTATCACACCCTGTCGCTTATTTTCCCACAGAGGTTTTGTGGTCTATGTACATAATGACATAGTGTTATCGAGCCAGCTACACTTGAGCTCAGAAATCCAGAATTTAACTGTCTTTGGGTTAAATTGAGGATTGGAACACACGTACTGTATTTCGAATTTGTGTATAGAAGTCCAAACACGGAAAGGGAGGCATCCCTAAATGGCTTCGACGCCCTTTCCGACTCAATCGCTAAAATTTTAGAGGATTGTCCTGACAGTAAAATTGAGGTTGCTGGAGATTTAAATGTCCATAATTCCCCTTGGCTTGCCCATTCGAGTCACTCAACACCGGAGGGTCAATACGCCGAGCTTTTTGCGCATAATGATTTGACGCAACTAGTGAAAGAACCGACTCACATTCCGTGTGTCCAAAGGCAAAACCTAAATATACTTGATCTTTTTATATTTTCACACCATGAAAAATATGGAGTTGGTGTTTTAGCTCTACTTGGTAATTCGGGAGCCTTTTCTCCCAGCCCCGCATCTACTTTTGCATGGCTTTAGTGACATGTAAGCGATAAGTTAATTCATTTAACAGCCAAAATGTTGCAGCTATCCAATTCGCTTACCTGCAATAAAATATGCACTTAAGTTAAATTCATTAAGGCCTAAATTATCGAAGACGTAGCTTGGATATGCGAGATGTAATTTTGACATACATGATAAAATGACGTATCGCGTATACCGTAGGTCGTATAATTTAAAAATAGTAATGTTTTTGAATTTATATAGATTATTAAATAAAACATAATAACATAAAATAATATCCATGTATGTATGTGTTTTTTAGAAAATATTCTATACATCAAGTATGCAAAACCAAAACAAACAATTCATAAAAACAAATAGCATTTAAAAGAGAAAACACAAATTTCATTTACTTCGCCGGGAAGTGTATCCATGTAAACATATGTTTACGAAAAATATTCTGTTATTTTTTACAATTTTAAAATTTGGTCTTCTATGACATCCGGCAATATATCGTTATGGTGACAATATCGCTGTAATACTCTTATGGCTTCTAACGCTTCCTTAGTCGATGGGATATTTCTTGAGCCGGAATCATCTACCTCATCTTCGCCTTCAATTTAAATATTTTCTTCAGATAGTGAGTTGTATTCTATTGACTCAATAATTTATGTATCGGTCAATTCCCCATAGCACCGTCTACCTGCGTCATAATTTACGTATTCCATGTGGTCTGGGACCAATTCAAGAAAATCTGTATCTTGCATAATTTGAAAATCAACTTCCGGAGCTTTAGAGAATCCGGCCTAAAATTCAAATACATTCAATTATGTATGCATATTAGGGTTGTTGTATATTGCACTTTCCCGTACTTTTTATTTCCCGGGAAACCGAAATATTTTTTTCAATTTCCCGGGATCCCGGGACAGCACGGGAAATCGTCAACATACTGTTTACCATGAGCTAAGCTTATTCCAATGAAACATTCACATTTTATTAAAGTAAAATAAATTTCACAACGAACCTGTTACAGAATTTATGTAATATTAGATCAATTTAAACATCTTTTCAAGTTTTAAAATTAATTAAAGATCAGATATTTCTTATTTTATTGGAAAATGTGGACGCGACGGAGATCGATCGTTCACATTAATAGTCAGCAGAGCATTAAATGAAATGTTTGTTCTTTGTCCTGTCGCTTCGAAAACTTTAAATTCTTTATTTTTGGCTTTCGGATACACGCCTAAAATCTACTTTTCCCGGATTATCATATTTTCATATGGAGCTTGACAGGAAAAATCTGAAAAAGTGTATTTTGAGTCTATGCCCGAACGCAGCTTAAAAATATTTTGTCATACCTGATTAAAAGCGAGGTAATCTAAATTTTTATACAACATTTTTAATTTTATTGTGGAAATGATGGAAACAATATGCGAAGAAATATGTAAAATTTTCTTCTGAATTCCCGCGGGATTCCCGTACGAATTTCCCGGGATACGGGAAATGAAAAATGTGCGAATTCCCGGGAATTTTCCAGCGGGATATCCCGGGATGCAAACCCTAATGTATATACGTCAGAATTCTGATTGCATGAGAAATGAACTTTATTTTAAAGCAAAATAATTTATAAAAATGTTTTTTACCTTTCTGAAACAGTTTGATATAGTCCCCGGTTGTACTAACCACCATGCTCGTTTAACATAATAAAGGGCGTCCAAAAGTGAAATTGACTTATAAAAGTCTAAAATTTGCATATTCCTTTCCAAGGCGGATAATTGTTTTTTTACAATAATTTGTCTATAATATGCCTTGAACGAATGTATAATGCCTTGATCCAAAGGTTGTGATAAGGCTGTTGTATTGGGGGGTAAATATTGTACTAGTATTGTACTGTACTGGCAACTAGCATTGTCAACAAACAATATTATCTTCCTATTTCCCTTCTCCATTCCTTTATCCAAATCAGAGAGAATATCACACCACAAGGCTGTTGTCACTCCACGCATTTTTATTCGACAAATATTGTACAGGAGAAGTTTTGTTTTTTAAACAGCAAGGATTTTTCGATTTTCCAACAACATATACTCTCCTAAATGAGCCTGTGGAATTGCAAATAAATAGCAAAGTGAACCTCATTTTCCGCGTCTTGTGGCGTATTGGTTGAATATCCGGACGGTACTACGTTCTCGATGGCAAACCTTTATAGTAAAGGGCACTTTCGTCGGCATTAAATATATTTTCTGGAGGATATTTCTCAATGAGGCCCGGCAAAATTTTCTCAACATAAGTTTCTGAGCTTTCTTTATTGTCGTCATTTGCCTCACCATGGATTTTACCTATCTTAATATTCTCTCGTTTTTCCATCGAAATAGCCAGTTTGAATAGCAAATTCCTTAGCTTTGTTTATTAGAATTAAACTGGTTATGACACAATTCTTCTGTCTTTGCATGCACCCCATTTCTATTGCGTTTTAGTTGTTTTGAGTTTTTTGAGTCTGTTACAGACTTCTTAATTTCATCTTTCTTTTTTATAAGGCGGTAAACTGAAGAAATATCACATCCATATTTTAAGCAAATTGTCTTTTTATTCAAATTGTCATCAGCATCGTCCAAAATTTTTAGTTTCTTTTTTGACATTGCGTTACATTCACTTCTCCTAATAAAGTAGGCAAAATCAGTTGTTTCGTCTGCCTCTTCGATTCAAATGAATATGTTGTCAAGTCAATACTCTTAAATTGTATTCGGGGTATTTGCGTATTGTGGAAATCCTCAAATAGTGAAAGCGTTACTTTACAATGAACGTTACGACACGTGTTTTACGTAGATATCTGTGGAAATAAGATTTTGTGGTAGGTAGCTACATACGTCAAAATTGGCGTTTACCCATGAATATTTATTGAATAGCCTTCAATCAGATTCTACTTGTATGACGACTTTTGAGAGAGGAATAGATCTTTATTTAATGGATATGTGTTCAGTATGTAGATAAAGAAAACTTATTTTTCATTGGAAAGTGCTAAAACTTTTAAGTTTTCGTCATAATTTTAAAGTTGTACAATAAATCTTCGTGTGTAAACGCATCAAAAGCGACCTTGTTTATGTTGTATGTATGCGTCATTGTTGCATTATTTGTGTCTATTTATGGTGATGTACAAGAGAGAGAAGAGAGCGAGAAAAGAGAAAAAACTGTTATTGCTTACTCTGTTCTTAAATTTTCTATCGATTTTTGAGTGGCTGCTAAATGAGTAATTTACAAAGTAAATTTTGCAAACATTACAGAAATTAATGGCAGCTATCCAAAATTGGCACGTAAACGATTGGCAGCAAAACAATTTATTTGTATGAAACCACTAGCAGAAATCCGAAAAAATGACTTTTTGGCAGTTATCTTAAAGTGGCACTTAAGCGAGTGGCAGCTAAGTCAAAACTACTGTATACGAAAAGGCACGTTGCGCTGAGATCAACAACTTTTTCCAGCATTTCAATTGGAAGCTTTGCTTTCTAAACGGTGATATAGATGCTGCGTCTGAAATGATCGAAAATATTATCTTGATTGGAATGAAGTCATTTATTCCAACTAAAGTTATTTCGGATAAACATAATAAAAGTTGGTTTAAGCAGACATGCAAGAATGCTGTCAGATCCAAAGAGGAAGCGTTCAAGAAATGACGTTTAGATAAAAATGCCATCACTGATCTGCTACGCAAACAGACAAGAACCATGTGTGCCACGGTACTTAGACGTGAAAAGTTTCAGTACGAACAACGTCTTCGTGCCAAAGTTCTTTCTTCTCCCAGGGGAAGTAACAGCTTTTGGTCATTTGTAAAAAATGTAAAAGATAACTCCTCATCTACCCCAACTCTTGTTAAATATGACCAGATATTCACTAACCCGGTTGCCAAACCTAACCTATTGGCTGAAATGTTTGCAAGGAATTCATCCTTGCCGGAAAGCAATCAACCACTCCCCGTGATCGAAAATGTATCTAGTTCCATGCCTCAGATGTTTTTTCGAACACGTGGAGTTAAAAAGGTTCTCGAAAATCACGACGTAAATAAATCTCCGGGCCCGGATGGCATTTCAGCACTTGCCATATGTAAGTGCTCTTCGACGCTTGCCCGTCCACTTCGCAATCTTTTCACCTTGCATAAGATTGCAAACATCCAGCCCATCCCTAAAAAAGGTGAAGCTAATAACCCTGCTAACTACCGCCCGATCGCGACTTGCTCTGCCCTCTCGAAGGTTATGGAGTGTATGGTAAACCACCATCTTGTGAGGTATTTCGAAACCAATGACTTACTTCATGATCGACAGTATCGACACTGTTATACGAAAAATGGAATCGATCCATCCAACAGTTTGGTGAGAGTAAGGTTGTTGCTCTAGATATCTCCAAGGCCTTTGATAGAGTCTGGCACGGCGCATTCATATCAGATCTTGTCGCTTTTAGTGTTGGTAATGACTTCTCTCGATTTATATCGAGCTTCCTCAGAGATCGCACTATACGTGTTGTTGTAGATGGGTTCTCATCCCACGAGTATAGTTTACCTGCAGGAGTACAATAGCGCTCTGTCCTTTCCCTTTTTCTTATTTTCATCAACGATCTCTTGGATCGGATTTCGAAACCAATACATCAGCAACCTCTGTCATTCATACTCATTCGATCATAGACCAAGTCATGAAGAAATTGAAGACAAAAGGCGATTGATGGCCATGATTTACTGGCCATTTCCGAATGGGGTCAAGTTATTAGAGTAGATTTTAATGCACGTAAGAAGCAGTGCTCCTTGTTGACTCACAAGCGATTCGCTGATCCAACGGTGTCATCGATATTAATGAACGGCGTTGATTTTGAGCAATCAGATACTCTTGATGTTCTGGGCATGAAAATACAATACGATGTTCGTTGGACAAAGCATGTATTTGAAGTGTCGAAAGATGCATTCAAGTGTCTAGGCTTCTTAAACCGGTGTAAGAAATACTTCACTCCCCGTGATCTTCTCAATATCTACAATACTTACATCAGACCAAAGATGGAATACAACTCCCATATATGGTCGGGTGCTGCAGCTACTTGACCGTGTCCAGAGGAGGGCGATGGTGACGGTAGGATATCCAATTATATTGTTTCCCTTAAACATCGCCGTAATGTGTGTGTCATTGTTCTATCGTTACTTTCATGGTTTGTTCTTCGAATATTCGTTATCTTATACCGCCCGTGAGAATGTTCGGTAGATATACACGATTTTCCAGGAATTCTCCCCCATTTGTTATCAAATGGACAACCGACCGCATCACACATTACAGAATAAATTCGTTCTTCGCCCGGCAGATATCTTCCCAGCTAATTATGATATTCAGACGTTTAAAACAAAGGTCAAAAAACACTACTGCCTCTTTCCTCCTTCCAATACCATACCTTCCCCCAGTATAAACAGTTTCAATAAATCAATAACAATAACAAATATATATATAAATATAAAGAAAAATAAATCGATATCTAAATTGATAGATTGATAAATAAATAAACAATAAATATACATCCAAATAAATAATTAGTTAAATAAGTAAATTAATATAAATATAAATAAAAAATAACAAATGTAAATAAATAATTGGTATATAAATATAATTAGATAAATAAATAAACATATATATATAATAGTAGACAATAAATAAGTAATTAATTAAATCGATAAATAAATATATAAATCCAAATAAATCAACAAATCGATAAGTATATAATCGATAATAAATATATAAATTCAAATAAATAAAAAAATTCATAAATAAATTAATCGATAAAAAAAATTAATCTTCTTGCTATAGGTTATATAAGAGTAGGTCTGAATGAATTTAACTGATCTTTTGTATGTGTACAATAACTACACTTTATTTTTCACATAGGGTTTCCGTTATGAATTGGTGTCATAAAATCGTCTTGCCTTGTTTTAAAACCGATTTTCGAATCAGCTGTTTTGATTCGTTTAGTTGGCGCATTACAAATTTTGCAATAAATTTTAAAAATGTTCATTTCATTGATTATTTTCGTATATTTGATATCCGACAAATTTTAACGAACAACTTTACTCTTTAAGGAATCATTTGGACTTGATTTTAAGAATCAAAAAGATTTCTTAATGCGCATGAACCATAGAATGACAGTTCCTATGATCCCAAATAAAAAACTTTGGAATTTCTTCAGAAAGGAATTATTATTACAAATACTGCTTTGATGATGCTGTACGAGTACCTTAAAAAAACTCAAAATGCTGTATATCTTAACTTACAGGTTGAATCAAAATATAAAGAACACTTTTTGGTGCTTTACGTAGCAAAGGCGGTATAAATGGCCACCCATAAGCCAAACAATTAATATATAGACTAAGGAAGTATATCCCGGGTACGTTTTACCTATTTTCCTTATCTTTACTTTTTTCTCTTTTATGGTTTCCAGCTCGTAATACAAAAAGTCTTGAGGCTACTGGAAATGTGGAAGGCGATGATACTCAGTGGCTCAACTCCCATAATAACTACACAAACAACAATGAAGTAGAACTAATAGAAGAAAATGATGCTGAAGATAAACTGGAAATTGAACCTGAAGATGAACCAGAAACCCAACCTGAAGAAGAGCTGGAAACAATTAATCTGGATGACTCTGGTATTCTTTAAGAAGATGCTTTGGAATATATAGCAGGCTATATAATTCGAAAGCTAAGTCTTGAAGGGTACCAAAGTACAGAGAATTCATTCACCTGGGTGGATCAGGTATCCAAGGGCTCCTTGAAGATATCATCTCCAACTTTTCTGGAGGCAATAAAAAATTTGAAGCAGTTTTCGAACGAATGAATCGAAAAGATATTGACCACAACAAAAAATTCAAAGTCGGTTGTTTGAAAGGAGTAGGGAAGTAGTACTTCCCGGAAAAAATAAAACGTTTATGTTTTAAATGCAGCATACATTTTCACATAAAAAATTTAAATGGGCGGTTAAAAATTCAGGAAGCAAAACAAAGTATAATGCGACACAAAAAATCCTTTAGATCAAATTATAAACATAATTTGATTTCTGATCCCGAATGAGTCTAGAAACATTATGATGAAATGTTATTAATAATAAATAACAAGTAATCATGTTTCAACAAAAACTTAGAGAGAGCTATTCGCGAAAAAACTATAAAAATGCTTTGGCATACGACCCACATGACGTCTTTATTTAGTTCTGAAGTATAATTGCGGAAAAGTATCCTCATTTTAATATACAATACGAGCTCGATGATCGCAACTAATTACTGCCTGCAATAACCACTGAATAGTTGCAATAACCAAGCTCCAAATTGACCTTTGAATAATAGTTTCAGATTAAACTCAATTGATTAATTGAACTGTTTACAGCCTTTCGTTTGGATTTTTTTCTGATTTGTTAAAACCATATTGAAAAGGCATAACAAAATTGGGATTCGGCGAATTGTTTCTGGTTAATTAGGATTCAAATGAGCTCCCAGAAATTCTAAAAATATCTTTTTCAACATTTCTTTCGATATTTCATGAAATATAGGAGATTGGATGTTGAAAAATTGGATACCAAACAAATATAAATGTAGTTCCCGGTTTCGATTTCAAATCTGGAAAATATAAGCCATGACAGGCCTGAGACTTCACCTTTTCGAATTTTGATTTCACGATCTGCGGACCACAATTTCCCAAATAAGTTATTTAACGGATCTCCAACAACAAAGTTAGTGTAGTATGTATACTCAACACAAAACAATATACAATAATGAAGCAGAAAATAAACTAAACAAAACTGTAAGGAATTACTACATTTGGTCGAAGTTTATACCCTGTGCTAATCTCTACTAAAACTACATGATTTCATTTCAGTTTCATATCTCGTGATTTCAATTGAATTGATATTAATTTCGATGGCATCAATTCTAGTAAATATCGCTGTAAATTTCCACACATCCGATTTTGCTGGAGTGAGTGTTTGTCCGTCGTCCGCTTGACACATGTTTTTCTGTCGTCCGTGTCGTAAAAATCAGCACAAACTAAATAAAATTAATCACAGCCAATTGTCCACAAAATTAAATAAAATACAAGTAAGGAAAGGTTAAAGTCGGGCGGGGCCGACTATATAATACCCTACACCACTCCCTGCGTATGTACCTCGCTTTGATTACTAAACTCATGTATTTCATGGGAGCAATTTTATGTAGTTCATACAAATTATATAAATTATATTCATATAATTTATATGCTATAAATTCATCTTCAGTCAAATTTAACGAGTATGGTAAATAATATGGTAATTGATCTAATTGTCCGACAGACAAATACAAATTATACAATAGTATACCAAAGCCATTTCAAAGTATGGACATATGGACATCACCCAAACAATTCTCATTGCAATTCAATTCGGTAAAAAAGTGAAATCGGGAAGGATTTTTGCATTCTGTAAATGTATGTGTTTGACAAAAAATGTTAAATCGGAAAGGACATTTGTATGGGGGTATATTGAAACCTGGAACGATGTGACCCGCTTTCACCATGTCTGTTTATTGGTGAAATATAATATGTAAAATTTGGCCAAAATCGGTTAAACATTCGGGAGCAACATTTGTATGAGGGCTATATCTAAATCTGAACCTATCTTACCCACTTTCACCATAGATGTTTCTAGTTCGATTATAAGATGTTGTGCCAATTTTAAAGAAAAACGGGTAAAATGTGTGGTTTTTAGAGCGGAAAAAGTGAAATCGGGAGCGACATTTGTATGGGGGCTATATCTAAATCTGAACCGATCTTACCCAATTTTTTGCATACGTGTTTCTAGTTGGATTATAAGATGTTCTGCCAACTTTAAAGAAAATCGGGTACAATATGTCATTTCTAGAGCGGAAAATGTCAAATCGGGAGCGACATTTGTATGGGGGCTATATCTAAATCTGAACCGATCTTACCCAATTTTTGCATACGTATTTCTAGTTGGATTATAAGATGTTCTGCAAAATTTAAAGAAAATCTGTTACAATATGTCGTTTCTAAAGCGGAAAAAGTGAAATCGGGAGCGACATTTGTATGGGGGCTATATCTAAATCTGAACCGATCTTACCCAATTTTTGCATACGTGTTTCTAGTTGGATTATAAGATGTTCTGCAAAATTTAAAGAAAATCGGGTACAATATGTCTTTTCTGGAGCGGAAAATGTCAAATCGGGAGCGACATTTGTATGGGGGCTATATCTAAATCTGAACCGATCTTACCCAATTTTTTGCATACGTGTTTCTAGTTGGATTATAAGATGTTCTGCCAAATTTAAAGAAAATCGGGTACAATATGTCGTTTCTAGAGCGGAAAATGTCAAATCGGGAGCGACATTTGTATGGGGGCTATATCTAAATCTGAACCGATCTTACCCAATTTTTGCACACGTATATCTAGTTGGATTATATAATGTTCTGCAAAATTTAAAGAAAATCAGGTACAATATGTCGTTTCTAGAGCGGAAAATGTCAAATCGGGAGCGACATTTGTATGGGTGCTATATCTAAATCTGAACCGATCTTACCCAATTTTTTGCATACGTGTTTCTAGTTGGATTATAAGATGTTCTGCCAAATTTAAAGAAAATCGGGTACAATATGTCGTTTCTAGAGCGGAAAATGTCAAATCGGGAGCGACATTTGTATGGGGGCTATATCTAAATCTGAACCGATCTTACCCAATTTTTGCATACGTGTTTCTAGTTGGATTATAAGATGTTCTGCCAAATTTAAAGAAAATCGGTTATAATATGTCGTTTCTAAAGCGGAAAAAGTGAAATCGTTAGCGACATTTGTATGGGGGCTATATCTAAATCTGAACCGATCTTACCCAATTTTTGCATACGTGTTTCTAGTTGGATTATAAGATGTTCTGCAAAATTTAAAGAAAATCGGGTACATTATGTCTTTTCTAGAACGGAAAATGTCAAATCGAGAGCGACATTTGTATGGGGGCTATATCTAAATCTGACCCGATCTTACCCAATTTTTGCACACGTATATCTAGTTGGATTATAAGATGTTCTGCAAAATTTAAAGAAAATCGGGTACAATATGTCGTTTCTAGAGCGGAAAATGTCAAATCGGGAGCGACATTTGTATGGGGGCTATATCTAAATCTGAACCGATCTTACCCAATTTTTTGCATACGTGTTTCTAGTTGGATTATAATATGTTCTGCCAAATTTAAAGAAAATCGGGTACAATATGTCGTTTCTAGAGCGGAAAATGTCAAATCGGGAGCTACATTTGTATGGGGGCTATATCTAAATCTGAACCGATCTTACCCAATTTTTGCACAGGTGTTTCTAGTTGGATTATAAGATGCTGTGCCAATTTTAAAGAAAATCGGGGACAATATGTGGTTTGTAAAGCGGAAAAAGTGAAATAGGGAGCGACATTTGTATGGGGGCTATATCTAAATCTGAACCGATCTTACCCAATTTTTGCATAAGTGTTTCTAGTTGGATTATAGTCAGTTCAAATCGGGAGCGACATTTGTATGGGGGCTATATCTAAATCTGAACCGATTTCCTCCAAATTCAATACCGATGGTCCTTGGCTAGAAAAAATAACTTCTGCCAAGTTTCATGACAATCGGACAACAATTGCGACCTGTAGAGTGCGAACAAGCTTAGATGGACAGCAGACGGACAGACGGACGGACAGACAGACATCGTTAAATCGACTCAGCTGGTGATTCTAAGCCGATCGGTATACTTAAAGGTGGGTCTATCTCGATTATTTCTTGGTGTTACAAACATTTGGGGCGAAACTAACTTATAATACCCTAGCCCACGAAGTGGTGTAGGGTATAATAAACGAATTTAACAATTAAACAATGTGTTCAATTACAAACAGTATCAGTATAATCAGTATAATCAACAACAAAACAACCAAAATAACGAAAGTTGTGCCGCTCACCGAAGTAAAACAAAACAAATAAAACAACAGAATCGCAGAAACAGCATCATCACAGGAACACCAACAACACTGTCCACACAATGCTCCATTCGCGTCGTGTCCGTTGGCCCTCCACCCCTTTCATTCCCATTCCTTTTCGTGTAACTCAATTGACATTATTCTCTTCTTGCCGTTGTTCTCCCAATGATTAAAGAATAACACTAGGAATTGGGTGAGTACAGCAACGGTAAGGAGGGAGGTCTGACAATTGTGGCTACATATTTTGACTTTTTTTTATGTCCTAATGGTTGGTAAGTTTAAAATACAATTTGCCAACATACGAGGGCTTAGAGCGAACTTTTTTGTCGTGTACGGTCATATACATTTTCATCGGCCTGATGTTTTGGCTCTAAGTGAGACTCAGGTGTGTGAGGGTTTTGATCCACAGGAGATTCACATACCTGGGTATCACACCTTGACGCTTATTTTCCCACAGACGTCTTGTGGTCTATGTACATAATGACATAGTGTTATCGAGACAGTTACACTTGAGCTCAGAAATCCAGAATTTAACTGTCTTTGGGTTGAATAGAGGATTGGACCACACGTACTGTATTTCGAATTTGTGTATAGAAGTCCAAACACGGAAAGGGAAGCATCCCTAAATGGCTTCGACGCCCTTTCCGACTCAATCACTAACATTTTAGAGGATTGTCCTGACAGTTAAATTGAGGTTGCTGGAGATTTAAATGTCCATAATTCCCCTTGGCTTGCCCATTCGAGTCACTCAACACCGGAGGGTCAATACGCCGAGCTTTTTGCGCATAATGATTTGACGCAACTAGTGAAAGAACCGACTCACATTCCGTGTGTCCAAAGGCAAAACCTAAATATACTTGATCTTTTTATATTTTCGCATCATGAAAAATATGGAGTTGGTGTTTTAGCTCTACTTGGTAATATGGATCATTCTATTGTTTCAGCAGCCTTTTCGCCCAGCCCCACATCTACTTTTGCATGGCTTTAGTGGAAGGTAAGCGATAATGGCACGTAAGTTAATTCATTTAACAGCCAAAGTTGCGGCTATCCAATTCGCTTACCTGCAATAAAATATGCACTTAAGTTAAATTCATTAAGGCCTAAATTATCGAAGACGTAGCTTGGATATGCGAGATGTAATTTTGACATATGTACATGATAAAATGACGTATCGCGTAAACTGCAGGTCGTATAATTTAAAATTAGTATTGTTTTTGAATTTATATAGATTATTAAATAAAACATAATAACATAAAATAATATCCATGTATGTATGTGTTTTTTTAGAAAATATTCTATACATCAATCATGCAAAACCAAAACAAATAGCATTTAAAAGAGAAAACACAAATTTCATTTACTTCGCCGGGAAGTGTATCCATGTAAACATATGTTTACGAAAAATATTCTGTTATTTTTTACAATTTTAAAATTTGGTCTTCTATGACATCCGGCAATATATCGTTATGGTGACAATATCGCTGTAATACTCCTATGGCTTCTAACGCTTCCTTAGTCGATGGGATATTTCTTGAGCCGGAATCATCTACCTCATCTTCGCCTTCAATTTAAATATTTTCTTCAGATAGTGAGTTGTATTCTATGGACTCAATAATTTCTGTATCGGTCATAATTTACGTATTCCATGTGGTCTGGGACCAATTCAAGAAAATCTGTATCTTGCATAATTTGAAAATCAACTTCCGGAGCTTTAGAGAATCCGGCCTAAAATTCAAATACATTCAATTATGTATGCATATTAGGGTTGTTGTATATTGAACTTTCCCGTACTTTTTATTTCCCGGGAAACCGGAATAATTTTTTCAATTTCCCGGGATCCCGGGACAGCACGGGAAATCGTCAACATACTGTTTACCATGAGCTAAGCTTATTTTTTCCAATGAAACATTCACATTTTATTAAAGTAAAATAAATTTCACAACGAACCTGTTACAGAATTTATGTAATATTAGATCAATTTAAACATCTTTTCAAGTTTTAAAATTAATTAAAGATCAGATATTTCTTATTTTATTGGAAAATGTGGACGCGACGGAGATCGATCGTTCACATTAATAGTCAGCAGAGCATTAAATGAAATGTTTGTTCTTTGTCCTGTCGCTTCGAAAACTTTATTTTTGGCTTTCGGATACACGCCTAAAATCTACTTTTTCCGGATTATCATGTTTTCATATGGAGCTTGACAGGAAAAATCCGAAAAAGTGTATTTTGAGTCTATGCCCGAACGCAGCTTAAAAATATTTTGTCATCCAACTGTAATATTTGACATACCTGATTAAAAGCGAGGTAATCTAAATTTGTATACAACATTTTTAATTTTATTGTGGAAATAATGGAAACAATATGCGAAGAAATATGTAAAATTTTCTTCTGAATTCCCGCGGGATTCCCGTACGAATTTCCCGGGATACGGGAAATGAAAAATGTGCGAATTCCCGGGAATTTTCCAGCGGGAAATCCCGGGATGCAAACCCTAATGTATATACGTCAGAATTCTGATTGCATGAGAAATGAACTTTATTTTAAAGCAAAATAATTTATAAAAATGTTTTTTACCTTTCTGAAACAGTTTGATATAGTCCCCGGATGTACTAACCACCATGCTGGTTTAACATAATAAAGGGCGTCCAAAAGTGAAATTGACTTATAAAAGTCTAAAATTTGCATATTCCTTTCCAAGGCGGATAATTGTTTTTTTTTACAATAATTTGTCTATAATATGCCTTGAACGAATGTATAATGCCTTGATCCAAAGGTTGTGATAAGGCTGTTGTATTGGGGGGTAAATATTGTACTAGTATTGTACTGTACTGGCAACTAGCATTGTCAACAAACAATATTATCTTCCTATTTCCCTTCTCCATTCCTTTATCCAAATCAGAGAGAATATCACACCACAAGGCTGTTGTCACTCCACGCATTTTTATTCGACAAATATTGTACAGGAGAAGTTTTGTTTTTTAAACAGCAAGGATTTTTCGATTTTCCAACAACATATACTCTCCTAAATGAGCCTGTGGAATTGCAAATAAATAGCAAAGTGAACCTCATTTTCCGCGTCTTGTGGCCTATTGGTTGAATATCCGGACGGTACTACGTTCTCGATGGCAAACCTTTATAGTAAAGGGCACTTTCGTCGGCATTAAATATATTTTCTGGAGGATATTTCTCAATGAGGCCCGGCAAAATTTTCTCAACATAAGTTTCTGAGCTTTCTTTATTGTCGTCATTTGCCTCACCATGGATTTTACCTATCTTAATATTCTCTCGTTTTTCCATCGAAATAGCCAGTTTGAATAGCAAATTCCTTAGCTTTGTTTATTAGAATTAAACTGGTTATGACACAATTCTTCTGTCTTTGCATGCACCCCATTTCTATTGCGTTTTAGTTGTTTTGAGTTTTTTGAGTCTGTTACAGACTTCTTAATTTCATCTTTCTTTTTTATAAGGCGGTAAACTGAAGAAATATCACATCCATATTTTAAGCAAATTGTCTTTTTATTCAAATTGTCATCAGCATCGTCCAAAATTTTTAGTTTCTTTTTTGACATTGCGTTACATTCACTTCTCCTAATAAAGTAGGCAAAATCAGTTGTTTCGTCTGCCTCTTCGATTCAAATGAATATGTTGTCAAGTCAATACTCTTAAATTGTATTCGGGGTATTTGCGTATTGTGGAAATCCTCAAATAGTGAAAGCGTTACGTTACAATGAACGTTACGACACGTATTTTACGTAGATATCTGTAGAAATAAGATTTTGTGGTAGATAGCTACATACGTCAAAATTGGCGTTTACCCATGAATATTTATTGAATAGCCTTCAATCAGATTCTACTTGTATGACGACTTTTGAGAGAGGAATAGATCTTTATCTAATGGATATGTGTTCAGTATGTAGATAAAGAAAACTTATTTTTCATTGGAAAGTGCTAAAACTTTTAAGTTTTCGTCATAATTTTAAAGTTGTACAATAAATCTTCGTGTGTAAACGCATCAAAAGCGACCTTGTTTATGTTGTATGTATGCGTCATTGTTGCATTATTTGTGTCTATTTAATGTGATGTACAAGAGAGAGAAGAGAGCGAGAAAAGAGAAAAAACTGTTATTGCTTACTCTGTTCTTAAATTTTCTATCGATTTTTGAGTGGCTGCTAAATGAGTAATTTACAAAGTAAATTTTGCAAACATTACAGAAATTAATGGCAGCTATCCAAAATTGGCACGTAAACGATTGGCAGCAAAACAATTTATTTGTATGAAACCACTAGCAGAAATCCGAAAAAATGACTTTTTGGCAGTTATCTTAAAGTGGCACTTAAGCGAGTGGCAGCTAAGTCAAAACTACTGTATACGAAAAGGCACGTTGAGCTGAGATCAACAACTTTTTCCAGCATTTCAATTGGAAGCTTTGCTTTCTAAACGGTGATATAGATGCTGCGTCTGAAATGATCGAAAATATTATCGTGATTGGAATGAAGTCATTTATTCCAACTAAAGTTATTTCGGATAAACATAATAAAAGTTGGTTTAAGCAGACATGCAAGAATGCTGTCAGATCCAAAGAGGAAGCGTTCAAGAAATGACGTTTAGATAAAAATGCCATCACTGATCTGCTACGCAAACAGACAAGAACCATGTGTGCCACGGTACTTAGACGTGAAAAGTTTCAGTACGAACAACGTCTTCGTGCCAAAGTTCTTTCTTCTCCCAGGGGAAGTAACAGCTTTTGGTCATTTGTAAAAAATGTAAAAGATAACTCCTCATCTACCCCAACTCTTGTTAAATATGACCAGATATTCACTAACCCGGTTGCCAAACCTAACCTATTGGCTGAAATGTTTGCAAGGAATTCATCCTTGCCGGAAAGCAATCAACCACTCCCCGTGATCGAAAATGTATCTAGTTCCATGCCTCAGATGTTTTTTCGAACACGTGGAGTTAAAAAGGTTCTCGAAAATCACGACGTAAATAAATCTCCGGGCCCGGATGGCATTTCAGCACTTGCCATATGTAAGTGCTCTTCGACGCTTGCCCGTCCACTTCGTAATCTTTTCACCTTGCATAAGATTGCAAACATCCAGCCCATCCCTAAAAAAGGTGAAGCTAATAACCCTGCTAACTACCGACCGATCGCGACTTGCTCTGCCCTCTCGAAGGTTATGGAGTGTATGGTAAACCACCATCTTGTGAGGTATTTCGAAACCAATGACTTACTTCATGATCGACAGTATCGACACTGTTATACGAAAAATGGAATCGATCCATCCAACAGTTTGGTGAGAGTAAGGTTGTTGCTCTAGATATCTCCAAGGCCTTTGATAGAGTCTGGCAAGGCGCATTCATATCAGATCTTGCCGCTGTTAGTGTTGGTAATGACTTCTCTCCATTATATCGAGCTTCCTCAGAGATCGCACTATACGTGTTGTTGTAGATGGGTTCTCATCCGACGAGTATAGGTTACCTGCATGAGTACAACGGGGCTCTGTCCTTTCCCTTTTTCTTATTTTCATCAACGATCTCTTGGATCGGACTTCGAATCCAATACACTCATCAGCAACCTCTGTCATTCATACTCATTCGATCATAGACCAAGTCGTGAAGATATTGAAGACAAAAGGTGATTGATGGATGAGTCACTCAGCCATGATTTACTGGCCATTTCCGAATGGGGTCAAGTTATTAGAGTAGATTTTAATGCACGTAAGAACCAGTGCTCCTTGTTGACTCACAAGCGATTCGCTGATCCAACGGTGTCGTCGATATTAATGAACGGCGTTGATTTTGAGCAATCAGATACTCTTGATATTCTGGGCATGAAAATACAATGCGATGTTCGTTGGACAAAGCATGTATTTGAAGTGTCGAAAGATGCATTCAAGTGTCTAGGCTTCTTAAACCGGTGTAAGAAATACTTCACTCCCCGTGATCTTCTCAATATCTACAATACTTACATCAGACCAAAGATGGAATACAACTCCCATATATGGTCGGGTGCTCCAGCTACTTGACCGTGTCCAGAGGAGGGCGATGGTGTCGATAGGTGACGGTAGGATATCCAATTATATTGTTTCCCTTAAACATCGCCGTAATGTGTGTGTCATTGTTCTATCGTTACTTTCATGGTGTTTGTTCTTCGAATATTCGTTATCTTATACCGCCCGTGAGAATGTTCGGTAGATATACACGATTTTCCAGGAATTCTCACCCATTTGTTATCAAATGGACAACCGACCGCACCACACATTACAGAATGAATTCGTTCTTCGCCCGCACTATCTGTATGTGGAATCGACCTCCGTCAGATATCTTCCCAGCTAATTATGATATTCAGAAGTTTAAAACAAAGGTCAAAAACACTACTGCCTCTTTCCTCCTTCCAATACCATACCTTCCCCCAGTACAACCAATTATAAACACTTTCAATAAATCAATAACAATTTATATATATATATAAATATATATAAAGAAAAATAAATCGATATCTAAATTAATAGATTGATAAATTAATAAACAATAAATATACATCCAAATAAATAATTAGTTAAATAAATAAATATAAATAAAAAATAACAAATGTAAATAAATAAATAACTAAACATATATATATATATATAGGCAATAAATAAGTAATTAATTAAATCGATAAATAAATATAAAATATAATAAATAAAAAATGCATAAATAAATAATTCGATAAATAAATAAATCTTCTTGCTATATGATATTTGGTGTGTACATTTCTCTTACAGTGTAGAGGTGTGATAAGACATGATTTTTCGAAATTCGTACTTTTAAGGGGTAAAACGGGGTAAAAAGGGATAAAAATGGTACCACCGCAATGACCAAACGGCTGGGCCTAGAATCTTTAAAATTCGAACAAAAATTCCTCTTATAGCTTCAACGCGCCCAAGAAAACATTTTTCAAAATTCGTACTTTTTGGGGGTGAAATCGGGTAAAAAGAGATAAAAATAGTGCCAATAAAATGGATGGAGCTGAAACCATAAAATTCGGTGTGTACATCCCTCAAAATGTTTAGAATCGCAAAATGGAGGAATTTTTCGAAATTTGTACTTTTAAAGGGAAAAGGGGACCAAAAACCAACAAAACGAATGAAGCTACAATAATCAAATTCGGTGTGTATATTCGTTTTACAGCGCAGATCACTAATAAGAAAGCATTTTTCGAAATTTGTACTTTGAAGGTATTAAATGGGATAAAAATGGGATAAAAATTGTACCACCATCCTGACCAAACGGCAGGGTATAGAATCTTGAAATTTGGAACGGGCATTACTTTTATAGCACGAATGCGACCAAGAAAATATTTTTAAATTCGCACTTTTTGTGGGTGATAACGGGTAAAAAGGGATAAAAATGGTACCAATCAAACGGATGGAGCTGGAATAATAAAATTCTGTGTGTACATACCTCAATACCCTTAGAAACGCAAAATGACCGAATCTTTTTAAATTCGTACTTTTAGTAGGTAAACGGGGAAAAGGGGATAAAAAAGGTACCAAGATCACGGATGACGCTACAATAATGAAATTCGATATGTATATTCGTTTTACAGCCCAAATTACTGATAAGACATTTTTCGAAATTTGTAATTTTAAGGGATTAAATGGGATAAAAATTGTACCACCATCCTGACCAAACAGCAGGGCCTAGAATCTTGAAATTTGGAACGAGCATTACTTTTACAGCACGAATGCGACTAAGAAAATATTTTTCAAAACTCGTACTTTTTGTGTGTGAAATTGGGTAGAAAGGGATACGAAATGGTACCAATCAAACAGACGGAGCTGGGATCATGAAATTCGAATGCCTACAAACGCAAATTGAAGGAATTTTACGAAATTCGTACTTTTAAAGGGTAAACGAGAAAAGCGGGATAAAAAAGGTGCCAAGAACATGGATGACGCTACAATAATTAAATTCGGTACCCATATTCGTCTTACAGTGTAGATGAGTAATAACAAGGAATTTTCCGATATTTGTACCAAAATACTGTGCATAGAATCTTGAAATTTGGAACGCATATTACTCTTATAACGAAAATATTCTTCATTAATTTAAACTTTTAGGTGTGAAATTGGGTAAAAACGGATAACAGCGGTACCAATCATGAAATTCGGTTTGTACATGCATAGAAACACAAAATTAATATATTTTTCGAAATTCGTACCTTTTTAGATCCCTATGGTACCAACAACACGGCTGAAACTAGAATCGTGAAATTCGGTGTGTATATTCCTCTGACAGTGTAGACGCGAAACATTAACTGATTATCAATATTTATACTTTTGTATATGCACTTTAAAGGGGGTGGCGGATCAAAAGTGGTGCAAATGATACCAAGCAAAATTGGGGATTTGGGATAAAGATAGTACCAACCAAAGAAATTTGGTGTGTACATTTCTCCGAGTACATAAATTAATTTTTCGAAATTTGTATGTTTAAGGGCACAAACTGCACAGAAAGAGTTATGGGTGAACATTATAGTCATTATCCCCGGTAAAATAAAATACAGATTTTATAGATAGATGGAAAACATTTTAAAATCTTGAATTTCAACCATACGTATGGAAGTTATGTCAGTTTTATTTTGACCAAAGCTTATGTCAATTTGCGTGGAAAGTATAGAAGTTATATTAGGTTTAATTTTACGTACGGGTCGTTTGTTTTGGAATACGGACTATACGTGTGTGGGTACCATAAGATGTATATCAATTTCCACCATTTTCGAATTTAATCTAAGTTTGGGAAAATAGTACTATGTGCAGAGTTTGAATAAATTCTTTAAGTCCCTTCCAGAGTCATTGTGTATACCAGCGAGCCAGACGGACGTGAAAGGGACTTGGGACAAACTTATGGTTTTAAATCTCTCCTTCAATGCGTTACACTTCTATTCTATCCCTAATGATATTTTCACAGCTTAAGAAAGAAACGTCCAAATAATTTTCTACTTTATATGATTTTTTGTAGAAAAATTGTTTCCATTTTGTGCCTATAAATTAAACTATTGACTACGTATAAACGCTGAAAGTGATATCCTTAAAAACAGTTTGAATACTGATACAAACTACTGTCTTACCATACCATATTTCCGCGTACGAAGTAGCGGGTATTTGCTAGTAGATTATAAAGGGTGATTTTTTAAGAGCTTGATAACTTTTTTTCTAAAAAAAACGCATAAAATTTGCAAAATCTCATCGGTTCTTTATTTGAAACGTTAGATTGGTCCATGACATTTACTTTTTGAAGATAATTTCATTTAAATGTTGACCGCGGCTGCGTCTTAGGTGGTCCATCCGCTTAGTCCAATTTTGGCATTTCCACGTTTTTGAGTAACAGAGACCCAATTGGTGCGAACGGCGACGAATCGAAAATTGGTGGTCATCATTAACACTGGCCGATACAGCTGCGATATTTTCTTCAGTTCGCACTCTACGTAAGCGTGTTGGTGGTTTAATGTCCAACAATGTAAATTTGGTGCGAAATTTAGTCACAATAGCCCGAATAGCCGCTTCAGTGGGTCGATTAAACTGACCATAAAATGGAAGCGCGCAATGAACTTTCTTAACAGAGCACGCATTTTGATAATAAAATTCAATAATTTGCAAGCGTTGTTCGTTTGTAAGACGATTCGTGATGAAATGTCAAAGCATACTGAGCATCTTTCTCTTTGACACCATGTCTGAAATCCCACGTGATCTGTCAAATACTAATGCATGAAAATCCTAACCTCAAAAAAATCACTCTTTATAAGGGTAGGTCTGAATGAATATAACTGCTCTTTTGTATGTGTACAATAACTACACTTTATTTTTCACATAGGGTTTCCTTGTGAACATCCTCGTGATTTAATATCAAAATTTTATTACTACATTCGTCAATCTGGCTTGTTGCACAGTCCAAGTTGGAATTGGTGATGCTTTGATGATGCTGTACGAGTGCCTTAAAAAAAGTTCAAAATGCTGTATATCTTAACTTACAGGTTAAATCAAAATATAATAGAACACTTTTTGGTGCTTTACGTAGCAAAGGCGGTATAAATATAGACTAAGGAAGTATATCCCGGGTACGTTTTAACTATTTTCCTTATCTTTATTTTTTATCTTTTATGGTTTCCAGTTCGTAATACAAAAAGTCTTGAGGCTACTGGAAATGTGGAAGGCAATGATACTCAGTGGCTCAGCTCCCATAATAACTACACAAACAACAATGAATTAGAACTAATAGAAGAAAATGGTGCTGAAGATAAACTGGAAATTGAACCTAACAGAAACCCAACCTGAAAAAGAGCTGGAAACAATTAATCTGGATGACTCTGGTATTCTTTAAGAAGATGCTTTGGAATATATAGCGGGCTATATAATTCGAAAGCTAAGACTTGAAGGGTACCAAAGTACAGAGAATTCATTCACCTGGGTGGATCAGGTATCCAAGGGCTCCTTGAAGAAACCAACTCCAACTTTTCTGGAGGCAATAAAAAAATTTGAAGCAGTTTTCGAACGAATGAATCGAAAATATATTGACCACAACAAAAAATTCAAAGTCGGTTGTTTGAAAGGAGTAGGGAAGTAGAACTTCCCGGAAAAAATAAAACGTTTATGTTTTAAACGCCGCATACATTGTCACATAAAAAATTTAAATGGGCGGCTAAAAATTCAGAAAGCAAAACAAAGTATAATGGGACACAAAAAATCCTGTAGATCAAATTATAAACATAATATACAGTGACCGACATAAGTCATCATACGACCCCAATTTCTGATCCCGAGTGAGTCTAGAAACATTATGATGAAATGTTATTAATAATAAATAACAAGTAATTATGTTTCAACAAAAACTTCGAGAGAACTTTTTTTGATTTGTTAAAACCATATTGTTTATGGATAATTAGGATTCAAATGAGCTCTCAGAAATTCTAAAACTATCTTTTTCAACATTTCATGAAATATAAATATGTTATAGTTCTCGGCTTCGATATCAACTCTGGAAAATATAAGCCATTGAAAAGGCCGGAGACTTCACCTTTTCGAATTTTATTTCACGATCTGCGGACCACAATTTTCCAAATAAGTTATTTAACGGATCTCCGACAACAAAGTTAGTGTAGTATGTAGATTGTTTTCTACAATAATGAAGCAGGAAATAAACTAAACAAAAATGTGAGGAATGACTAAATTTGGTCGAAGTTTACACCTTGCGCTAATCTCTACTAAAAATACATGATTTTAAGTTCCATATCTCGTGATTTCAATTGAATTGATATTCATATCGATGGCATCAATGCTAGTAAATATCGCTGTAAATTTCCACACATCCGAGTCTGCTGGGACGATTATATGGGTTCTTACCAACGCGCGGTCCTTCTAATTTAGCTTCGTCCGTGGTTAAATTCAAATTTTCTTCATCTATCCAGAAAATTGAAAACGAACATTACAACTTGTGTATAGAAGTTGCGCTTATAAAGACTCCAATGCACTATGGTTTCTTTTTTGCGTAAAGTAATTTTTTTTGTGTAAAATATTTAAAAATTGTGTTTATTTTAGTTTTTTTCGTCTGTATTTTTTTTGTTGTAACGAATATTTGATTTGAACTGGACTCAAGACCATTTTGCATCTATGTTTAATAGAATGCAAATTTATTTACAAATGACATGGTGACATTTATTACTTGGCTGCAGACTACCACTATCATGATTTCCACCCTGTCAAAGGTTTTGTCAAGTGGCTTCGCAGCTACTTTTCAACATAAAACCTGGCCTCTTCAGTACTTTTGAATGGCAAAGCGTTGCAAAAAGTTGTAAATGAGAATTTATTAACCAAAGTGTGCAGATTAATACAAATCTAATCATTTTTGTTCGAATCCACACGTTTTCGAAAAAATCAAAATTTTCTAGTACAATATGTATGTATGAGCTGGTTGACATTTGGAGCAGACGCCGTACAACAGAACATATTAGAAACTATCACACAAAAACATTTAAATAACGAAAACATAAACTCAATAAATGAAAAAAGTTAAAGCCTTGTCGAATTGTAATGCAACTCTGGAAAGATTTAAGGGAAAGCACTCAAAATGGCTTGCCAAAAGCAAAAAATAGAAACCCCAGGTCATGATGTGTTACCAAATAAAGTGGATCGGGCAAAATGTGATTACAAATGCGCTGGATGGACTTGAGGTTATTGCTTCAGAAGATGACTATTTTGAACTAGAAGAAAATTGAGTATCTTCTATATTAAGTAACATACCAAACTTATTTAATATTTTGTAAAATGTATCTCTACCTTCAGAATGAAGATAATAACAGGAGATGAATACTGAAATTTTAATTTGTGTAATTATTATTTTTTTATCAAGTATAATAGATAATTTAAAAATAATATTTTTATTGGATGTCGGCCAGATCGGTTATATGACAGCTATATGAAATAGTGCCCCAAATCATATGAAACTTGGTAGGTCATCTTAGGAACATAAAAAATTATACAAATCAAATTTCAATTCAATAGCTTTAAAATTAGAGTTTATGCAAAAAAAATGAAAAAAAAAATAGTACAATGCTAATATTTACTTGGTTGCAAACAACGAGCACAACGATAATAGGTGGTTGCGAGCATCGAGCTCGCACTGTATATATTAAAAAACATTAATAAGAAGCCTAAAACATAGCGCAAGAACGGTAATTAAAAAATACTTTTCCGCTACATGGGTACACTTTTTTCAATCCATTTTTGTACTTTTCGAGAATATCTCACAAAGTTTGTGTTGAAATAATGCTAGGATTCTCTATATGACTACTGACTAAATAGGGAATATTTGTGACAGAATTGTTTCAGAAACCCAGATAGAGAAAGTTGAAATAAATGCAATCCAAAATTCACGACTTTTCGCCACTTACTACATATATGTTACAAGCGACATTGGTTCTTTATACACATGCAAAACATCAGCCGGATCCGTTGGACAGATCGCGAAAAAATTACAAAACAAAAAGCCATACGTACAAAATCGTTTAAGCCATATCTCCCGCGAAAATGAAAATTTTTGAAAAATATCCAATTTGTATTTTTTGTTTACCGTGCTTTACCGAAATACCCAATTTTTTGTCGAAAAAGATCGATCTTCCAAAATAACATGAACCATTTTAACCCTAGTAATTTTGTTGTATAAGCTGGCGTGTAATTTTGCTATTTAAGCGGGAAGATCATTATTTACAACTTTGGTGTCAATGGTGACCCCCACTGGCGTTCTAGATTGCAATTTGAACGTGTTCAATAGTTGCATGCATATTCTTCAGAACCATTGTTGTATTTCAACTGAATATTAGAGCATAAATACGTATCTGCTTCCGTGAGAATGCATGAATGTAACATAAGTCTATCCATGGGAAAACAAGACTATTGTTTACAACTTTAGGTACAGGATATAGTATGTAGAGCTCAAAAGGCTCTTGGTCGCATAAATGTATTGTAACCTTAAATATAACGTGGCTTTCCCCTTCTACGATCATCAACTTGTAGAGCTGAAAATTATTGTCATTGATTGTAATTTGTGCGTATGATGGTAAATAATTTCAAATCTTCATTATTTCTTCTTGAAGCTGCCTTGGGGATAATAAGTTGGGACTAATTTTGCCATGGTTTGTGTCAGTTAGCACGTCTATAATTGATGATTTTATTTGTTCAAAGTTTGCTATTAGTTGCATGGCAATTGATATGAATATTTTAAACGGCGGTAGCCTGTGCCTTCGACGTTATGTATTCTAGACATTATTTCGGTACTGTGCTTGTCAAGATCCTTGAATTTCTTATTGATGGATGTTTCATCTTGTTTAAGAATGTTTATCGTAGCATCAGGTATAGACGTTTTATTTTTGAAAAGATGGAGAAGATGATTTTCGTTTTGCTTTACTGCTTCAATTGTATTAATCATTTGTAACGTATATTCGGAATCTTTTTTATACTTTATTTGTTTGATATTGAATCTGCTCCTTAGGAGCCTAACAATATGTATACGAATCCTATAAAATAATATAATAATAAATCCCGTTTAGGATTTTGAATGTTCTGCGGTCCTCTGCACTGTATCGACAGGGTGGATATTATTTTGTTCTGTTGGGTTTAAGAAGACAAGTGGTCACGCGATTGAGAGGTCCTATTACGACATCGCGATACAGATTGGTCTACATATTTAACGGTTCGTAATTTACTAAGGTTTTCAGATAATTTAATTCGCGATGGCGTATTTCAGCCTCGTGAACTAGAGTGTAATTTCAATAATCAAATCTTTTCCTCTCGAGTTATCGCGTAATATGAAGAGTTCTAGATGATTATATGTTGTGAGAGCATATTTCAGCCGCGTTTGGTAGAGTAGTAACTCTGATAATCAATTCTTTTCCTCTCGTATTTTCGTGGATTTCAAGATGATTATTTGTCGAGAGGGCGTATTTCAGCCTCGTAAAATGGAGTGTCTACTCTAGTTTTCCCTTTCGGATTTTACAGTGTCTGCTTCTGTGACCTCCAAACCATGTGAAGTACAATATGAAATAATGTATTTTTAGTTTTTAGTGGGTTTGTTGTCCACCCCTTCGTAAGCGAGAAGGCCGTGGAACATTTAGAACGTTTCTTGCGAAGATGTTCACATAGCGTTGAAGCTTCTCTTGATGACTCAGTTTGATGTTTTGAATTTCGTTTTTGACGAGAGGTATATTCAGGTCTCTGTGAATATTTTCGTTTCTCATAAACCAAGGTGCGTCAGTAATCATCCTTAAAATCTTTGACTGAACCCTATGGATTTTTTCGATATTGCTCGAGCATGCATTGCCCCATAATTGAGCGCCGTAGTGCCAAATTGGTTTAATCACGCTGTTGTAGAGTAGTACCTTGTATTCTAGATTTAGCTTCGAGTTTGGGTAAGGCAGCCAATGAAGTTGTCGGATTTTTATGTTAATTTCAGTTCTTTGGCTTCAATGTGTCTTCGCCAAGTTATCGGCGGTCCAGGTGGATACCCAGGTATGTACAAAGTCAGATTGTGGAAGAGAACTATTGTTTAGTTTCACCGTTGGGCATGTATTAAAATTTAAAGTAAATGTTACCTGTTTACACTTTGTCTCGTTAACTTTTATACTCCAGATAGACAACCATGATTCAACGCGTTTTAAGTGACCCTGTAAGGTAGTTGATGCCATTATCTGGTTTTTGTGTCTACTCATTATGGCTGTGTCATCGGCGAAAGTTGACATGAGGAGGCTTGAAGAAGGATAGGGCCCAGTACGCTACCTTGTGGGACCCCTGCCATTATTTCCCTACTCCTGCCGACGTATTGACCTTCGCGAAATCCAAATTGGTGGTCTGAAATCGCGTTTTAATTTAGCGAGGAGAATATTCTCAAAGCGTTTAGACAAGCACGGAAGTAAGCCTATTGGCCTATATAATGAGATTTTCCAATGTTTTGGAAAATAACATATTCTAAAAATGGAATTGAACAAAATTGAAAGGAACTGTATTGCCACAAATGGTAGTTCCAAGATCGTATCCGCTTTTCCCAGTTTAATGGTATCCTTTATAGTACGCGTGAGTTCGTACGGATTTGTTGTTAAGGATCATCAGCTAACGTAATGTTATTACTAGCCTCGTTTGGACGAAAAACTTGATCCAAGTGAGTAAACTTGTGCCTTATCTTCTTCTGAAGTTATCCATTCTCCATTTGTATTGCTCCATTTGTAAATTGCCGATATTGTCAAGGGACCACAACGGGATGGTATTCGAACTGATGTCGCTTGGATATAGTTTTCCGAAAATCTCATGAGTACGTCATGCCTCATTCTTCGCCGAATAAGGATACCCGTGTCACCATGAGCCTTACCATCGGGGTGGTTTGTACAATAAAAACTATAACTTGGTATGTGAAAGTTGTATGTGTTTCAGATGAAAGCATTATATCTATGTTCTAAGAATTGAGAAAGTTTGAAATTTCTTGATTTACACCGTCTGGAACGCGACGGGATGAACTCATTTCTTGCTGAGAGGAGCTTGAATCAACTGACCACAAGACATAAACATGTTCAGACAGTGGGTAAGTTGTTAGATCATAGACTCCAACCCACCAATTGGACGGACGGGGACATTTTGGGTGTTCGCTTTTAGGACCTTTGAATACGAGTTTTCTCCACTGTATTTCTGTATTTCAGGAGTTGTCTCGATTTGGTTTCTTACAGTCTCTAAGCGGACATTATATTTTCTTTTAAGTGTCTTGTAGTCCTCACAACCTCTATAATTTGCGCTTGGTTTTGGACAGTACATTTTGCAGACTGGTGTAGATCACCGAAAACAACACATACCGTAGGTAATGTGCAGTAGGCCTTATTATGCCCGAATTCCTGACAGTTTTGACATTGTACGGGACCGTTTCGCTTGTGCGGCTCTTCCACAGATATGTGTCTATGAAGCAAAAGATTTTCTTTGTAAATAGGATGTATTTCATTCCATTTCAATTTTCGGGCGTCTGGTTCAAGTTCGACCTTAAATAATGGCTGAGGAATTTTCAACCTGTTAAGGATATTGACCACCGATCTAATCTTGTAACGTTTTCCTTCCAAGGCATATTGTATATCGTTGGGATCTACACTATATTCAATCCCCTTCAAGACAACGACCAAATCTGTACTACTCTTAAGCTTATAGGTATAGTAGCTTCTTTTCTCTGTGTCAAAACAGTTTGTGATCGTACGAAACCCGTTTTCAGTATACAACTGTATTTTAATAATAGTCTTATAGATTAGTTAGGTTACTGAAACTACAAAATCTGATGAGGTTGTTCTTTCGTGTGGAATCGGCAGCGGATTTTCCGGTGTTGTTGATTGAAGTTTGTATTGCCTTGATTTCATCTTCCAAATGGTGCAGGTGGTCAGAACAATTGAGAAAATGAGTGCAGTATATCCTACTATCGAAAGCACCTTGTTGTTCAAGCAGTTTCTGAAAGTTGGTGAGATGGTCTGACTGAGCATTGTAGTGATACGTTTCATGTAGAAATTGATGTGGATGGTTGGGCTTGGTGATATTTTCCAGGTTGATTACGCTGGTGTAATCAGTTCATAACGGTTACTTGATATGTGTCTATGAAGCAAAAGATTTTCTTTGTAAATAGGATGTATTTCATTCCATTTCAATTTTCGGGCGTCTGGTTCAAGTTCGACCTTAAATAATGGCTGAGGAATTTTCAACCTGTTAAGGATATTGACCACCGATCTAATCTTGTAACGTTTTCCTTCCAAGGCATATTGTATATCGTTGGGATCTACACTATATTCAATCCCCTTCAAGACAACGACCAAATCTGTACTACTTTTAAGCTTATAGGTATAGTAGCTTCTTTTCTCTGTGTCAAAACAGTTTGTGATCGCACGAAACCCGTTTTCTGTATACAACTGTATTTTAGTCTCGTGAATATTACCTCTCCTGATTGGAGAAATATGGAAATTATTTTCACCTGCAATAAGTGCAATTTTACTAACAAGTGTGCTAGACGAACGCTCGCGCAAATATATTGGTGGTGGTTTTGGAAATTATTTTCACCTGCAATAAGTGCAATTTTACTAACAAGTGTGCTAGACGAACGCTCGCGCAAATATATTGGTGGTGGTTTTGTGACTGTAGTGACGTTTGAACTAGAGGTTTGAGCCTGTCCCTCTTCGCCTAGTAAAGCAAAACGATTGTTTGTCAGTGGATTTACTTGCTGATCACTTGATGCATTTTTTATTATTTTATATATGTTATCTTGTTAGGGCTAGATTTACGCTTCAAGTAGCGGTCCATGCGAATCTGCACTGCCTTCAGGCCCGTGCGCAGGATTTCATCTATACTCATAAAAAAGTAAACCCTATAATGAGTTAAAATTATCTAAAATTTAGGAAACCAAGTACATTTTTACTAAATATAAGTAGAATTTTGCTGAAACTTTCCTAAATCTAAGCAAATTTTTCCTAAAACCAAGCAATTTTTTACTAAATTTAAGCAAAATTTTCCTAAAACTAAGTAAATTTTTACTAAATCTTAGTAAAATTTTGCTGAAAATTTCCAAAAACTAAGTAAATGTTTACTCAAATCAAGTAAATATTTACTCAAACTGAGGACAATTTGCTGATTTTTTCCTCAAAACGAGTAAATTTTTACTTAAACTGAGAAAATTTTATTTTATACAAGGAAAAAAGGTGAAAATAAAATAAGTTCAATTCAACTACAAAAATTGAACAAATAGTTTTGCTTCAGAGTATGCAAAACTGATACAAAAAATTACAACATGAAATATTTCTCAAAAGTTTCATGATACCTCTGCCATAAGGAGTTGAGCTATTGTTCCATGGTTGTTGCGAAGGCAAGATAGGCGCCTTCGCAGTGGTTGTTTAGAATCTATATATATAAAAGAGTTGCGTTACTGACTGACTGACTGACTTATCATTGACCAGCCCCCAGACCAAACGGCTGAAGCCAGGGTCATGAAATTTTCAGGGTAGTTCCCAAATATGACGTAGACGTCGACTAAGAAAGGGTTTTATGAAATTCGTACTTTTAGGGGATAAAATGCCCAAAAAGGGATAAACATCGAACCTTCGTCCTGACTAAACGGCAGTATCTATAAACATGAAATTTGGTGAGTTCCTTGCAATGACCATGCAGACGAGCTACAAATAGGGATTTTTCGAAATTTGTACTTTCAAGGGCCGAGCGGGACAAAAAGGGATAAAAATGGTACCAACTAAAGTATTACAGCTAGAAACGTGAAATTTGGTATGTAAATTCCTCTCACCATATAGAAACAAAGTAAAATTAGATTTTTTCGAAATTTTTACTTTTAAGGGGCGAGCGGGACAAAAAGGGATAAAAATGGTACCAACTAATGTATTACAACTAGAATCGTAAAATTTGATATGTAAATTCCTCCGACGACATAGAAACGAAGTAAAATTGGATTTTTCGAAATTTGTACTTTTAAGGGGCGAGCGGGACAAAAAGGGATAAAAATGGTACCAACTAAAGTATTACAGCTAGAATCGTAAAATTTGGTATGTAAATTCCTCTGACCATATAGAAACGAAGTAAAATTGGTTTTTTCGAAATGTGTACTCTTAAGGGGCGAGCGGGACAAAAAGGGATAAAAAATAGTACCAACTAAAGTATTACAGATAAAAACGTGAAATTTGGTATGTAAATTCCTCTGACGATATAGAAACGAAGTAAAATTGGATTTTTCGAAATTTGTACTTTTAAGGGGACAGCGGGACAAAAAGGGATAAGAATGGTACAAACTAAAGTATTACAGCTAGAATCGTGAAATTTGGTATGTAAATTCCTCTGACGATATAGAAACGAAGTAAAATTGGGTTTTTCGAAATTTGTACTTTTAAGGGGAGAGCGGGACAAAAAGGGATAAAAATGGTACAAACTAAAGTATTACAGCTAGAATCGTGAAATTTGGTATCTAAATTCCTCTGACGATATAGAAACGAAGTAAAATTGAATTTTTCGAAATTTGTATTTTTAGGGGGCGAGAGGGACAAAAAGGGATAAAAATGGTACCAACTAAAGTATTACAACTAGAATCGTGAAATTTGGTATGTAAATTCCTCTGACCATGTAGAAGCGCAGTTTAATTGAATTGTTCGAAATTTGTACTTTTTAGGGGGTAGGCGGGACAAAAAGGCTTCCAATTTAAGAATTGCAGCTATAGTCGGGAAATTTGGAGTGTAAACTGTGTGTAAAGCGCAATCTAAATGAATTTTTTGAAATTTTCTAATTTTGTACTTATAAACAATGAGCGGGATAAAAATAGTACTAAATAAAATATTTCAGCTATAGTCGTGAAATTTTGTGTTTAAATTTCTCTGACAACGTAGATTTGCAACATAAATGGATTTCTCGAAATTTGTACTTTAAAGTTGCGAGCGGGACAAAAAGGGATAAAAATGGTACCAACTATTACAGCTAGAATCGTGAAATTTAGTGTGTAAATTCCTCTGACCATATAGAAGCGCAGTAGTTTGATTTTTCGAAATTTGTACTTTTAAGGGGTGCGCGGGACGAAAAGGGATAAAAATGCTGTACAATCATTTAATTACGTAAGCGCGGAATATAAGTGGATATTTGTACTTAAAAGGGGGGATTCGGGACAACAAGGAATAAATGTGTTACCAAATAAAGTACATATTTTTAGGGGAAGCAAAATCACATTTTACTATAGTGATTTTTCAAAATGTTTACTTTTTGGGAAAGAAGTGCTAAAAGTTATAAACTGGCTGGATGAATCTAGAAACATGAGATCGAGGATATAAGTGGTTCTAATATTTTGTTCAAAACTTGGTAGAAAATTATACATACGAAGTAGCTCAGCTAAAATAGTGCATATCGACAAGCACATTCCTTTGACTGTGTGTGAGTGCTAGCTAATAGGAGGTTTCCAAATTACTATTTTAGATTTATCTATATCCACCAAAAGAAAATTAAATAAATACTATCCAAAAACAAAGACGGATAAAATTAACAAATAACTGGCTTTTTCGCGTGCGAAGCAGCGGGTACTGCTAGTAATTCATAAAGTATTTAAGAAGTAAGTCTCTGCAAGCGAACGAGAATTGCTTCTTAGATTAATATTCAAGATTTTTTTAACAATTTCAAATGTTTTTTATAAATGTATGAAGAACTCGGAATACGTTTCAGTAAACATTTTAATTTCATTTTAGCAAAAAACATATTTTTAAGTTAAAATTTCCTAAATGGAATTTTTCCCATACAAAAAAATTCAGATTTTTTTTTTCACTTAAAACCTTGAAAATATTCTTCCACATAAGATTGAATTTACTCAATTGTAAGAATTTTTTATTAGATCCAAAGAAATGTTTTTAAGTAAATCTACTACCCTTTTTCTAGTAAATGAACTATTTACTATGGCTTTGAAAGAAGGAAACTTTACTCATATTTCGTTAATTTTCCAACTTTTTAGGAAATTTTTACTGGAGCGTTTGGAAACCACTCATATTTTATTGCCAGGATCTTCGAGAAACTAAGATTGCAGAAAACTGCTGTTATGCCAAAAAAAACAGCTGTAATAGCAGAAAAGTGTCTGCTGCTTTTATTAAGAGACTTGTTCTCTAAGTGTAGAACTTTTTTAAATAGTTGCTTGAAATTACATACATACATATCGAGGGTTTATATTCATAAGTGGCTGTGAACAAAAAACATTTCAGGAGAGCGAAAACTGATTTTCTCCTTAATTTGAGGAGAAATTATTAATCATTCTTCAACAGTTTAATCTAAAAAGGATTATTAATTGCTATAATAAAAAAGTTTTCGAAATTTCCTATTATTCGCGGTTTCATGGTTCATAGCCACTTTTGTATGTTTAAAATTGAGCACTATGAATGTTGAAATAAGAATACGATTTAATGTAAACTCCATAACTTTTTTCATGAAATCTTGGGAATGTTGTATAGAAACGCATTTTTTGTGATGTACACAGCGAATTTAATGATTCCAGCTTCATCCGTCAGATTGGTCGCTTGTAACATATATGTAGCCAGTCGCGAAAATCGCAGCAATTGATGAAAAATCCAAAATTCGCCGTTGCAGTTCCTTATATTTTAACTTTCTTCATTCATAATTCTAAAACTTTTCATACACAAATATTCCCCATGAAGTCAGCAATCACATGCCAAAGAAATATTTTGGTATTCTCAATATGATCAAAAGTTACGCGGGTTTTTCTAAAGATATTTTTCACAATTTTTGACTTTACAGCCACCATTTTTCCTATTTTAGCCTGATAACTGGGGAATAAAAATGCTATTAACGCGAAATGATGGAATTTGATAGTACGATATGCCCTAAATCTAGAAAAATGATTTAAACAAAATCGTTGTAGCGAATTATAACCTTCGGTTTTATGCTGCTCCATTGTTGAACTATTTTATTTCTATTATTTTTATGTTCATAGCCACTTATGCAGTCACAAACTTCCGTGCGAGGTGATAGCCAAATCAGAAATTTAAAAAAATGGCTTTAGAAAAAAAACTTTTCCAAATTTATATGACAGATGACATCCAAATCTGAGAATAGTTTGATATCAAAAACTCATTTTCGAGAAAAAGGGTTCATAGCCACTTTTGAATATAAGCCCTTGATATAAAGAGTGATTTTTTTGAGGTTAGGATTTTCATGCATTAGTATTTGACAGATCACGTGGGATTTCAGACATGGTGTCAAAGAGAAAGATGCTCAGTATGCTTTGACATTTCATCATGAATAGACTTACTAACGAGCAACGCTTGCAAATCATTGAATTTTATTATCAAAATGCGTGCTCTGTTAAGAAAGTTCAGAAAGAAAGAAATTGTGTTCAGCGACGAAGTCATTTTTGGCTCAATGGGTACGTAAATAGGCAGAATTGTCGATTTTGGAGTGAATATCAGCCAGAAGCATTGCAAGAGCTACAAATGCATCCAGAAAAAGTCACAGTTTGGTGCGGTTTATGGCATCATTGGACCGTACTTCTTCAAAGATGATGCGAATCGTAACGTAACTGTCAATGGTGAGAGCTACCGTGAGATGATATCCAACTTTTTTTTGCCCAAAATGGAAGAACTGAACTTGGTTGACATGTGGTTTCAACAAGATGGCGCTACATGCCACACAGCTCGCGATTCTATGGCCATTTTGAGGGAAAACTTCGGAGAACAATTCATCTCAAGAAATGGACCGGTAAGTTGGCCACCAAGATCATGCGATTTGACGCCTTTAGACTATTTTTTGTGGGGCTACGTCAAGTCTAAAGTCTACAGAAATAAGCCAGCAACTATTCCAGCTTTGGAAGACAACATTTCCGAAGAAATTCGGGCTATTCCGGCCGAAATGCTCGAAAAAGTTGCCCAAAATTGGACTTTCCGAATGGAACACCTAAGACGCAGCCGCGGTCAACATTTAAATGAAATTATCTTCAAAAAGTAAATGTCATGGACCAATCTAACGTTTCAAATAAAGAACCGATGAGATTTTGCAAATTTTATGCGTTTTTTTTAAAAAAAAAGTTATCAAGCTCTTAAAAAATCACCCTTTATATGATATAAGCCTTTGATATATATATGAAAATTGGATATGCTTTTTGACAAAGTATGGGTCTAAATAGGATGTCTAAAGAGTTTTGGGGTTTTTAATTTATATAGGACATGAGTAACAGGATGTTCACTCAAAATCTTTATACGCATATTCCGATTAAATAAAAAATATTTGGAAATGTTTCTTCATTTTTATAATTTTAAATATGTATAAATTCGAATAAGAAATACAGTTTTTTTGTATTCGATGAAATGCAAGAAGAAACAACTAGAAATTCCAAAAAACCAAATAATTGGTATTATAGAGTTTCGTTTTCCTACGTAAATCCAAGATACTGAATTTGATGTTTCTCTTTTGAATACGAGTTTTCTCCACTGTATTTCTGTATTTCAGGAGTTGTCTCGATTTGGTTTCTTACAGTCTCTAAGCGGACATTATATTTTCTTTTAAGTGTCTTGTAGTCCTCACAACCTCTATAATTTGCGCTTGGTTTTGGACAGTACATTTTGCAGACTGGTGTAGATCACCGAAAACAACACATACCGTAGGTAATGTGCAGTAGGCCTTATTATGCCCGAATTCCTGACAGTTTTGACATTGTACGGGACCGTTTCGCTTGTGCGGCTCTTCCACAGATATGTGTCTATGAAGCAAAAGATTTTCTTTGTAAATAGGATGTATTTCATTCCATTTCAATTTTCGGGCGTCTGGTTCAAGTTCGACCTTAAATAATGGCTGAGGAATTTTCAACCTGTTAAGGATATTGACCACCGATCTAATCTTGTAACGTTTTCCTTCCAAGGCATATTGTATATCGTTGGGATCTACACTATATTCAATCCCCTTCAAGACAACGACCAAATCTGTACTACTCTTAAGCTTATAGGTATAGTAGCTTCTTTTCTCTGTGTCAAAACAGTTTGTGATCGTACGAAACCCGTTTTCAGTATACAACTGTATTTTAATAATAGTCTTATAGATTAGTTAGGTTACTGAAACTACAAAATCTGATGAGGTTGTTCTTTCGTGTGGAATCGGCAGCGGATTTTCCGGTGTTGTTGATTGAAGTTTGTATTGCCTTGATTTCATCTTCCAAATGGTGCAGGTGGTCAGAACAATTGAGAAAATGAGTGCAGTATATCCTACTATCGAAAGCACCTTGTTGTTCAAGCAGTTTCTGAAAGTTGGTGAGATGGTCTGACTGAGCATTGTAGTGATACGTTTCATGTAGAAATTGATGTGGATGGTTGGGCTTGGTGATATTTTCCAGGTTGATTACGCTGGTGTAATCAGTTCATAACGGTTACTTGATATGTGTCTATGAAGCAAAAGATTTTCTTTGTAAATAGGATGTATTTCATTCCATTTCAATTTTCGGGCGTCTGGTTCAAGTTCGACCTTAAATAATGGCTGAGGAATTTTCAACCTGTTAAGGATATTGACCACCGATCTAATCTTGTAACGTTTTCCTTCCAAGGCATATTGTATATCGTTGGGATCTACACTATATTCAATCCCCTTCAAGACAACGACCAAATCTGTACTACTTTTAAGCTTATAGGTATAGTAGCTTCTTTTCTCTGTGTCAAAACAGTTTGTGATCGCACGAAACCCGTTTTCTGTATACAACTGTATTTTAGTCTCGTGAATATTACCTCTCCTGATTGGAGAAATATGGAAATTATTTTCACCTGCAATAAGTGCAATTTTACTAACAAGTGTGCTAGACGAACGCTCGCGCAAATATATTGGTGGTGGTTTTGGAAATTATTTTCACCTGCAATAAGTGCAATTTTACTAACAAGTGTGCTAGACGAACGCTCGCGCAAATATATTGGTGGTGGTTTTGTGACTGTAGTGACGTTTGAACTAGAGGTTTGAGCCTGTCCCTCTTCGCCTAGTAAAGCAAAACGATTGTTTGTCAGTGGATTTACTTGCTGATCACTTGATGCATTTTTTATTATTTTATATATGTTATCTTGTTAGGGCTAGATTTACGCTTCAAGTAGCGGTCCATGCGAATCTGCACTGCCTTCAGGCCCGTGCGCAGGATTTCATCTATACTCATAAAAAAGTAAACCCTATAATGAGTTAAAATTATCTAAAATTTAGGAAACCAAGTACATTTTTACTAAATATAAGTAGAATTTTGCTGAAACTTTCCTAAATCTAAGCAAATTTTTCCTAAAACCAAGCAATTTTTTACTAAATTTAAGCAAAATTTTCCTAAAACTAAGTAAATTTTTACTAAATCTTAGTAAAATTTTGCTGAAAATTTCCAAAAACTAAGTAAATGTTTACTCAAATCAAGTAAATATTTACTCAAACTGAGGACAATTTGCTGATTTTTTCCTCAAAACGAGTAAATTTTTACTTAAACTGAGAAAATTTTATTTTATACAAGGAAAAAAGGTGAAAATAAAATAAGTTCAATTCAACTACAAAAATTGAACAAATAGTTTTGCTTCAGAGTATGCAAAACTGATACAAAAAATTACAACATGAAATATTTCTCAAAAGTTTCATGATACCTCTGCCATAAGGAGTTGAGCTATTGTTCCATGGTTGTTGCGAAGGCAAGATAGGCGCCTTCGCAGTGGTTGTTTAGAATCTATATATATAAAAGAGTTGCGTTACTGACTGACTGACTGACTTATCATTGACCAGCCCCCAGACCAAACGGCTGAAGCCAGGGTCATGAAATTTTCAGGGTAGTTCCCAAATATGACGTAGACGTCGACTAAGAAAGGGTTTTATGAAATTCGTACTTTTAGGGGATAAAATGCCCCAAAAAGGGATAAACATCGAACCTTCGTCCTGACTAAACGGCAGTATCTATAAACATGAAATTTGGTGAGTTCCTTGCAATGACCATGCAGACGAGCTACAAATAGGGATTTTTCGAAATTTGTACTTTCAAGGGCCGAGCGGGACAAAAAGGGATAAAAATGGTACCAACTAAAGTATTACAGCTAGAAACGTGAAATTTGGTATGTAAATTCCTCTCACCATATAGAAACAAAGTAAAATTAGATTTTTTCGAAATTTTTACTTTTAAGGGGCGAGCGGGACAAAAAGGGATAAAAATGGTACCAACTAATGTATTACAACTAGAATCGTAAAATTTGATATGTAAATTCCTCCGACGACATAGAAACGAAGTAAAATTGGATTTTTCGAAATTTGTACTTTTAAGGGGCGAGCGGGACAAAAAGGGATAAAAATGGTACCAACTAAAGTATTACAGCTAGAATCGTAAAATTTGGTATGTAAATTCCTCTGACCATATAGAAACGAAGTAAAATTGGTTTTTTCGAAATGTGTACTCTTAAGGGGCGAGCGGGACAAAAAGGGATAAAAAATAGTACCAACTAAAGTATTACAGATAAAAACGTGAAATTTGGTATGTAAATTCCTCTGACGATATAGAAACGAAGTAAAATTGGATTTTTCGAAATTTGTACTTTTAAGGGGACAGCGGGACAAAAAGGGATAAGAATGGTACAAACTAAAGTATTACAGCTAGAATCGTGAAATTTGGTATGTAAATTCCTCTGACGATATAGAAACGAAGTAAAATTGGGTTTTTCGAAATTTGTACTTTTAAGGGGAGAGCGGGACAAAAAGGGATAAAAATGGTACAAACTAAAGTATTACAGCTAGAATCGTGAAATTTGGTATCTAAATTCCTCTGACGATATAGAAACGAAGTAAAATTGAATTTTTCGAAATTTGTATTTTTAGGGGGCGAGAGGGACAAAAAGGGATAAAAATGGTACCAACTAAAGTATTACAACTAGAATCGTGAAATTTGGTATGTAAATTCCTCTGACCATGTAGAAGCGCAGTTTAATTGAATTGTTCGAAATTTGTACTTTTTAGGGGGTAGGCGGGACAAAAAGGCTTCCAATTTAAGAATTGCAGCTATAGTCGGGAAATTTGGAGTGTAAACTGTGTGTAAAGCGCAATCTAAATGAATTTTTTGAAATTTTCTAATTTTGTACTTATAAACAATGAGCGGGATAAAAATAGTACTAAATAAAATATTTCAGCTATAGTCGTGAAATTTTGTGTTTAAATTTCTCTGACAACGTAGATTTGCAACATAAATGGATTTCTCGAAATTTGTACTTTAAAGTTGCGAGCGGGACAAAAAGGGATAAAAATGGTACCAACTATTACAGCTAGAATCGTGAAATTTAGTGTGTAAATTCCTCTGACCATATAGAAGCGCAGTAGTTTGATTTTTCGAAATTTGTACTTTTAAGGGGTGCGCGGGACGAAAAGGGATAAAAATGCTGTACAATCATTTAATTACGTAAGCGCGGAATATAAGTGGATATTTGTACTTAAAAGGGGGGATTCGGGACAACAAGGAATAAATGTGTTACCAAATAAAGTACATATTTTTAGGGGAAGCAAAATCACATTTTACTATAGTGATTTTTCAAAATGTTTACTTTTTGGGAAAGAAGTGCTAAAAGTTATAAACTGGCTGGATGAATCTAGAAACATGAGATCGAGGATATAAGTGGTTCTAATATTTTGTTCAAAACTTGGTAGAAAATTATACATACGAAGTAGCTCAGCTAAAATAGTGCATATCGACAAGCACATTCCTTTGACTGTGTGTGAGTGCTAGCTAATAGGAGGTTTCCAAATTACTATTTTAGATTTATCTATATCCACCAAAAGAAAATTAAATAAATACTATCCAAAAACAAAGACGGATAAAATTAACAAATAACTGGCTTTTTCGCGTGCGAAGCAGCGGGTACTGCTAGTAATTCATAAAGTATTTAAGAAGTAAGTCTCTGCAAGCGAACGAGAATTGCTTCTTAGATTAATATTCAAGATTTTTTTAACAATTTCAAATGTTTTTTATAAATGTATGAAGAACTCGGAATACGTTTCAGTAAACATTTTAATTTCATTTTAGCAAAAAACATATTTTTAAGTTAAAATTTCCTAAATGGAATTTTTCCCATACAAAAAAATTCAGATTTTTTTTTTCACTTAAAACCTTGAAAATATTCTTCCACATAAGATTGAATTTACTCAATTGTAAGAATTTTTTATTAGATCCAAAGAAATGTTTTTAAGTAAATCTACTACCCTTTTTCTAGTAAATGAACTATTTACTATGGCTTTGAAAGAAGGAAACTTTACTCATATTTCGTTAATTTTCCAACTTTTTAGGAAATTTTTACTGGAGCGTTTGGAAACCACTCATATTTTATTGCCAGGATCTTCGAGAAACTAAGATTGCAGAAAACTGCTGTTATGCCAAAAAAAACAGCTGTAATAGCAGAAAAGTGTCTGCTGCTTTTATTAAGAGACTTGTTCTCTAAGTGTAGAACTTTTTTAAATAGTTGCTTGAAATTACATACATACATATCGAGGGTTTATATTCATAAGTGGCTGTGAACAAAAAACATTTCAGGAGAGCGAAAACTGATTTTCTCCTTAATTTGAGGAGAAATTATTAATCATTCTTCAACAGTTTAATCTAAAAAGGATTATTAATTGCTATAATAAAAAAGTTTTCGAAATTTCCTATTATTCGCGGTTTCATGGTTCATAGCCACTTTTGTATGTTTAAAATTGAGCACTATGAATGTTGAAATAAGAATACGATTTAATGTAAACTCCATAACTTTTTTCATGAAATCTTGGGAATGTTGTATAGAAACGCATTTTTTGTGATGTACACAGCGAATTTAATGATTCCAGCTTCATCCGTCAGATTGGTCGCTTGTAACATATATGTAGCCAGTCGCGAAAATCGCAGCAATTGATGAAAAATCCAAAATTCGCCGTTGCAGTTCCTTATATTTTAACTTTCTTCATTCATAATTCTAAAACTTTTCATACACAAATATTCCCCATGAAGTCAGCAATCACATGCCAAAGAAATATTTTGGTATTCTCAATATGATCAAAAGTTACGCGGGTTTTTCTAAAGATATTTTTCACAATTTTTGACTTTACAGCCACCATTTTTCCTATTTTAGCCTGATAACTGGGGAATAAAAATGCTATTAACGCGAAATGATGGAATTTGATAGTACGATATGCCCTAAATCTAGAAAAATGATTTAAACAAAATCGTTGTAGCGAATTATAACCTTCGGTTTTATGCTGCTCCATTGTTGAACTATTTTATTTCTATTATTTTTATGTTCATAGCCACTTATGCAGTCACAAACTTCCGTGCGAGGTGATAGCCAAATCAGAAATTTAAAAAAATGGCTTTAGAAAAAAAACTTTTCCAAATTTATATGACAGATGACATCCAAATCTGAGAATAGTTTGATATCAAAAACTCATTTTCGAGAAAAAGGGTTCATAGCCACTTTTGAATATAAGCCCTTGATATAAAGAGTGATTTTTTTGAGGTTAGGATTTTCATGCATTAGTATTTGACAGATCACGTGGGATTTCAGACATGGTGTCAAAGAGAAAGATGCTCAGTATGCTTTGACATTTCATCATGAATAGACTTACTAACGAGCAACGCTTGCAAATCATTGAATTTTATTATCAAAATGCGTGCTCTGTTAAGAAAGTTCAGAAAGAAAGAAATTGTGTTCAGCGACGAAGTCATTTTTGGCTCAATGGGTACGTAAATAGGCAGAATTGTCGATTTTGGAGTGAATATCAGCCAGAAGCATTGCAAGAGCTACAAATGCATCCAGAAAAAGTCACAGTTTGGTGCGGTTTATGGCATCATTGGACCGTACTTCTTCAAAGATGATGCGAATCGTAACGTAACTGTCAATGGTGAGAGCTACCGTGAGATGATATCCAACTTTTTTTTGCCCAAAATGGAAGAACTGAACTTGGTTGACATGTGGTTTCAACAAGATGGCGCTACATGCCACACAGCTCGCGATTCTATGGCCATTTTGAGGGAAAACTTCGGAGAACAATTCATCTCAAGAAATGGACCGGTAAGTTGGCCACCAAGATCATGCGATTTGACGCCTTTAGACTATTTTTTGTGGGGCTACGTCAAGTCTAAAGTCTACAGAAATAAGCCAGCAACTATTCCAGCTTTGGAAGACAACATTTCCGAAGAAATTCGGGCTATTCCGGCCGAAATGCTCGAAAAAGTTGCCCAAAATTGGACTTTCCGAATGGACCACCTAAGACGCAGCCGCGGTCAACATTTAAATGAAATTATCTTCAAAAAGTAAATGTCATGGACCAATCTAACGTTTCAAATAAAGAACCGATGAGATTTTGCAAATTTTATGCGTTTTTTTTAAAAAAAAAGTTATCAAGCTCTTAAAAAATCACCCTTTATATGATATAAGCCCTTGATATATATATGAAAATTGGATATGCTTTTTGACAAAGTATGGGTCTAAATAGGATGTCTAAAGAGTTTTGGGGTTTTTAATTTATATAGGACATGAGTAACAGGATGTTCACTCAAAATCTTTATACGCATATTCCGATTAAATAAAAAATATTTGGAAATGTTTCTTCATTTTTATAATTTTAAATATGTATAAATTCGAATAAGAAATACAGTTTTTTTGTATTCGATGAAATGCAAGAAGAAACAACTAGAAATTCCAAAAAACCAAATAATTGGTATTATAGAGTTTCGTTTTCCTACGTAAATCCAAGATACTGAATTTGATGTTTCTCTTTTGAATAACACTACTCAACAAATTGAAAAAAATTTCATGTACTCCGGATGCGATAATTTTTTCTGTGTAGATAACCTTGACATGAGCTCGAAAAACGCAATAAAATTTTTTTTTTTCGTTTGGTTTTTTTTATTATTATTTTTTTTTAAATTTAAAAATTTTTTTTTTGGTTAATTTGTTTCGTCCGGCATAACTCGGGAACCACTAGCCCGATTTAATTGAATTAAATTTTAAAAAATTTAAAATTACAATTCCCTTAATCTGTTCATATATTGTTTTCCTATACAAGCAACAGTTTCCAAGTTAAAAATGAATATATAAAGGAAAAAACCTTTTTTTTGCCTAAAAATTTAAAATTTTTTTTTTAAAAAATCCATAAAAAATCCAAAATGAAAAAAAATGTCAAATCTTATTACTTTTACGTAAAGTCACATAACCTATGAGCAAAATGAGACAAAGATCATGAAAATCGATGCAAGCGTTTCGCTTTTATTCGCAATTGAGTAAAAGTATGAATTTCAAAAATTTAAAAATTTTTTTTTGGTTAATTTGTTTCGTCCGGCATAACTCGGGAACCACTAGCCCGATTTAATTGAATTAAATTTTAAAAAATTTAAAATTACAATTCCCTTAATCTGTTCATATATTGTTTTCCTATACAAGCAACAGTTTCCAAGTTAAAAATGAATATATAAAGGAAAAAACTTATTTTTTGCCTAAAAATTTAAATTTTTTTTTTTTAAAAATCCATAAAAAATCCAGAATGAAAAAAAAATGTCAAATCTTATTACTTTTACGTAAAGTCACATAACCTATGAGCAAAATGAGACAAAGATCATGAAAATCGATGCACGCGTTTCGCTTTTATTCGCAATTGAGTAAAGGTATGAATTTCAAAAATTTGCTCGACATATGCACAACATTGTCTATGGTAAGGTTTTTTTCTTTTTTATTACAAAAAAAATTAAAATTTGTTGGGTGACAAAAATATATGACTTTAAATTAAAAAACAATTCGATATAAAGAGTGATTTTTTTGAGGTTAGGATTTTCATGCATTAGTATTTGACAGATCACGTGGGATTTCAGACATGGTGTCAAAGAGAAAGATGCTCAGTATGCTTTGACATTTCATCATGAATAGACTTACTAACGAGCAACGCTTGCAAATCATTGAATTTTATTATCAAAATGCGTGCTCTGTTAAGAAAGTTCAGAAAGAAAGAAATTGTGTTCAGCGACGAAGCTCATTTTTGGCTCAATGGGTACGTAAATAGGCAGAATTGTCGATTTTGGAGTGAATATCAGCCAGAAGCATTGCAAGAGCTACCAATGCATCCAGAAAAAGTCACAGTTTGGTGCGGTTTATGGGCTGGTGGCATCATTGGACCGTACTTCTTCAAAGATGATGCGAATCGTAACGTATCTGTGAATGGTGAGCGCTACCGTGAGATGATATCCAACTTTTTTTTGCCCAAAATGGAAGAACTGAACTTGGTTGACATGTGGTTTCAACAAGATGGCGCTACATGCCACACAGCTCGCGATTCTATGGCCATTTTGAGGGAAAACTTCGGAGAACAATTCATCTCAAGAAATGGACCGGTAAGTTGGCCACCAAGATCATGCGATTTGACGCCTTTAGACTATTTTTTGTGGGGCTACGTCAAGTCTAAAGTCTACAGAAATAAGCCAGCAACTATTCCAGCTTTGGAAGACAACATTTCCGAAGAAATTCGGGCTATTCCGGCCGAAATGCTCGAAAAAGTTGCCCAAAATTGGACTTTCCGAATGGACCACCTAAGACGCAGCCGCGGTCAACATTTAAATGAAATTATCTTCAAAAAGTAAATGTCATGGACCAATCTAACGTTTCAAATAAAGAACCGATGAGATTTTGCAAATTTTATGCGTTTTTTTTAAAAAAAAAGTTATCAAGCTCTTAAAAAATCACCCTTTATGTACAAGAAATTATCCTAAGGATATCAACATTAATTAATTATAAAAAAGTTTAAAAAAAAAATATCTAAACACAAAAATAAAAACCTTCAAATTAAAAATAATTATGTGCTTTTGTCTTTCTTTTATATTGTTGTGGGTCTGTTTCTCTTATCAGGAACCAGATATAGTCCCCCATCATAGCTTCGTTCCAAAATCCTTGGTATCGGTGCTCAATTTCTTTCATTTGCTGATGAAAACGCTCACCATGCTCGTCACTCACAACGCCCAGGTTGTCCGGAAAGAAGTCCAAGTGCGAGTGTAGAAAATGTATCTTAAGCGACATATTTGCTCTAATTTTTTTATAATTTTGGAGTAGTTGTTCGACGATCTCTCTGTAATTTGAGCTTTTGTTGTTTCCAAGAAATCCGGAAACAATTTGCCGAAATGAGTTCCAAGCTGCAGCTTCATTTGGTGATAAAATGTGCTCAAACTGTTGGTCTTTCAACAACTTTTTAATTTGCGGACCGTCGAAAACGCCTTCCTTAATCTTTGCCGATGAAAGGCGAGGAAAAATGGTTTTTAAATAGGCGAACGCTTCGCCATCTTTGTTGATAGCTTTCACGAAGTTTTTTATGAGTCCGAGCTTTATGTGAAGAGGTGGGAGAAAAACATTTTCCTTTTTTATGAGTGGTGTATATTTCACGTTGTCGCTGCCGGGGATGAAGTTAACTCTTTCTGTCCAACTCCTCCTGGTGTAATGATGTTGACGATCGCGGCTGTCCCAAAGGCAGAGAAAACAACAGTACTTTGTGAATCGACCTTGTAATCCACAAAGGATACCGATAACCTTAAGGTCGGCACAAACTTTCCAATCGTGCCTCTCATAGTTAAGGCACTTTAGTAGATTGTCCATGACTTCGTATGTTTCCTTGGTGTCAACGGCATGAGCAATTGGAATCGAAGGTTTCTCGTTGCCGTTGTGCAGTAAAATTGCTTTAAGGCTCTGCTTGTTGCTGGCATGATGATTCTCGGCTGTCGTCTGAAAGAATTTCAATAATAAGTTATATATGTTCTTGAATTTCGTAATCTACATTTACCTTGAGTCAGCTAGCTGTACGTAGCACCTTGGACATAGAGCACTTGGTGTCCACCGCTCATCTATGTTTGAGACCTTTAAATTGAAGCTCTCTTCAAATGAATCTCTCAATTTAGGTGAAAAACAACGCTTGTTTTTTTCAGAAACGTATTCTCCGCACATGTAACAAAAATTACTTGGATTGGTATTGCATTCAAATCCTCGCGAACGTTTGCTCATTTTAACTATCGCGTTCGTCGACACTTGTTGAATGAGTAAAATCGATCAATGAAGACCTATTTATACTGTGTATTGTTTAGTATTTTACTGACAGGTACTTATAAATGGGTGTATATTTTTTTACGGTGGCTACATACCTGTTTCACCATGTGTGAGTCTTAAATTTTCCGAATAATGACCACCCTTAAATGTGGGTTGCATTTCTGTAAAAAAATCATACAGGTAGCCAACGGAAAACCCAAATAATTAAAAAAGTCCCCTTTCCTTTTTTCCTTTTAATTGTTCACGCACATTTATTAGCGTTTATTAATTTGCTTACACAATCATAAAAATTAAATAACCCTTTGTTTATTCCGTTTTGTTAATTCTGAGAATCAAAAAAAAAGAAAAAACCTTACCATAGACAAAGTTGTGCATATGTCGAGCAAATTTTTGAAATTCATACCTTTAATCAATTGCGAATAAAAGCGAAACGCGTGCATCGATTTTCATGATCTTTGTCTCATTTTGCTCATAGGTTATGTGACTTTACGTAAAAGTAATAAGATTTGACATTTTTTTTTCATTCTGGATTTTTTATGGATTTTTAAAAAAAAAAAATTTAAATTTTTAGGCAAAAAATAAGTTTTTTCCTTTATATATTCATTTTTAACTTGGAAACTGTTGCTTGTATAGGAAAACAATATATGAACAGATTAAGGGAATTGTAATTTTAAATTTTTTAAAATTTAATTCAATTAAATCGGGCTAGTGGTTCCCGAGTTATGCCGGACGAAACAAATTAACCAAAAAAAAATTTTTAAATTTTTGAAATTCATACTTTTACTCAATTGCGAATAAAAGCGAAACGCTTGCATCGATTTTCATGATCTTTGTCTCATTTTGCTCATAGGTTATGTGACTTTACGTAAAAGTAATAAGATTTGACATTTTTTTTCATTTTGGATTTTTTATGGATTTTTTAAAAAAAAAAATTTTAAATTTTTAGGCAAAAAAAAGGTTTTTTCCTTTATATATTCATTTTTAACTTGGAAACTGTTGCTTGTATAGGAAAACAATATATGAACAGATTAAGGGAATTGTAATTTTAAATTTTTTAAAATTTAATTCAATTAAATCGGGCTAGTGGTTCCCGAGTTATGCCGGACGAAACAAATTAACCAAAAAAAAATTTTTTAAATTTAAAAAAAAAATAATAAAAAAAAAACCAAACGAAAAAAAAATTTTTTATTGCGTTTTTCGAGCTCATGTCAAGGTTATCTACACAGAAAAAATTATCGCATCCCGAGTACATTTTGACTGTTGACTAGTGTAATAGTTGTTACATATGTACAAAAAATACTAACTCTGAAAAATATTTGGCATTAGTGATAAATATAACAATAATTTAGTAAGTTAAAACTCATTTATTATTGTTTTGCAACTTTAAAGTAGATTTTAAAATAGAGACCTACACGAGAGAAAAAATGCATTTCGTAGAAACGGAATTTTACATCGTGAACATCGTTTTTGAGTTTCTTTTGTGGGAAAAATTAGTTTATTTGCGCTAAACATGTCATCAGTTGTTCTAAATGAACAAAGAGAAATAAGTTTATGTATATCAAACAGTTTTTTTTCGTTTGTCGAAATGGATTTGGTTTATAATTGAACACTCCCAAAACATTGGAAGTAACAGAAAATGTTGTTGTTGCATATATGTTGAAAATAGAACACATCGGTTCAGATTTAGATACAGCTCCATAAAAATGTCCAATCGCAAATATTGCATCTTAGCGCTCTACAAATCTAGTCGTATGTCAAGAAATTGTATCGGTTAATAAAAATGAAAATTTTCCGAACAATTTGGTGTCCATTAGCAAAATTATGAAATGGATTTGGTTTATAATTGAACACTCCCAAAACATTGGAAGTAACAGAAAATGTTGTTGTTGCATATATGTTGAAAATAGAACACATCGGTTCAGATTTAGATACAGCTCCATAAAAATGTCCAATCGCAAATATTGCATCTTAGCGCTCTACAAATCTAGTCGTATGTCAAGAAATTGTATCGGTTAATAAAAATGAAAATTTTCCGAACAATTTGGTGTCCATTAGCAAAATTAGCACTACACAATCTTGAAATTGGCACAATTCGTTTAGTTTATTTGTATTTTTCATAACATTTGTCCGAAATTCAAGAAAGTGGCCACGATTTTTTATGTAATTTTCGTGTAT